>JACDOX010000023.1:1649737-1789896 GCA_014549065.1 Cardinalis cardinalis
AAAGAAAGAAAGAAAAAGAAAGAAAGAAAGAAAGAAAGAAAGAAAGAAAGAAAGAAAGAAAGAAAGAAAGAAAGAAAGAAAGAAAGAAAGAAAGAAAAAGAAAGAGAAAGAAAAAGTGTCTATCTCTAATCAAGTGTCAATCCTACTTATTTTAAAACAGTTCTGCCAAGAACTAAGTGAAAATCACAGTTTAGCAGTTCACACTTTTGTATGTTCATTATGTTGACTTTTTTGGATTTACTGGATAGTTGTGGTTATTACTAAAGCTGCCTTTTGTGTGTGTGTGTGTGTGTGTGTCAGGGAGAGGGTGCCATGGGATTTTTTCTTATGAAATATTTTCTTGGTTAGTTTTTCTCTTGGTGGTTTTTGTTGGGTAACTGAAATGGGGAGGGAGGAGGAAAAGGAGGGCAGCCTGGTGGGAAGGAGCAGTGAGGGCAKAATGGGAAGCATTAAAATTAAGCCCCCACCTGTTTTCTCTTTCTTCAAGCCATGTTTTATATGATGATGAGGTCATCAGGATGCATAAAAATGTGCCAGGAGATTCAAAACTTGGAAGGAGATTGTACAACATGAGTAGAAAATACATTTGAGTGCATGTGCAGAATCCCTTCCCCCAGAGAAGCACACAAACAGGCTTTCTGTGGTCATTCCCTGTAACCCGCACAAAGAGCTGCTCAAACAGCTGTGCCTTTGGCTGAGCACCATCCATGGGGCTGCTGTGGAAAATGCTGATGTTGGGGCATTAACTTCCCCAACACAAATTCAGAGAAATATACTTACAGTTACTAATGGAAGGGATTGTGAATCCTCAATTAATATGCACTGTATTGGGAAATTATTTCCTTTATTTATTGTAACAAAAGAGTCATATGTGYGTTGTACTCAGGGAATGATTAAAGATATATGAAAAAGGAATGTTTTGAATTCCAATACAGCTTATTAGGTGACATCAGTCTAACTAAAGTACCTGACACCACATTTTAAAAGTATCTAAATATTTTGAAAACAGGGAACAGTATGATTAAAAGACGTCAGAAATACCATGCTGCCTATATATTAAAATATGCCATGTTGATCAAGCATGAGAGTGCTTTTCATCCAAATTTGGTTATCTTATGCTGAAAATTTGGTTATCCTATGCTGAACTTAAGCAGGAATAGACAACTGCATACTTTTCTGCTTTTACTACCTATGGAGGGACAATATTAAATAAGAAATAGTTATTACTATACTTGTTTAATTCTGATATATTTACATACCATGGCATAAGTTTTTATGTATTTTGGAATTAGTGTCAAATCAGTAGAACAGTGGTAGCGAAGAAGACATTTATATGTATTTTACCAAGTTAAGGTTTTCTGTTTCTCGTCTTTTGAGGAATACATTCAATAATTGCTTTTTAATAGTGACATCTACTTTGACACACTGAAAAGATTGTTAATGTCAAGTCACATATTTGATATAAAATTACTGTTTGCATGTTGCACAAGCAATATAAGATTTATGAAGCTTCATGTATTCCATTTAAGTGGGCTAGTCTTAATAAATATGGCTTTTTTTACTGTTGCTTAGCAGTCTTCCTTAAACATAAAATTAATTTGTATTTTGGGGGACAATTACAATTTTTATGGGCAGAGTCAATGTTAAATTATGTCTTGTTATTCTGTGTAACTAATAACATAAATTAGGGTGGTAATTATTATTTTTGTCACTAATAGCTGTTGTTGTAGAGCACTTTTTAAGGAAAGGGCACATAACAAGAACTGAAAATCAACCCATTGCTATGTTAGTCACACATGGCAAGCAGCATGGCATAAATTCCCTCTGAAAGTTACTGAAGGATGCTGAACATCAGGGCATGCTAAAGGTCAGGCTTAATAATGGGGCATAAATCTCAGATCCCCACAGTGAACATCTAATATAATGAAAATCAGGATGTCTTTACTGAGTCCCTAAACTGCTTTACGTGCTCACAGCTACATTCACAAAGTTMAGCTTGTGATAGGACCCAGAAGTGTGTAGGAGGTTCTCGTCAATACACTTAATGAAAAGAGGATCAAAATAACATTCTGTAATCTCACGTGTGGGACCTGAACCTGCACTTCCGATGTTCTGATTCATCTGTGTCACCAGCAACTGTTTACAGGGATTCCTTGTTGGTGATTCCATGGAAAATAAGACTGTGACAGGAGGCCATACCYGAAAAAATTTTGTATCAATTTTTTGATAGTTTTCAATTCCCTTTTCAACACTTTATTTCAAAGTTTTCAAATTTTTACTGTTTATACATCTACTTTTTCTGCCACCTTTTTATTAACCTTGAGCACAACAGACATATACTGATCTTTACTGAGAGGATATTCTACATTAAGTGAAACTTCAGAATCCCGAAGAGGCTGAYATGTCATCCATGGCAGTTATTTAAAATATTCACCTATGGTTACAGAAAGATCCCTCTAAAAATGACCCTTCTTCTTTCTTATACTAACCTGATAAAAAAGCAAGTACTTAAATCAGTGCCAAAAGTAGTGAAAGGAATAATTGTGATTAAATTCTTTTGACACTGTAAATTCCCTTCGCAATCCATTTCTCAGATTTCACTGCATCCCTTCTTAAGAAAAGCTGGCTGGCCCAATTGTGCAAGAATATTTTAAAAGGCTATGAAACCAAAGGCTGGTTAATCAGACCCTTTCTKCAAATGATAAAGACCAAGGCAGAAATGCTGCAACAAAATTGATGATTCAGGGGGACAGTAGGAGACAGCTGCTGAACTGCAAACAGAATGTGAGTCACCTTCTCCCTCACTCTTGAATGAAAAAAAACCAAACTAAAACAATAATATGATTAGAAATTACTTTCTCTACCCTCAGATTGAGGGAAGAGAGTGGCAGCCCATCTGTCCTTAAATAACTAGATAAGCTTATTACTGGTGGTGGACGGAATGGTGTAGCCACATRGCTCTGGAAATGGAAGAGTAATGCTGACCAAATAATCTTGCTAAGGTCAGGTAAAGAATAATTCTGTGTGAATAAAAACCAACTTGGAACCTGGGGTTTAGCCTTCTGCAACAGTGYAGTTGCAACAATAATCCTAATAAGTAATGGGAACATAGGAACAGCACTTGTTAGTTATAAATAATTWATTATCAGCAATGGGAAGCCTGTGGTAGCGGCAGGAGCCCAAGGCTGGTGCCCAGCAGATACCTGGCAAATGAAATGTGATGGGCACACAGAACGTCTCCTCCTCTCACCAGGCTCAAGTGAGGAGTATCAACTACTGAAACAGAGCAGGGGAACCACTTGCTGAAGGCATTGTAAAGACTTCTTTCTACTCATTTAGCCCTTGTTTGTCAGTAAGGTCCCAGGTGTTTCAATGGAACATGATTATGTGCAGAAGGAGCAAGGTGAGCTTCCACTCAGTTCAGCATTAAATTGAAAATTTAATGGTCCTTGCAAGCTCTTCTTCTCTGCCTGTGGTAAGACACCTTGAACTCCTTTAAGGAAACAACAACTGAAATCCACTTTTCCAAATTCAAGCCTGATGCTGTTCCCATTCATATTGTTTGGATCAGTTTCCCTACGTATTCCAACATCAGGTTTTTATCTTTCCCTGCAGAAAATAAAAGTCCTGAACTGTACCTTCTACCCAAAATCAGGAAGACAGTTTTGGATAGGTAGAATATCCAATGTTCAGTTTTCTGAAATTATGCCCACAAGCAACTAGCCAGACTTTGGCTCTCTCAATTTGTTCACTTCCTATGAGGATGGCAGTACTATGACATTTAATATCRATGCAATAATCCAAAGAAAAACAAAACAACATGTTTTGCACATTTTCTGGTAGCAAGGGATTACCATTTACTGCTGCTGTTATTTAGAAATACTGACATACATATATGTAGCCTTTCTAATTTTCTCAAAAGAAATGGGAACAGTATTATAYCTGAGAAACCTAGTTAAACATTTAGTATTGTGACTAAAGTAATTTGTGGTTCATCTCAGTTTTATCTTTTTGTATATTAAACAATGAATAATTTCTCTCTGATAGACAAGTACTATGCATATGCACGGCCCAACACTTCTACCTTGCTCCCTATCACTGCAGGAGGATGGGGATAATTCTTCTGTTTGCTCTAGATCAGGTAGGACATTGATAGCAGCRGACCTTTTACTACCACTGCTGCAGTTTTTGGAGTCCAAACAGCTGAAAAGTGCTGAATGCATCCTTTAACCTATAGCTTTAATCCATAGCTTTTAACCAATTGAAAAAAAATGGAACATCTCTAAAAGTTTCATTTCAAAATTTAGCCAGCATCAAATCTAGCATAATCTGTTTTCAGAGGRGAAMATGTGAGTTATTAGAAGAAAATACTCCKGAACACTCAGCAGTTGTTGAAGTTTACTTCTGACCACATCTTTGGGAAGCACACTGAAACACYCTACAGGAACAAGGGATGCATAAAGCCTACAAGATCTTTACCAGGTGGAAAAGTCATTCTGTAACAGCTAAGAGGTGAAATGAAAGAAAAAAGACCCAGTTCAACACACATGAACTTTCCAAATCAAGGTAACTGAAAGGTCAAGAGAATAATCTGAGTGATCAGCAAGGTGGTGAGGCACACACCAAAAGTCAACTTCAGGTGTGCTTCCAATCAGCTGCTTGTTTTGAGAGAACATAATTTCAACCTAATTTTTTGCACCTGCAAGCTGGTTATCTGGATTAGCCTGATACTTAACATGTGCCCTGAGAATTTGCTCTCTTTTATCTGAGGCTGTGTTGATGCCTGGGCTTGGGGTCCTGCAGGCTTTGCTTATACGTTACAACATTTTGTTCCCTTTTACTTGGCTTTGCTTCCAGAAATCTATCAACAAACCTGTACATTTTTTTTGTTTTTCATTGTCTACCACTTTTTCTTCTGTAAAATGATGCCGCTCATGTCTTGAAGGTCAGTAAATGTCCTTTATGTAAACCTGCAAATGCTCATCAAGATGGTTTGATCTCTGTTTAATGTCTTTCTCTGAATTGCTTTCTTTCAATTTCTAGCTTTAGTATTTTCCTCATCTTTTGTCTAAAATGCTTTCCTTTAGCTACCAAGATTTTTGATTTCTACATTCTGTGTTCTCTTTTATATTTCAAAGTGCTCAGAATGTTCTGATGCTTTATAAAAGTTCTTGCATCGATATGCTTTTTCAGATACTCAGCTGCTCACACCATGTTTTTTCTRAAAGATTTTTATTTTGGTGGTTACTACCCTGACAGATGGAATTCTTGACTCTTCCATTTGAATCTGGTAAGTAATCTAAAAAGAGGTAGGTGGCCTTGGTGTAATTTGTGAGGTTGGGATTTAATTTCTTTCTTTATTTACAAACAACCAAGAACTTTGTTGGTTTCTATAGTGAAGATGGAAATATTGCCATTGAAGATAAACTGAGGTTCAGGAGGGACAATTGTTTTAAAAGCAGTGAATTTAGGAGGCAAATGTAAACTTTCTTAGCGTGCATAATGTGTTCCTTTGAAGTATGTTTCAAAAAATGAGGAGTTTTAATTAATCATGCTTTGAATTTAGTATGAGTTGACTTTTCATCTCAGACTATGACTTGATTRGCTGTCAAAATACTATTATTATAATACTATTTTAATTTTTTTTTAGAAATTATTTTTTTGCTGTCTTGGAGAKGATCATAACATGAATTCAGGCAGTTATAAAACCCTTCCTTCTATTTCTAAGCATTTATTCTTGGAATAAATCCTACTGAAGTCCCTGGGAGTAAGGGACAATCTGGCCCATGATATGGGAGAGTTGCTAATCTTACTTTTACCATTGCTGTATCTTGCCTGGTATCCTGCTTTGTGTCTGTTGAGCTCACTATGGAAATAAATTATCCTTTGTCAATGTCTTGTTGGTAGATTTAAATAAGTCTTAGAAGATTAGTGAGACACAGTTTTCTCTGTAGAAACTCTGCTGATTTGACTCTGTGGTATCCTGAACATCCAGTCATTTTATTATTTTGCCTTTAATGACTATTTCAAAGTAATGCCTTGAAAAACCAGTAGACTCTTCTAAATAAAGGTACGACACTTGTTCCCTCCAGTCTTCTGAAACTGTTGTTTTCATGTAGTCTGAAATTTTATTTCCTCACAACATTCATGTTTTATGGGTCCAGTAATTTTTAAGAAGTTTCATATTTTGGCCAGTCAAAATTTTGCACAGCTGCTCCTCTTCATTAAAAAAAACCAARCAAACACCTCCCCACCCCAAAAAAAGCCAAGTCCCAAAAAAATCCATTCCTAAAACAAAACAACGAAACCCAAGATGTTTTGAGAATAGTAATTCCCTGATGTTCTGAGCAAAGAAAACTGATGCAGGAAAATAATATAGCTCCCCAACAAAATGCCCCAGGTTTTTTAATTGGTTTCTTTAGGTCCTTTTATTCCAATGCCATCACTGAGTGTTGTATGAGCTTTTTACTTTTGATGGACTTATTTTTTTCCACCACCTCTCAGCTTGTGATAAACCCTCCAATTCATGCCCCAGCTTCCTGTTCCTGATATGCAGAACACATGTCAGGACAACTGGCCTAACTGGAAATTAAAAAAAAACCAAAACAACTAAAAACCTACCAAAAAAAAACCGAACCAAAAAACCCCTATAAAAAATAGAGAGAGATACTATAAAACAAAAAATAAAGAAGTACAAGCATCAACCCAGTATGAGCTTTAGGGTGATAAAATTAATATTTTGGAGATTCTAGAGATTCAGTTGTAGTGAGATTTTTTTTTTTTTGTTGCTAATATAAATTTCTTGGGYTTGTAAAAGACTCAATGAACCCATGGCTGTTTCTCATTAGTGGTGGCTGTCACTAAAATGAATATGTTGCTGAGTGTTCARTTTCTGGGAAACGTGGTTGAAACACGAGCAGCTCTCTCGATGCAGAGCTCAGAGTCAGATGTTTTCAGAGGGGATGTTCCCCATTAAGTAATGACAGAGAACCATACGGAACACATTACAAATCGAAATACTGATTGATGAAGTGCCTGTGGTCAGCTTTCTACAGAAATGAGAATTTTGAACGTATTATCACGTCAGCATGGAATTGATCTCATGTACAATCACATTTTGTTTTCATTTCTTTTTGCTTTACAGTCTCACACGTGCTGTTCCAGATCACGTTTATAGCGAGCAGAACCTCAGACTAAAGGAAATAAAGCATCAAGTTTGAGCTCTGATGTTTCATTGATTTAGCCAAGTTCACAGAAGCCAAGTATGTCTGAGTTTGTTCACACAGCTGGTGAGCTATAAAGTCTTTCTCCCAATAGTAAACCTCTCCCCTCCCTCCAAGAGCTGGGAGAAGGGTCTCAGAGTTTGCTGGAGCATGTGGACCTTGGGGAGGGAGAAGTGGGGTCACCTGGTCAGGCAGAGTGGCTCTTGTGTGAGATTGAATTTATCAGACTAAAAGCTCCTCTTTGTCTTCCCCAAAGTAGATGCTTTCCTTTTTCCACTTAGCTCATTTGCAGGAATTTAGTGAGGAAAATCAACTGGTTCATGTTGACTTTAGGGCAAGATTGCTTGATTTGTTTGCATTCAAGTTACTTATTAGTCTAGCTGTAAGTTCAGTTTTGTGTCAGACACAGTGACCTCTTCTGTTTTACACAGAAGGCAAACAGGGCTGAGCATATGAAACCTGTGTACACAAATCACAATGAGTGCGTGGCTGAGTCAGAGTGTATTTAGAGAAAAATGTATAGTCAAATGGTAAATGTAGAGCCTTGGGTCCACGGATCTAGCCCTTTTTTTTGCCAAACAATTTTTTAATGGTGCTTCAGTAAAAGCCTGAGCTACAATAGATTTAGGCACATATTTAGCACAGAGTTATGAACACTTAAGTATTTTTGTTCCTGAGATCCCAACATGAGATTATTAGAGTGGTAAGGCACATCAGGTGTGAGAGCCAAGTCTTGCTTGTGCCTTTGCTAATGGAAACTCACTGAAGTGAACGCAGTCGCTTGGTTTACATTTGCACAGCTGAGGCAATGGCTTGGCCTAGGACCTAAAAGTTTGAACATAAGGGAACAATAACATTCAAATGTCTGCTAATGCCTAGAGATGTGAACAGTGGACTGAATCCAAAATTAAAAATTAGAAGGAAGAAATATCAGACATCCATGTAAAGCACTTGGGTAAAATTTAGGGTCTATTTTTTCATAATCATTGATTTCAGACAATTGGACCTAATTATTCAGAATTGTTAAGAATGTAGAATCCTTAGCTGAGTTCTCTGAAAATGAAATCTTTGAGACTTACAGCAAAAATAAAGTCTCCTAACCTTCTTAAATACATGTGAGTGGTTGGGTTGTTTTCTAAGAATTAGTCATGGTAAACTGTCTTTCAGGGATCTGATTTCTGCCCTTCAGACTTCTACAGATGTTTTTCAAAATGCAGAACAAATGTACCTTCCTGATAAGCAATTTGTTACTTTTCACTTTGTGTTTATTCATGTTAGAAATGTACATTGGTATGTAAGCAAAMAATAGTGTTTAAGTGCTTAATTATTTCAAAGGATAAATAAATATGGAATAATATGAGGAAATATTTACAAGCAGCTGTTCAGGAATATCAGATTTCAAGTTATCTGTAGCCTTCATAATAATTTCAATGTTCTTGTATTATTAAAGATATAATGCAGACATCATAGTGATAGTAATGAGCTGAGATTCTACTACCTTTCAGATATTTAAGTCAAGAAAATACTGGAAGTCTTTTTGACAGAGRTGGTTAATCTTTGGCGAGAGATACAGACTTTTGGTGGGGCTGAAGGACTTCCTGGAAGGAGGAAGCTTGAGAGAGTTGCAACTGTCACTCAGATTGCCTTCCCCATGTACAGTTTTCTAACCACACACAAAGACCCTGCAGTCTTCATGTTTCTTCAGCCCAGCACTAGGAGCTTTGCTCACAGAAATGTTGAAATTCTACTTTTGGTACTGTCCAGGAATTGCAAGTTTGAGTTTAGATTGGGCATAGATTAGGAAAGACTCATTGAGCTTTTATGTGGCATGAGGTTCCGATCTCATGAATCCTGCTAGTCTTGGAGGATCAAATATCCAAAGTCCTCACTGAGGCTGYGTCCCCAGCCCAAGATGAGCAATAGTCATGGTCCTTATCTGAACAGGAGAGCATCTTGGGTGAGATGAGGGAAAGGTTGATGGTATTTCCTTGGACCCTGTGTGTATCTCAGGAGGACTCTCAGTCCCATAGTACTGTTTGGCCTGGGGTAGATGATTGAGGCTTTGTGCCAGAAAGACTAATTAGTACAGGCCTGGGTGCACACATGCACACTTCTGGCAGTGTAACCAATAGATAGGTTTTGTGACTTCTAGGCTTGCTCTGCTCTGACAGGAAGCAAGGGTGTGGTTCCTGGCTCCTAAAGCTGCTCCAAGCAAGGGCTGAGCAGGCTTGCCCTGCAAACTCCTGGCCATGTGCCTGGGCTGCTCTCCTGAGCTGGAACTCATGTGAATATGTGGTGAATAAACTCTGAGCTGCAGGGTGAGGTCAGTCAAASAGGTTATCTGTGTGTTTGGGCTGCCTTTTTTTCTTTCCAGCACTAGGCACTCTAAAACTGATAGACTACCTCAATGTACTAGAGGTTTTCCTATGGGTCAGATAAAATAAGGAAATTCTTCTTTCTCCTTCCACTGAAGGTTTCTAAGCTTCTCCTGGGACCTAAATCAGGGAATTAGGAATCTTAGATACTATTGAATTAATCTTCTCCAGAACTTGTTTTTTGTACACATGAAGATAACAGCGTAGTTTTGTCTCAGATAAAAATACTCAGACAGCATTGTGTGAATTGCTGCAGCTGTAGTTGCCATTTTCCACAAGTATGTGTTATGACAGAGAAGACTTGCCAATATAATCATCACTAATACAGATTTCTCCTTCCTTTTGTTACTGTTTCTTCTGAATGGCTGTGTTTGATTGCTTTATTTTTTTAACTTGCCAATTCTTATACATTTCAGTAACCCTAAAAAGATTATTTTCAAAATGGTCAAGTAACTAAAGRCTTTCTCTCTTTCTCAGATGTGATCTGGTGCTTGTATGTGGGTCTGGAAATGCTATTACCTGCCAAAACACTAGTGAAACTGGTGTGATACAGACATCTAAATCTTCTGAGACTCTTGGTCTCATATAGAGGATCTGGCACTAGTACAACCATTTAGGTTACTGGTATGTGTTTTTATTGAAAAACATCCCACTACAACAACATTTACAGATATAAAGACATCCTATGTTGTTTCTTCCCTGTACTGCCATTTCCTTTCTAGATTGAAATAGGTGATACTGCTAAGAGTACCGGTATAACTGCACCAATATTAAATGTTGTATTAACTATATCTGACATCTTGTTGAAAGTTGTGACAGCCTCCTAAGTGCTAGTCTGTTCTGAAACTGAGATTTAAGGTCTAATTCCACAAAACTTTGCTTTCTTTTTAGATTGGGGCTTTTTGTCTCTTTGGCTCTCTTGGAAGATTTTTCTGTGGTTATATTTATGCTGCCAAATCAGATTGGGATTTAAACTTTGGGTAAGATTTTGGGTGTTATTATTTCTGTCTCATAATAAGACAAGGATTAGGAATAGAGTGAATGAAGAGTAAGGTTTGAAGCTTTTGAAGCARATCTGTCACTCACCAGAAAGAAGTCCATGCAGTCTGAGACTTTTATTTTGAGTTTCCCTAGAATTTTTGAGGCAGTCATCTGAGATCTAAACAAGTATTTTTAGGCAGAAAGGCTGCCTAAAAAGTAAACACACCCTTTTAGATGTGGTGAGCAGATCAGATTGGATATGAGYTCCAAGAATGCACAAAATTAAATCTATTTAATTTACCAACAGAATTGTTACTGCACAGTGATAGCACACGCATGACTCATCTCCAGTGTCGCAATGCTGGTTAACGAACCAGAGAGATTGGACACAGAGATGACTGCTCTTGTCCTTGCTGGGAATACCAGTAAGAAGCTTAACCAGTGCCAGTTGTGCTGGTTTTCAGCTCATGTGTTAGTCATGTACAGAAAAATTTATTCCCAACTAAGTCACACCAAGTAGCACCAAACTRTTACAGTTGCTGGATTTCCATGGCCACTCCAGGACTCGTCCTGTTAGAATATCACAGTGGGGCGATCACATCTGGCCATCAGAGAGCAACTTTGGGTGTACTGTTTCAACAGAAAAACTGGTTTGGACCTGTGCTTCCTAGTCAGGATCATGTATTGATCTGCAGTTCCAGTCCTATTAGGTTATTGATTATGTAACACTAATCATTACTATTTTCCAGAGTGACGTGAGTTTCCACCATGTTTTGTTTTTCCTGGAGTGATGTGGGACACAACCCCCATCCCTCAAAAAAAATCCCCAGGCCCCTTTTTTTTCCTGACCATCTTACCTGTATGGTGCAAAACAATCTTTGCTAGAATAATCAGCAGATATTGCAAAACCAATTATCCATTGTACAGTTTTGCTTCTTTTTATCCCTCTCATTTTTTTCTGAATTTTGTGATTACTGACAGGCATCAAATACAAAAGGAGACCATAAAGCAAAGGTAGGACTTTTCATTTGCTTGGGGCCACTCAGCTCCCAAAAGATCTGAAACAAGAGGGCCCTTCTAAATCCCAGAGAAAGAGCATGTTTTTCTGTAAATGCTCTCACATTCTCTCTTGCTCTCACTTGCTTTAAAGCATACATCTGACACAAATTAATCTGCAGGGTTTTTAGTCATTTCCCATCCGCTGCTGGGGCAAATTAGACTTGCTGATGTTGTTTTGGCCTAACCCTGAAGCAGCATGAAAGGAATGGCCCAGAGGGAGAGCGAGCATGTTCTCCTTGGCTCTTCTACCATGTACTCTCCAGTCTGTTCAACAACAAAAAAAAATAGTTCAATTGGCCTGAAAGGCACTGAAAACCCCTCTGTAGTACCTTTAAGAACCAAAATTACTTAATTAATGTGGAGATCATTATGTGAGGTTACCATATGAATGAGTAAGTGGACTGCCTGAGTTACAGAGCAGGAAAGAGGAAAGGATATCTGAGGTCAGACTTGTCAGGGTAAAGGAATCCTAAACAATGAGGGCATTGGTTTAAGATTTGAGGAAGAATTTGAAAAAGAGCCCTGAGAGTGAAATTAAATGAAGCATGGGAGAGTATTAGTGGAGATTAGCAGTGCAGTGAAGGAACCCAGAGCAGACTGCCAATCGCCCCTAAGCACAGGCAGCTTTAACTGGGCTGATGCAGACAGGAATTAGGCAGTACTGGAGTCTGACTGAAAACTATTTTCTTGAGCAATGTTAAARAGTTTCTCTTCCACACCCCCTTTCTTTCACTGACTTCTGAAAGTGAACATGCCCCTGTCTCAGCTGCATGTGGGTTTTTTGCCAGGCAGATTTCTGACAGAAGCAGATAAAGCAGAGTCAAGACTTGAAAAGCACTTGGGCACTCTCAGTGTAAATGTAGCTCAAGATCGTCATTGCAAACGTGCTGCTTCAGATGAAGAAAGGCCAAAGCCTAGTGAAACTAACAAAATTAATGCCTRTGCTTGTAGCTGAAGTCTGGGAGACATTTACTTACATATAGATACTGGTTTAGTGAAAACTAGATTATTTTTCTGATATGAGTGTGCTTGCAGCGCTTTTCACAGCTCTTCGAGGCTATTTCAAAATTACTCCCCTTGGAGTTTTTCTTATTAGTTATAATTTCCAGAAAGCAGTATCTATGATAGAACAAGTATCCACTGACCAGATGAAGGTGGCAATATTTTGTAAGGCGTTGGCTGCAGTTCTTATTTTATTGGTTTTGGTTTAATTTGCTGTCTTTTTGAAACAGTACTTGCATATTCTGGAATAAAAATCCTGACTGTTGACAGCCTCCAAAGTCCCTAGCACTATGAGTCCCTAGCACTTTTCCTGTCAGCTACAAGAAGAATTCTTGCTAAAAACAAGGGGAAAGTGAATCTTCTCTCTGAAAGCACTTTTATTCTGTGCTTTTAYGGAAGACAATGGACTAGATCTTGAGTAACATTTCTGAAACCATCCAGAGAATCCCAAAGTAATACCTGCCAGAGACTGTAGGAAGKCAGAGATCATATTTAGACCAAATTTTTCAGATATAACTGATGCCCCCAATTGACTGTGTGGTTTGGAAGGACCTAAGAACGTTGGAGAACAGTAATTCAGTGCTTTGGTGTTTAATCCTGYTGTACTGTGATAACCAATGGCTGAATGGACGGAAGAAGTTCTTTATTGTGGGGACAGTGAGGCACTGGCACAGGTTGCCCAGAGAAGCTSTGGATGCCTCATCCCTGCAAATGTTCAAGGCCAGGCTGGATAGGGGTTTTGAGAAACCTGGCCTAGAGATAGATGTCCCTGCCCATGGCAGGGGGATTGGATCTGGATGGTCTTTAAGGTCCCTTCCAAGCCATACTGTGATTGTATGATTGTATGGATGAATTAATGCCCACCTTTAAAAAGCTGCACTGTATCTTCAGCAATTAGTGCTGTAGGTAATCTTTTGGTTTAGAACTGTAAGTCTTCAACACTGGGGCTCAGACTTCCAGAGCAGCYCCTACATTCTCTTGGGGCATCAAGGGAACCTGTGTGCCTAAAGTGCCTCTGGGTAATGGACTGAAATGCTTACGTTGTCTTGTGAAGATTCATTCCTAAAACTTCACTGGGTTTGTGTCCCTTTAGGCGCTTCTGGGAAAGGGGGTGAAGGTGGACCCTGACTGTCAGCAATCATAATAGTTTTCAAGTGACACTGAAACTGCTGTCTGGCTGATGTTCTAAAATGGATTAAATTAGTGAAATCCACACAAATGTTACTTCATTGCACAAACTGCATTTCAGAAACAGATTGGATAACATTTTCGTGTTCCCCTTTGCAGCAATTGTTTCATTTCTGTGCAAAAGAATAATTCAAGTAATTGGAATTTTCCTGCAGGATAGGAAAAAATTACTCGCCTTCCATCCCTTTCTTTTTTATTTTCCCATCTATTATTTTAATTGAAACCAAAATTGTTTGAAATATTAAATACCATTAGAGGCCTCCCATAACTAGAGCTGTGTGGGAAAAACTTTTCTAAGCTGCACAACCTTTGTGTTTTCCTGAACGCTTCTGCTCTGAGACAAAACCAAGCCCCTTTAAAGGCAGGAGYGCTCATGCTTGTGTTGCTGCATGGGTGTCAGCATTACAAGAGTGGCATCTAACCCCACAGAAGTTTCAGATTCAAAATACCTCATTTTCTTCCCAGTCAAAGAGAAGGTTCCTAGTAAAAAGTTTCATGATTTCATTGTCTCTCCAGATCCTGAACAGGCATACTAGCAGGGCACTGCCCCTCAGCTGAGTGCTCTGCAGGTTAATATGAAGGCCATGAGAAGTCTGAAGTTGGTAGGAATTCACATAAAGCCTGGCCCCMCATGGATTTACACAGCCTGCCTTCAAAACACACCTTGTAGTCTGGCTGAGCATGGACTGAGTTCCCCTTGGGAGGGAATGTTGGGTTGGGAGACTTGGGACTCACAGTCACCTGCCCTACAGCTGTCATGCAGGACTTCACTGGGAGTCCTTCAAGCTAGGCCTGACTGAGATGTCCCACCTGCTCCAGAGGAGGTGTGGGAAGTGCTCAAGCTGGGCTTTGCAGAGGAGGTGAGCTCAGGTGCAGCTGTGAGGCAGAGCTACCTGTGGGGACACAGATGAGGCCACTCCATGATGGCATGTGAATTTGGACACAGCAAAAAGCTGCCAGGAAACCCTCCAGAAAAAAAACCAAAACCAACAACCTGGCCAAATCTGTTCTGTGTCTCTGCATTGGGTTTGTATTTTTTTTTTTTGGTTGTTGTTTTTGGTGGTTTTTTTTTTTTTTGGGGGGGGGGGTTGCTTTTGGTTTTTTCATAAAAAAGAAAATCACACCATACAAATGAGAAAAAAGATGAAGTTAAAGTGGTTTTGCTTAACCCTAGAGCTAAACAAGCTGACAGAGGAATTGCACACCCTCTGAACAGTCTGCATTGCTTCTGCTAACAATAACATATGTGATGCTCCTGCTAATTCTGACTTGACCATGGTGTTACTCAATATGTTYTCCTGTACTGTAGCTGATGGCTCAACATACAGCCTAACCAGAGTTAGCCTAAACAGAGTTAACAGTAGAGTGTGACTTTAGTTAATGCAATGTATAATGGCCAAATTTTCCAGCCATTAATCTAATCAGTACTTGAGGACATGTTTAGCTAAGAATACTTTTTATATGAAATATGTTACAGGCAACATGTTCCTGAGCAATAAACTACTGCTGTTTCTCCACTCCCATCTGAACAACGCACAGTAACTTTTTATTGAAAGATTTTTGTGTTACTTCAAACAGACTTGAACCCTGATATTCCTTCTACATGAAATCTAATTAAAGAAATGTGATTTCATTTTAAGAGGTTTTTCTCTGTCCTAGCCAGTTCATAGCAATTAGAAATGCTTTGCTTTAGAGCCCACATAGGAGACTTGTATTATGTAAAATTTCAAGTCTTTTTCATGTGTGAACCACAAATATRTTAACTTTCAATGATTCACAGATTAAGCTGATGAAAATAAAGGCAGGGAGGCTGGTAGCTTCACACGTTATAAGAGTTTTTGAAGGTTTGGGGAGTGGGTTTATTATTTAAAAGAAATGGAAAACAGCCAAAGTCAAGAAAAAATGAGGGATACATGAGATAAAAAAACCTATGTTGCTTTCTTTTAAAGGATTCTGAATAACTAATCCATCATTAAGATTCCTTTTAATGGCTGGTGCTCTTTCTAATTGGTTCAACTACTTAAGAAAGTACTTCAGTGCAATCATTAGCATAGAAAGCCTGATTGTTTATGTCTTTTGATCATTCATGGCTATCAGGGAAGAAGCTGGATTTTAATATTCTTGAGAAGGATGTATAGAGTTCTGCCTGCCATCCATGCTTCTTGCTTGTAATACTATATGTCTAAGATCCTTAAGTTGCATAGAGATATCATCTTATTTCCTCTCATCAAATGTTTCCATAATAAATGCCCTTTTTGTGCTATCTGTTATATGCTGTCCAGTGAGCTCCTTGGGAATCAAATAGCTTAGAAGGAAGGGGGGGAGAACATGTTCTTTTTGTAGGGGACTATATATGTTGTGCCTTGGAGATGAATACTGGCTTTGGGATTTTTAATGATGTATCAGACTTCCTCTGATTCAATGTGAGTTGTTGTAGACGCTAAACCATCTGCCATCTGGATTTTGTCTGTTCATATTTGACCCAGGTCAACAAGATCTACCAGAGTGGTGATAAAGATATTTACACAAAGAAATGTATGCGCTGGTTTTGGTTTGGCAAGCTCATCGGTGGGCTCTTTTGTTCTGAAAATTGAGAAGGAATCCTTTCAGGTGGAGCTTTCCTACAACATTTATACTGTTTCTAGCCTTGAGACATTGTTGCCTTACTGAGTTTTGCTCTTGGCTCTTTCAAATCAGCCCAGAAGCAAAATGCATGCTGCGAAGAATGATAAATTATCAGCYGGCTGGTCTGATGACATACTTTCAGTGCACAAAATAGTCCATGGCATTTGTCATTGCTAAAGTCATTCTTAGAGTCCGTGGGTGCTCTCCTTAGTGTGGCACCTGGTAATGGAAATGAAAGCATGAGGAGCTGCTGACTTTGCAAAAACAGAGAGGCCCTGCAGAGAGACATCAACAAATTAGAGGAGTGGGCAATCACCAACCATGTGAAGTTCAGCAAGGGAAAGTGTCGGATTCTGCACCTGGGATGGGACAACCCTGGATGTGCAGACTGTGGAATGTGATGCTGCAAAGCAGCGCCATGGAAAGGGACCTGGGGGTCCTGGTTGATGACAAGGTGAACACAAAGGCCTCACCTTGAGTGCTGGGGGCAGTTCTGAGAYCCACAATATGAGAAGGATATTAAATTACTAGAAAGTGTCCAAAGGAGGACTACGAAGATGATAAAGGGCTTGAGGGGAAGCCACATGAGAAGCGGCTGAAGTCTGTTCAGCCAGGAGAGGAGAAGACTGGTATGGGACCTTGTTACAMCTTCCTTATGAGGGAAAGAGGAGGGACAGGYGCTGATCTCTGTTGTGACCAGTGACAGGACCTGAGGGAATGGCATGAAGCTGTCAGGGGATGTTTGTGTTGGATATCAGGAAAAAGTTCTTCCCCCWGAAGGTGGTTAGGCACTTCCTCAGAGAAGTGGTCACAGCACCCAGCCTGGCAGAGCTCGAGTGTTTGGACAATGCACATGGTGTGACTCTTGGGCATGGTACAGTGCATGGCCAGGAGTCAAACTCTAGGATGTTTGAGGGCCCCTTTCAACTCAGCTTATGTTGTGATTCTGTGAAATTCTTTGGAAACCATAATTTTACTGTCAGGGATCTGTAACTGGATCTTTTCTGGGCTGAAACCAGCAAGAACTTCATACTTAGGAGATCCATTATGTGTGGACACATGAAGCTGAAATTTTGATCTAGAGAGGAACTGTATTGGTTGTAGAGTCCTGATGCTGACTTGTGCAGTAGGCAGCAGTAAAGCTGATTTTTAAAGTCTRTCAAATCTAATGTCAAAAACCTCTTTGTTGGGTAGGTAGATAGGAGTATTTTATGCTAATCTGCTTCAGAATAAGGCTAGAAAGCAGTTTTTAAAACCACACTTGTTTCTGAATTCAAAACTATATTTCATGAATCACAGGCTCACACTGTGTGCATAGGTAGAGGCTCTATTGTTTTGAGCTGTCTTTCAAAATGTTGATGGGAGCAAATCCACAGAAGTTGAGATGAGTGAATAATCGCACAGTGAATAATTATGATACATTTTGCTTAGGTTCAGGATCTTTCCAAGAAAATTTATTTCGAAGGGGGAACTTTTTTACACTGATGAGCAACTTCCAAGCCCTGGAAATATGAGCCGTGCTGTCTAGCTGCTCTCTRCCTATGTGTGCTCACATTCTGCTCTGGCATGCAGGCCAGAGGATGCAAATGAAGCCTTTGGTTCTGGAAAGCCACATCTGCCACTCTCCCCCATATCCTGCTAGCATGTTTGCCTGTAAAACTCAACCCTGTGAACATTTGCAGACACCAGTCATAAAAAAACAGGCCAGGCACAACAACAGTTAAAGCTTAACACAAAAGTAGTAAGTATCACAGAAAATAGGTGGGTTTTGTTCCCCCCACACCTCCCTCTTAGCTGTCCTCTTAGGAGCATTTTGCTGGGAAGGAAAATAGTTATCATGAGTGCTGTTAAAGGTTGCTGAATGTTTGATTTAGGCAAAGCTTGCAGATTTGATTCCTGATTTTTTCTTATTCAGGCTCAACAATGTCTTTTGGAAAACCCTTTCCAAAAGGTCTTTGAGTCATCGCAACTTCGTTGCATCAAAAAGTTCAGCTGCAGTCGCTCATTTCCAGTCATGGCCATTGCAACTTAGACTGCAAAGGAAAAGAAACCTGAGGAGGGTGGTTGTTTCAGAATGAAAGGTGTGATGGCTGCCCACTCAGTTACTTAGTCAGACGTCTTATTTAACACCATCCTAAGTTACAGGAATTCTGCATTTAGCACTCTGTTWTGCTGTGTACCCCCCTTCCCCCAACATGTATTTGGAAAGCCTCTGTCAGCAATCACAGGGAGAAGAGACAGTTTCATGAGGTGAGTGGGAGGTTATCCCTAATTACAGCTGTGTTATACCAGCATTTTATTTCAAACCCTTCTGCTCATGTGCATGATTCACTCAATGCGCTATGTGATTATCTACCTGACTTGTGAACTTCTGTGGTGAGGAGGAAATGCCTTGAGGAAGTAGCTATGGTAGCAATTCATATAAAATTCTGATGTTTAGATCTTTATCAGAACACAAGATAATGCTTAAATTGCTGACTGCTCAGGCCTCCAATTCTGAAATGTGAAGAAAAGTAGATACACACACTGCCCACTTATCAGACAGGGATTAAAGTTGAGTATCTAAAGCATTTGACAATTCTCTTGGGACTCAGAGCATCAGCTACCATTAGTATAGGAAGTAAGAGGTTTTTTTCATATAGGTGAGAAAAAGCTACAAATCTCTGCCACACATTAAAAACATATTTGTGGGCCTGAAAGTTTTCTTTTGACTTTACCACCTGGCCTAAAATGTTTCTTTCTCACAGTACAAACCCTGCCTCAGAAACATTTTGGGTTATCACTTATTTCCAAATTCTCCCTTCAGAGCAGACTGTAGGTCTCTGTATTTAGTAGTGGAAAGCTGCAGTTTTTGAGTGGGATCCATAATTAACAGCTCTGCAGCTAAGTCTCAAACAGTTTTCTGTGCAAGGGGGGACCCAAAGTGTCATTGGTTCACTCTTGATCCCTGTGTTTAAATCAAAGGTTGATATTAATTTAGATCCAGACCAAACATGGTTATCTTACCCTCAGCAATAAAGTTCAAACAGTTACAGCTCTCCCTTATTTGACTGGATAACCTCATACATAAGTTTCCTGTTTATCATTCCTCTGAAAACTCTGCGAGGAAGAAGTGAAACAGAGTTCTCCAGAGTAAGCTCTGGTCTTCTATGCAGTCTGAAGCATCACATCTCCAAATGATCAAAACTGCTTGCCTTTTTTGTGGCCTGAGCTTACAGAGCACATAYCCGCCCAGTTTACTTCTCAAAATGCAGGCTAGACTGCAAATTACTTATTTGAAAGAAATATTAATGTTCTGGAAACGGAGAGAATGTCAGTCCTATAAGGGGTTGTCCTAAAGCAGCAGACCTGGCATCTTAAAAGGCAACATGGGAATTTGATAGGCATATTTGTTTAATTAAAGAAAATTATTTGCCTAAATTGCAACTCTCTGGTGGATGGAGCTGCAAGTATCACATAGGATTTTCAGCCTAATAGCTGTTTTCAGTAGATGTTGAACTATATTGGGTTCTCATTTCAGTGTAAGAATTTTCTGTTTTAAAAAAACTGTTAGACAGAGGTTATATTCTGTACTGTTATAATTATTTCCATTTTAAAACTTTGGCTTTATTGAATTTTCATAGTCTCATAGGAATTTTCATGGTGATTTACACTGTTTTATATYCTCTGAACAGTAGCTGGCACTGGTCCCTACCTTCCTTTTTTGCTCTGAGCACCTGATATAGGATGCTTTTTTAGCTGGCTTGGTTTTGTACTGTCTGAGCAAATACTTTCTAAACATTTTCTATCACTAGATTTAACACCATCAGTGTAGAACCTGGCACTGTCCTGACTAGCAAGGATCACTTTTGAGACTTAGAATACCTGGCTATTTTTCTCTCACTGTTTACTGGACCATTTTTGTAACATTGGTCTTAGAAACTTTTCTGTAACCATCAGCTCCTTTTCAGTTGCTTTTGAGTGTTCCCAGTGATGAGCTGGCACAAACAGCCATGCTGTGTGATGGAAAATCAGTCCAGAAGATGCATTTGACAAGCTGGTACTTAAAAAATACCTCTCCTTTTCCCCTGTCCAACTGCCTGGTCACATCTGTTTGGCTATATCCTTGTAATCTGATGAAACTGATAGAGTAAATGTTTGCAATGAATAATTCAAACCCTTCTGAATTCCCCAGTTGTTTAGTTTCCCCACATATRATTAAAGAAATGGGTTTACCCCATGGTACTTTTTAGCAATCCAGATACACCAATCCTGAGCTGAAAAGGTTATGTTTTAAAAGGAATGTAATTGTTGAAAACACATAATTAATTTTTTTCAGTGAGCATCCTTATTTCCCTTGGGATGAAGACATTAAATTTGGGCTTGTAAATTTGGCCTTAAATTTTGAGTTAAGTAGAAGGCTTAAAAATTAACAGGGAAAGTTTTGAGTCTGTCAGTATCAGGATCTTTTCAAACAAGTCCCAGGTAAAATTTTTATCATGTTCATTGCTCTTCTGCTATAGCTTTTCTATTGAATGTAATAAGAATAGGTTGATAGTGGCATTTCATTTTGCACTGCATTTCCATATCTCAAAATCTGCCATTGGCTGCTTCCCCTGAAAGATATGCAGAAGAATTTCCTGCCTCCTTTTCACTCTGTTTCCATACCCCTAGACATGCTTTATCACCAAAACCTTTCTGTTTATGGATTCAAGGCATACAACACAGTGCACAAATTGCTACCCACAGAGTAAATTCAGGTATGAACCTTGTATAATTAACTCCAAGACTTCAAAATTACATATTGTACTAATTACATATAAAGAAGCAAATTACATGGCTAGAGCTGCCTGTTGCTGCTTGTGCAAGTTTGCAAAGCACAGAACCTCCTTTATCTATACCATGATTCTCCAGCTATCAGCCTACTGAGGTTTGGTGATTCAGAAACAACTTTTCCAAAGGTCAGTACAGGTCACTGAAGTATCCTTGGAGATTGAAGTTGCAGCTTTCTTACATCCTGACTCAGCCAGGTTTCTGATTCTTGGTTCAGACTCATGACCTTCCTTTGTTTTCGTGATTAGACCATGGAAGTTGCAAAATACTATTGGGAAGTATATGTCAGAGAAACATGTTTTCCACTGAATTTTATTGCAGTCAGTGAGATTCTCAGTGCTAGAACACTTCACTAGAAGTTGGATAGCAACTTTTAAGCCCTCGTTCGTGACACTATTAACAAAAGTAATGTAGTGATATTAGGGGGAAAAAGATAGATGTATTTTCAAGAGGATATCTTGATGAAGCTGAAAAAGTAATTTACCCAACATTTCAGGTAATAGTTGTCCCTTTCATTTTCTAAGTAGGATTTAGGCAGGTAGCTGTCTGGAATCTGAGAATCACAACACTTGGAGTGATACAACAAAAAACTGCAGGAATGTCCAGATCAAAGTGAAAAATCAAAACTACACCTTTTTTTATATCTCCTTGATCTTAACACCACTAAATCTAAATGTCTTGATATTAYCTAAAACCACCACACCGTTCCAAAATTAACCCCAAAGTTGGAAAGATTGCAGAGATTAATTGCAGAAAGCTCTTGCATTGCACAGTCATTCCAATCCTGTGTTTTGCAGACTTTGAGCATCTCATCTGTATTGTACCTCAYGGGGATATTGTGCTAGAGAGGGGAGATTTAAAGCAAGGATAATCACAGAGAGTAGTGTATATTTTCTTTGAAAGAATGGTGGCACTTTTGGAAGAAACTAAGCAGCATGGAAAGAAGTATTAATTTGAAGAGTCACACATAAAGGAGGCAGGAGTATTGTATTCAGCTTTGTGTTTGAGTTAACCTCCCTAGGTAATGAAATGCATTCATGTAGCATGATGTGATTCCTGGGGCTGGCCTGTCCAGGGCTGGGAGCTGGACTTCAATGGACTTTTGGGGCCCTTCCAGCTCAGGACATTCTACTATCTTATCAGTGTTTCTATGAGTATGGACTCGCAATAGAGTACATCAAGCACCCTTAGCTGCCATCCCTGTTTTCTGGGGATCACAACAAGTTGTTGGGAACCCCTTTAGAAACAAAGAATCTGGGCCCTCAACCCTATGACCACTCAGGAGAAGACAGGATTACCTAAATAAAGTCTGAGTAAATAGCAAGTAAGTGTGCTAGACCTTCAATGATCCCACTCCTTTCTTATAAGAAAAGCCAGCCTCACTGTGTTAGCACTATAACATCCTTCTGTGATTGAAAACACTTGTAAGGTGATGCCAGCATTTTTCTGTTTGCATCCAAACAATAATCAAGATCTCACACAGTGATGATTTGCTGTCAGCTGTTTTTCCTGCACTAAACAAGTCTGACACTAGCAGCCCACGAGCTAATTATCTCGAGTATCTGGCATGGGAATCTACATTTTAGCTATCAGCAGGATATCACAGAACTGAAATAACCAGCCAAGTGGACTGATGTTCCAGGGAGATGAAGAGTGTCTCCTTGAGGTAGAAAAAAGAAAGATGAATGCTGATAAACAAGATTTCCACTCTCCCACACCATAAATTTATCTCTTAGAGTTTTTTTTTTAAACAAGACTTTGAAAGAAAACACTCTGCTTAATACTTTAGGCTGAATATTGACAACTTGAACTTTTATTTCTTTGTTAATTTCTATTTCCCTTTTCATCCTTTCTGGTTTACCTTTACCCTCTTCTTAACACGCAAAAATGGGTTCTGGCATCAGTTTGCTTTTAATATCTGCCCAGGTTCCTTGATGAGACAAGATTGTGGGATGCCTTGCTGTTCAACACCTTTTATTTCTCCCTTGGGGGACTGTTGGCATCAGACACTCCTGGGACAATCAGAATAGAGAAACAGCAAAACCTTTAGGAATTCAACACTGTGGGTAAAGCATTCCGGTGTAGGCTGGAAGAGTTGTGCTATCCAAGATGAAAAGGAAACGGGAAAAAACTGAATAAACAGGACATTAGTATTTTGACACCTTGTCAAGTTGCTCATATTTCAGAGGGTTTTTTTTTTTCTGTATGTCTTTATGTCAGTTTAAAGAACACATTGTTTTGCTATTGCTCCCACTGTATTCAAGTAGAGCCATGGATTCTCTGTCCCTTTAAGAGTGGGGCCTGAGTTGTTTTCTAATGTTCTCTCATCACTGTAACATTGAAAGTGAACTTCCCTTTGTTTTTTTTTAAAGAAAAAGAGACATGATTTTATGCCTCATGAGCAAGGAATAGATATATATAACTAGGTCTATACAGAAAGTCTAGTTTAGTAGCTGGAGGGAGGTCCCAGGAGAGCTAATAGAGACATAGATTTTTTTAAATTAAAGCAAATTATATTCCTTTTGAGCAGCCAGACAAGAGCTGTAGGGTCCATATCCTTTAAGGAATTTAAGCATTTGGCTCACGGGGTCATATTTACACACTAAAATAAAGCACTTTTGAGCACTATTTAGTAATGAGTCACCTTCCTCAGTAAGAGACTCTTGGGTACCACAGGCCAATAAGAAAATATGCAGAAGAGAGGGCTGTTTCTCTCTTTGCTGAATGTCTCTGCAAAGGCAAGGGTTTCTCTCCAGAACTGCAGTGCAGTGATCTGTTCCCACCTGTCTTTTGTATGGCAGATATTGGCATAGATTTAGAGTTTTAAAAGATATTTCTGACCTCCAAAGACAGGGGAGTTAGAAGTGAATCATTCTGTTTAAACTGAATTTATTGCATAGAAAGGGAATGCAAGATACATTAACTCCCATGATAATATAAGGAGAGGGACAAATGACTTCTCAGAACTGCAGGGAACATGCATACACCTTTGGAAGACTGGAAGTCCAAATTTAAACACAGCTGTGTTTAAATCAGTAACAAGCATGTCCCCAGTTACAATTGTCTAGATCAAGAAGTCACTGGGACCACTCCTCAGTTTTTAAGGAGGGAGTTCACACTGCCTTTCAAAAGCCCCATTACACCAAGCATGTCCCCTTGCTGATCTAACTCCAGTAACAATCATGGCACTGCACCAGCATTGATCTCAAGATCTGGGCAATTGTGCTGAAATCAGTGCTGTGCTGAGCCAGGAGGGAAGGGAGTTAGGCACCCTTTGGCCTACTCTTGAGCTCTTAAACTGAGTTTGCTGGTGTTGGTAGCCCACAGAAATCCGATTCTAAACCATAGGGTTTGGGTTTGATCCATTACGGTCAGTCTAGTTAACTTTCAGTGTAAGCCAAATGTAAATGGCTATGTGAAGTTGCACCTTTGGGAAGCAGACATGAAGCTGGCTTTACCACTTACCCTCTCCAGCTTTGAAATTATTTCAGCTTCTTGGCCAATTTCAAACAATGACTTAACAAAGAAGGGGAAAAAAAACCAAACCCAAAACAAACCATTATGAACTTGAACTCTCTTTGTCTTGCTGCTGTTTAATTGGGGGTTGACATGACAAGTTAGTTGTACATCCATGACAGTGTTAAATTACATTTATTGAGAAACAATTTTTGCAGCAATGCATAGTTTGTCTTGCTCACTTTTGTATTGGCCTGTAAGATTTCACTACAGCATTCCTTTCCAGGTTGCTGCTGCGCAATCTGAGTGTTAATCATCAAATTAATTTCTGCTTCTGCTGGGCCTTCCACAGTACTTTCTCTTCTTTTTGTTTTTATTTCCCACATGTTGCTTTCATCCTGCTGTGGGTCACTTACTGTTATTCAGTTAATCCACTCTTGCAGAGTGGCAAATGAGACTGGTACTGAAGGTATGACTGCTCCTGGTTTCCAGCAGCTTTTAATGTCATAATTGCAGCAGAGGACATTGTGAAAATTAAGTTAATCCTTGTAACATAGTACATCTGTTAGCTGTATGAAAAGTGATCTTGAGTAAGTCTGTATCAGGTGTAGGTCATTAATTTAAACTCACTTCCTTTAATTTAATCCTTTATATGGAGTCTGCCAGTTGCATGAATCAAACCTAAGTTTATTGTGTTCAATAAAATCAGGCACAGTGTTATATATACTTTTCTTTAGAAGAAAACTTCTGGAAACAACAACTAAAATAAATGTTGCATGCAACAGTGATTTTGGAAGGTTCCATTGTTCCTATTTGCCCTTGCTTGCTCTCTGTCTTGTACATGTTGTAGCTACACACTAAAAAAGTTCCTAGCTAGGTTCTGCAAGTCCCTCCATAGAAGAGACAAAGGCCTCTCCTATAGGTTCAAGTTTCCTAAAACACAGGGGCGCAGACTCGTCTGAAAGAGATACCACACATTTTCAGAGTAGGTTAAGCCTACTGAAGCCTCCAAAGAGATGTTGTTAGGAGTTGCACTTCCTAATTGCTGTGTGGACAGTGTGAGCCAGTCCTGAGACATCCATCCCTCCTGTGTGTGTTGTGAAACTGCACGAGGACTCAGAGCAGCGCGCACGAGGGGTCATCGGGTGCAGTCGTGCCTTGGTGCACGTCCGTGCCCGCAGACCTGTTGGGAAGTGTCTTCAACAAGAAGAAACCACCAATATTTCTTCGGCTTCTTTTACAGGCTGCTGAGTGATTTAATGAAAGTTTTTTTGATGTAACATTCTGCAAACAAAATGCCATGTACTTAACAGCTTAATACTAAGGAAGGCAAGATAAGGAAATGTCAGTAAAGAAGATCTCATTTTGTTATGATTTGAAGTTGACTCCATGTATTTTGGTAGTTTGATGAAAGCATAATTTTGTCAGATTCCACTCAGTTTCCAGGAAAAGATTTTGTTAACTTAACCCACAGAGGGTTGAGAAATAAAAGCAGTTAGAGCAAGGATGAAGCAGCACACAGTCCTCTGAATTAAGGTTATCATTGTATTTACTGTGTGTCATTGATCATATATGAACACCGCATTATGGTAATCCCCAGAGTTAAGAGGTCAGGATCTGACAAGAGCTGACATCTTTTATATCTTTACACTCAGTTTTCTGCAAATGCAGGACTCCAGATAGATGATCTGAAGCACTGAATTCTTTCATTAAAAAAAATCCAATGCAAATGCTAATTCGGGACTTCCTACACTCTGCTTACAGGACATGGACAAATGGGAATGCCTGGTAATGTGATTGTGTGTAATGCTTATAAGTGTTTTAATGGCTCCTGAAAAGGAGAACACATAGTTCTCCGTGTTGTCTGCTCCTGGGGGAAAATGACTGTGCTGAGCAGGAGTAGCATTGCTATGACCCATAGAGTGTGGAGTGTTGCAGCCTCAGCATCAGTTTTGCACACAGGAAAGTCAGTGGGAATGCAGGCTGTTTAAATGTGAGAAAATCTAATTGCTGGAAATCAGCATTACAATTACTTAGAAAAGCTCTGAAATTAGAAGTTAAAAATATATCATGTTAAGGCACTAATATATAACCTTGACACAAGGATGGACTTTTGGCAGAAGTATACTGTAAACAAGAAGTAAATGGAAAGCCACTGCCTTAAGGAGCTACCAGTCTTGGGCTTATGACAAGATGTAATTGGAGAAGGAAACAAACAAATGGATAGGAGCTGAAACAGAGAAGGATGTGGGAAGCATAGTGCAAGCATGCTTTTCCATGGGCATGCTGTGTGCATAATATCTCAGTGAGCAAGGGGGCCCTGGGAGTCTCCTGCTTCGTGTTGTGGCTTATTTAGGCACAACTCCCACAGGCTTCTGAGAGGGTTTTGTCTTACACAGAACCATGGAGGGGAAATTGGGGCTCATCACAAAATGACGCTCAGGTATGTACAAATGAATCAATGTGCTTCCCACCATGCTGGCTGAGTGTTGAAAAAAAAAAAAAAAAGAAAATAAGGCAAGCAAGCTTGGAAGAAACAAAAGCACAGCTTTTTGTAATTATAGATCTTTTTGTGCTAGCCTGAGCCCTCCCCTTTCCTTCCTTTACCTTCCGCCTCTCCTCCCAAAATAATAACACATTTTGCCAATAATTTTGAGGAAGTCTCAGTGGGCCAGATGGAATTCAAAGAGAGGGATCTAATAGAGTTTTGTTTCATTTTTTTTTTCCTCCTGATTTTTTTCCCCCCCATACCCTGATTTCCTACTTGCAATTTCTTTCTTTAGTTTATTGCATGACACAGAGGTGGTGATGCAAAAATAGAAGTTATTGGTACTACCACCGTTTGTTTCTATTAACATTTACATGTGAAATGAAGGCATTTTGGAAGAGAACCAGACTGGCCAGTAAAACCTTTCACCCTCGTAAACTGTACATTTGGTTTGATTTTTGGCTTAGATCCCAGAACATGTCACAAGCTTTATTATAAAGCTGTAGTTCAGCTAGAGTTTTGTTAGCTTTATTGCAGCAGCTCCCCTCCTCCTCCTCAAAGGAAAAAAAAAAAAGGTGAGCAGACCAGCAAGAAAAAAAAAACAACCAAAAGAAAGAGCTTTTGTCCATTCTAAATCCTTTTCAAATTCTGGAGAAAATATACTAGAAAATGCAATTAGCCAGATAACTTTTCAGCATCAATCATCAGAATATAAATGAAGTTTATCTAAAATTTATAAAAAATATACATCACCTCCTTAAAATAGTCCAAGAGTGACTAATCACATAAACAATAAGGCAGTCACCAACACTCCAGAATGTTACAACTTCTGAGAAAGCACAGGCCTAGAAATGCCAAAGAGGAGTCTACAGATTAACTGGAAATGATTTGGACATCTGGAGAGAAGATTTTTTTTTTATATATGTACTTTCCCAAAGGGCTAATTTAGCTCTGCATGAGTTCACTCAGGGAATATATGAGAAAAAAAAATAAAAAAAGAGAAAGGTATAAAAAGGGATGTGTTATGATGTGCAATTATAAAACTATTGGTCTCATCCTGCTTTCCTGCATCCTGTGTCTCTCATGTAATGAATCCCCTTGGTTCAGGACCAAGTACAAGTGAGAGCAGTATGGAATTACTGATAATGGGATTTAATGGAACTACTTTATAGCATAACCATTAATAATTTTTTAATCTATTGCTGCTGAATGAATGGTTATAGAGAGGATATATAGATCTACTCTGAAAGATCAATTCATTTGTAGCCCTTGGCTGGAATTTGAAACTGGTCTTGTAGCTGTGGGTCTAATTTGAGATGAAGAAGATCAAAGTTTGACTGTTGCTCCTGTCAGTCAATTCCCATGTGATCCTTGCATAAGTAACTTATACTGCCTATATTTCAATTCCCTGTTGAAGAAATGGTAAACAGAAGATTTTATTTGAGGCTTGTTTAGACTAGTCTAAAAGGCATGGATTGGTTCTTACAGTGAAGAAATGTTTAATCTTTTAAAACTTCAGTCAGGAAAAGTTCATTGCCTGTGAGGCCCTAATTTTGATTGGAATTTATAGAAACCAGGTAGTATTTGATACCTTTAAAATGCAAACAGGCATAACAACTCAATTTATTTCATAATATTTTGGTGCCTAATTTCAACAGGAATAATTATAACCCAGTGCATCACAATGATGATGATTCCTTGTTTTCCCCTTGGAAAATACAAAGTCACAAAATTCTCAAGTTCCTGGAGAACCTATTGAACTGAGTCCCATGTCTCCTGCAATAGTGGTAGTAGGGCTGTCTGGAAATAAAGTAGCCAGCGAGCAGGACTGCTTGAAAATCTCTCTTCTTATGTGAAATGTTTAGTGTTTGGATGTGAGCAGCATTTTTTGAGGGTGGAAAGACATACGTTTTCTTACTGCCACTCTTGAGAAGCAAGCAGTTTGTCTCAGTGTCATTGAAATCTGGCTCCCATGCTCAGGCCATGGCTGGTGATGGCTGTGGGCTGCCTTGGCAATGTCTGCATCCTCCCTGTGGAGCTAAGCTGGAAGCTTCACCTGGCTGGGTCAGCGCATGGGCCTGGTAGATTCATTGTCATTACTGGTGAGTAAAGCACTCCCAGAACTTGTCCTCCTCTCCTTCCCAGAGAACAACATTGTCTTGTGGTGCTTTGCTTGTGGTGCTTTGCTGTGGGTCATGTAATGGAAAGGCAGCAGTGCATCAGGGATATCCATCAGGAACCTACTGAATTGAGAATTTGTGTGGCAGTGAAGACTGTGCACACATGACCATAAGTTTTTCACAAGGAGGAGACTCAGTTATGTATGAAGCACAATGCAGTAGGTTGCTACTGAATTTACGTTTGCAAGCAAAGCCTGTAAATCTCAAGGAGTCCTTGGCAAACATTGATTTGCAAATTTTAATCTGATAATCACAAACTTTCAAACTGTACTTGAAAATTTGTTTGGATAACAAGTAAAAAATGCAAAAGTAAAATTATGAAGGACTTTCATCCGTCCATAAGAGGAAATCAAAGTGCATGAGCAAACTGAGAGCCCACTGCTGCATGGCATAGCACATGCTCCGTGCTGTGCTGAGAATGTTTTAACAGTCAGTGGGAGCCAGAGCCTCAATACCTCTCAAAATCTGTCTCTCTGCTTTACATTCTTACTGCTTTCTTTGAGGGGGAGGAAGGTTTGAAGGTCACAGAATTGGGCCATTTGTGTAACCAGAACCAGATGATTAATTACTTTTTTAAAGATTTTGTTTCTCTGAAAATTTTGTCCCAGAAAAGCACGAGGACACACAAAGTCTGTGGTTGAAATTAAATTACATTAAGATTACAGAAATATTGCACATCACAGTTCTATGGAAGTAGCTTTTCATTGTTTAGCATAAGAAAAAGAAAGACTAACAAGTTAGGCTACGCAGCCGGGGTTCGTGCTGTGTAACTTGTTTTGTAACACATCTTTACATATTGTATACAAGCTGAAAGAACATATATTAGAAAGACTCAGACTGAAAAGAAATCAGCACAATTAATATTCAAACTAGATTAACTGTCATTTTAGTTTAAAAAGCCCTCACACTCCATTCTTTCATGCTAACCCCTACAAAAAATTTGGAACTCATCACTGGAAATATCACCTCAAAAATCTTTTTCTGCTTTCTGTTATTATAACCAGAGATGTATGTACTCATTGGAGGAAAATAAAAATGAATTTAATTTTTTTTTAAATCAGAAACAGATCCAGATCAGGATTTCAAAATTATGACAACACTTTTTTTATTTAGATTTCTGGTATGTTCTAGGAAAAATGCTGATTATTATCAAATGTGGAAGACTAGGTTGCAAAGCCCATTAAAACCTCTGGGAAAACTGAAAACAATTTTGATGTGCTTTAAATTAGGCTTTTTCTAGAACAGTCTCTGGACATAGTGTATGGAATGGACTGAAAAGTATCTTGTTATTCTGCTCCAAAGGCTCTGTTTCCCATGGTAAACTGGCCATTTTGAGCACTGTCAAAAAATCTGTCTTTTTTGCACTTTTTTGGCCCAGTTTTGGCTTGTGCTATCCAGCTTCTCTCAGTTCGTGACCAAACATTTTTTGGGTGACTGTTGTGGAACTAAGGCTCTTCCCAAGAGGTAGGACTGATGCTGGCAACTGGATTTAAGTAAAAAGAGGAGGGCTGGTTATGTGAGTCCAGACCATTCTAATGCCATTCATCCTCAGAGCAGGAGAATGGTTCTGGACACATTACCAGGCCAAAGGTTTAGCAGAAGGGAGGCCTCTGTCAACTCTTATCCAAAAATCACTTTTTTTCAATTAAGTCTCTGTTTCCAGTTGGGTTTACTCTGGAGGTCTRTTGTAGTTTCTCATTTCCCCTTTCAATTTCCCCTACTCTTGTTGAGCATGTGAGTTGATCCCAGCAGCAAATGGCAATGGGCAGAACTAAACAGTACTTGCAACAGACAGAATTATATGGAATTCATGCTCTCTTCTGCAGGTCCTCTGCTCTGTGTCTAAAATCTCACACCAGGACTATGTTTCCAGGAGCTGGCCACACTAATCCAGGATGAGGAAACACAAAGGGGCTGGTGCCATACCAGCATTTGCTTTTCCAGACCTTAGCAGGACACTGCTGGGCAGTGCAGCATCCTGGCTGGGACAGGAGGTGAGCAGCAGTGCCATGTCCTCCAGGCTGAGCTGTTCCACAGCTCCCTTAGAAGAAAGCMAATCCTCAGCTACTTTTCTCCTGGACTGCTTTCTGGTGGTTTTGTCTTACCCTCTCTCAGCACCAGGAGCAGAGTGAGTCCAGTACTTTTATAAGCCCCACTCTTCATGAATGCCACTGAAAGGTCTTTTAAAAAGACTTTTGATATTCTGAAAGGAATCCCTTTTGCAATGAGCAGCATTGCATGAAAAGGACAATTTTGTTCTTTTACTGGAGTGAGAGCAGAATTGAGGTTTCTGCAATTTTCCTGTCCGCTGTAACTTTGCTRTAACACAGTCCCCCTGATGCTTCTGGTGATGATAAATAAATGTATTTATATGCTGTGCTCTTGCATTCTCGGTACTGAGGAAACAGAACAAWAACATACTCTTGTCGATACAAGCACTGCCCTGGGAATCGACTAATTAACATAAAGCTCAGCCCTGCAGGGACATTTCCAGGTTCATTTCTTGCTGCCTCAGCAAACTATGGGGTTTGGGCTGTTAACTACTTTCAGATGCTCTTTGTCTTTCAAGAAAGAAATAAAGAACATCCACATTGCTTTAGGCAAGTTAATGATTCTAAAGAACACTTACCTTTTTACCATATGCTTCATGGCAGATTAAAATCCTGAAGGAGCTAAGGATTATATACCCTGTACAGTCCTTTGGCACAAAAACATGCATTCTGAACTAAAAGTGAGTGGCTGAATGTGACATTTACATTCATTGTTTTTCCAGACCTGCATGCTGAGAATGTTTGATTTTACTCAAAATAATACCAAAGCAGTGGTTTTGTAGATGCTTTGATTCCCCAGAATCTTTTAAGGTTAAGACAAGCAGTTTACAGTGGCTACTAAGAAAATTGGAGAAACTTGTGTAACAACTTCTGTAAAATTCAAAGGAAAACTGACCTAATTTGCAAAGAGGAGATGTGCCTAAAATTTTGAGAAACTCATACTACTTGTCTCTTGCGTGTGATCATATTTGTTTATGTGAAGCATGTACTTTTCATTCATGTTCTTTTCTTTGGACCACAAGGCAAATGTTTCCTCCATACAGGAAAAATATATGAGAAAAGGAAAATAATTCAAATTAAATGAAATCTGAATTTTACTGGTAAAGAAAATCTCATTGTTTTTTATTAATTTCCCTAGATTGCTAGATTTGCTCTGCTCCATGTACTGGTTTTTATTATCATTAATCTATTATTAATGGATGTCTGCCTATTGCTGCTATTTATGAATGAACAAAATCCCATTCAGCAGCTCATAGAAATCAACTGTAGAAAGTAAGAGTAGAAAGATTTTCTGGCAGAGAGTTGAAAGCTCTCTGGGTCCTCAAGGGCTGCAGCTAAAAGGACTCAGAAGTTACATGTGAGCGAGCACAGATACTTTCCATGTATTTTGGAAAGCAGAAAAATAAGTGTATGTGCAAAGTGCACACAGGAGGAAGTCAGCACCTGAGTGCATGCAGATACATGCAGCACCCAGAGTTCTGTTTTGTACACAGGTTTGCTTGTTGGTGCATGAACAGGCTGATTTGTGCAGGTACTTCAGGCATGACTATCAGAAGACTGGGTGTGTATATTACTGTGTGTGCCTATCAGAACAAGTCATTAAGGTTACCCAAGCACATCTCATTCTGGTATGAATGAGATGTGCTTTCACAAACTTTATCCCTCTGGTATGTTTCCCAGCCCTTTCATTTTTTGCCACAATTTCAAAGAAAATAGTGCAGTGTTTGCTGAAGATAGACAAAACTCTGAGAAAACAGGCACTGTTTCACTCTTAATCAACTATTCTGAAAAAGTTTAAYTTGGGTCACTGTGGCTTTTAAGTTTCAAAATAGCAAAGTGGATTGAGGGGAACTTAAATCAAACTAGGAGAATGTACAGAAACCAGGAAGGTAGGGGAAGGTGAAATCTGATATGCAGCCAGAGGATAGCTGGGACAATGTGGGCAGGTTGACACTTTAGAAAAGAAGAGAGACTCGCTGTGACAGATGAGTGACCACAGGGTGAGGAGTCAGAGGCAGAGAAAAGGAAAGAGTGCTACAGCAGTATTTTGAAGAGGATGAGGCATGAAGTGTGAGTTTTGGGTTGATCACAAGAATGCCAGCCTTGTGCCCCTCTTGCACTTGGAACTTCACCAGCTGTCTGTGAAAGTCACTGAGGATCTTAATTTCCTCTTATGCCCATCCACACGAGCACTGCCAATTTACTACTGCCACCATCTACTATTACAACTGCTGTGCTCCTTGCAGAGATCTGTGCCATGGGTTTCACTATTTCCAGCACTGCTGATTCTGGGTTCTAGCAAACGCAAAGATGCCAAAAACATGCTAATGAAATCTTAGTATTCTTCTTTAGTTACATGTAATTAGATACTACTCTCTTTATCAGCATAATAGCTTTTGATTAGTTTAGTCTGCTTTTAGTACACTGAAAAGCTTAAGGAAAGCTAGGCATAGCCAACTAGGTTTTATTTAACTTTTCCCTGGAGATTCTTCCCTATATGMAGTGAATTGTGGCTGTCTGTCATACAACAGCAGCATGCTAAAACAGAGGGAACAGTGCATTTTGCCTTTATTGTCAGGAAGTGTCAGAAGTATTAATAGCCTAAATTTTGCTAGCTAGCTAAAATTCTCACACTGCAATCTTGTGCATCAGCATTTTTTTTCTACCACAGATGGTCATTTATGTAACATGGTTGGAAATTGTGGCTGTGTTCCACAGCAACAGGAAAATGGGATACATCTGCACAGTGTGGGGAAAAATACAAGTGAAATAGAAGTATGCAAGCATTTAAATTACAGGGAAACAGGACTGCGATAAGCCCTGGACTACATGAGCAGGAAGAGAGTGTCAGCCTCACCCATGCCCTGAAAAAATGGTCACATTCGTGGGCTACTCTATTGTACTGAGTGGAAGTTTGTTTATGTGGGACCTTCCTTCCCTCAGGACTTCCTCTGAGAGGAAATGTCGTCACTGTTCAGTAGGGGTCAATTGTTATGCATTCAAAACTCAGACATAAAATAGTATCACTGAATTCAACAAAGTGGAAAGGAATAACTAAGATTTGTCCATTTACGTATTTAGAAACGTGCCACAGCTATTCTTGCTCACTAATGCTTTCAGAGAGCTGAGAAAAATCCTACAAGTGGAGTAGCTGGGATAATATTGTTTTAATGTATCCCAAACACACTACTCAGTATTTGATGAATCTCACTTTTTTCAGCCCTGCTATCGGTCTGTGGCTGATGTGGGAATATGATTTAAATGGAAAAAGGCTAAAAAGACTGCAACTTTAAAACCAGAGTTGTGCTCTCATGGCAATACTCAGCCAAGTTGGTTCTGTGTCTTGGACCGAACTGCTCTGAATCTTAGTTGCTCTGGATGAGCACTTTTCTGAGGACATATTTGCAGCTGAGGTGTCCCTACAGTTTTACTTTTTATATTGTGATGAAGCAGGAATATTGTTTGAGATAAAAGGAGCTAATATTGGTGTTGTTTTGCCTTTGTCATTGTGTCATCAGTCAAACAAAACAGCTCTTTAAGGAACTTATGRGTGGGGAACAGGCTGAGCTCTTGGAATGACGGAATAGCAGATGTTGGAAGAGCTCTCTGCAGATCACCTCATCCAACCTGGTTTAGGCAGGGTCAACTTAAGCAACTTGCCCAAGACACTGTCCACTTAGATTTTGACTCCAAGTAGGGGAGACTCTACAACCTCTCTGAGCAACATGCTCCAGTCACCTTGGTCACCTTCATGGTAAAAAAAAATAAATTGGTCCTTAGTTTAAATGGAATTTTCTGCATTTTGGTTTGTGATTTTTGATTGTCCAGGTGCTTTTGTCAAGCTCATGGTAACTGTGCTGTTTTGGCATCAGCCACGGCAGAAAGCAGACAGAGSCACACTCACAAGTGTGACTGGTAAGCCCTGGTCTGTTCCCCTCCCACAAGATGTTGTTAGCAATCTTTTCCTCTTAGGTGAGTAGAGGGGTCACCTAAGAGGGGTTTTTCTCTAGACATAAGTGGGGTCACACTCTTGTATCCATTTTGCATTAGGGATACCTGTGGGGTACCAGATTAMAAAGGAATGTTGGGAACCAACGAGGATCCAGAGCAGTATCTGTTTGTCCAGAGAGGCACCACCACCACCACGAGCAGTGCTGAAGTCTCTTGACAGTCTCTCGAGCTGTCAGTGTCCATGAAGTCCTCTTCCCTACTGCACAGTCTGGACTAAAAGTAAGTTGCTAATCCTCTCCCACACAGATTTTCCTGAGGGTCCAGTAAAACAATCAGGGGAACAGGAAAACATAATTTAATCTTTCCAGTGGGAAACTTAATTCCCCTCTAAAGAAAACCTATAAAATAGAGCATATCACAACACTACAAACTGATGTCAACCTCTCTTTTAGATAAAGCACCRTAATCTAGGAGTTTGGGTCCTGAACCAACATGCTTGAACCAATTCCTCCCTCCTTCCCAGCTTTCTCTGTCTCCTCCTCTCCCTAGCCAAGTCTCATGACGGCAGTACCCAAGTTTTCTGCGCAGGAACCAGTGGAGGGGCTTTCCTTTTCCTTTTCATTTTTTTCCTTTTCCTTTCCCTTTCCCTTTTCCTTCTCCCCCCTCCGCTGTCCTTTCTGCCCGCCGGGCCCGGGCCGTCCCAGGCCACCAGGCCCATCTGAAAGAATGTCGCCTGTGAGGCAGAAATTCCCACCATGGGAATCGCGCCTCTGTGTCGCACAACAAAGGCCACCGCATTGTGTCCCTGTTAAGCGGGTGTTAAAATGCGCATATGTTGCCAGGGCTATTGCAGGCCAGGGCCCATTTAGGAAGCGGAGGTTTTTCCCGGCCGCTGGCTGCTCTGAATCCCCCATATTAGCACATTAGCGCACATGCGGCCTCCTTATCAGATTAGCTACACTTGTCACAGATTAGTTCACCCTGTGAAGGAGCCGCAAAGGTACCTTTGACCGTTCATTCAAAAGAGCCAGAAAAGTTTTTTTTTTCTTGTCTTCAACCATCAGAGTGCAAAGCGAATTAAAAGGAAAGTCTCTCTCCCTTTCTCCCTCTCTCTCCCCGCCTCATTTTGGTAACAGGATAACTAAAGGATAGCTGCTGCGGTGGGCTACACACAGGGAGGTATTAATGGACACCTAATATTCATCTAGAAAATATTTATTTAACCCCTTAAAAACGTTGATGTGTTTTCTTTCCTCACCGATGTCAACAGTCCTTTGAGAAATGACCTTCCTGAAGTTCAGAGTGGATTTTTTTATGTTTTGCTTTTTTGTCTCCCCCTTCCCCTCCTTTTCCATTACAGTTAATTTGCAGCGTGATTCAGTGGTCTCTATTCTGCAGATTAGGGGTAGGGGAGAGGAAAAGACTTGCTAATGGCTCGTTACATTATTTTTTTAACCCATCTTTCTCCTTAAAATGTTTTGATAGCTGGTGAAACAAGCAGTGACTCAAAATACCTTTGGTATGACTTGCAGTCTACACAGGCATTAAGGCTGAGCCTAGAGAAGACAATAACGCCTTGGAAGTGCAGTGACAGCAGTGACACTCATCCCTGAATGAACCTGCGGTGAAGGAGGCCCAGAAAGCTACAAAAACATACAGCTGAAATTGCTGGCTAGCATTCACACCTTTGGCACAAAAAAAAAAAAGAAAAAAAAGTGGAAGGAAATTGTGGCGAGGAAGGAATGCAGCAATTCCTCACACCTCAGTGCTTTCTAGGGGAGGTGTTTCACATCCTTGTGCCAGGTGTTGCACTACTGAGCTCAGCTGGAGCTTGGCCACCGCTGCAGATGAGCTGTGCTGCCTGCATGTGGCAGAGGGGACAAACCCAAGACAAACGGACTGACCTTCCCTCTGTCATACGTGTAGGCTCTGAGAGTAAACCTTCAATCACCACTCAGGGGTCTGGTGCAGAATATTTTATCTAGGAAATGAAGAAGAAATCACAGACTAAATTGGGACTGTTTTTTGGTGGTTTTTTTTTTTTTTTTTAAACTTTAATTGCAGGTAACCAAACTGCATTATTACTAGAAGAACTTTAACTGCTAATTCTTTTTTCTTCCACAAATACTGGAGCATAATCGACGATATTTTTTACTAGTCTGTTTCTTCACACAGGCTGAAACCTGGCTGGTTGYGTGTGCTGTTTGTAAACAGCAGAAAGTACAATAGATCTTTTGTAAAGGCACTAGCATGTTACCAGAGGCTGGAGTTTCAGTGCTGCTGAGCAAACCTCCCAACAGTGTGCCCTGAAGTGCACGCAATCATACTGTCCTGAGACCACAACTTTAGGGTCAGAGCTCTTCTTTTTGGTTCTGGGATCATTTGACAGCTAAATCTTAGTGGTGACTCAATTTGTAGCTTCTGTTGAAATGCAACAATATTTCTCCTATGGTAATTTTTTATTTTATTTTGTTCAAGTCATAGTGCTCCCCCAATAAGGGGGCGCTGTGAAGCATTTGGGAAACCATCCCTTGGAACCCTACGTCAAGAAAACTTACAGCACTGATGAGCTCCAAGCTATAAACAACTCCAATTTCTGATCTAGAGAGTGAGGCAACAGCAGTAACAGCAAAGCAGGGAGAAATATGTGGGAGAAATCAAACAGCTGGACCCTTCTTTTGCTTCTTTTTAGTTGTTGAAAATGGTCTCCATGTTAGAAAGTTACCAGAAGAGTTCATTGGGACATCTGATCCTTCTATTGTCAGGAAGGATGATAAAACCCTACATTACTAATTTCCTGTATTGTTCTCTGATACAAAGCATCAGTATTGTTATTTTTATACTTCCACATGCACCTAGTTCAGCATAGCAATTTCAAAATTCTATTATGTTATGTATGAATATATATGTGGTGTTAACTAACTTTTTCCAGTTTTTAATTTTTGTTTTGAAATGGTGTGAAATGAAAAGGAACATTGAAAGTAGAATGCTAGTTGAAAATCTATTATTTCCCTGTCAGGCTAGGAATTCTTTCTATGTTTCTCAGTCTTTCAGTTTTTCAGTCTTCCACAGACGCCTTTCAAATGCACCTACTGTGACTCTATGTAGTTTATGGACTGCCTTGAGTCATTAATCTGAATTTAGCAAAGCCGTTTTGTGGATGACCTTTCTGGTTTTATCCCAGAGCTAGAAAAACTGCAGAGCTAAAGGCCTAAATTCATCTCTTCCTCAAATAAGCACATAGGAGTCTGGGCCAGAGTATGAATCTTCTGTTTCCATTAGTTATTGTTATTGTGCCACCTGTTTTTCCAGTGTGAGTAAAGGGTCCCAGTTTGAGAGATCCTGTTGAATGTGAAAGTGCTGACTTTCACACACCCCTTAATTGAGTGTTGTCTGTAACAATGTGTTTTGGTGCTGATTATGTAAATTTGAGTATTTTTGAGAACCTGATTCAAATCCAAGCAGTAATYTTCCATTCCCCCAACCCAAAATTTAACCTCAGTCTATTAAGTGTTTGATTTTGAATCTAAATGATAAAACAATCTGTCTTGCTTGCCTTGAGCAACAGAGTCTAGGATCAAGACCTGTGGAATTTTATGTTTTGATTCATGTAGTTGGGTCCATGGCACTTTTCTGATAACTTTGTGTTTCTTCTCTCTCACAACAACAGGCAGTGTGGCAGCCTGGTCTGTAAGTTACCAGTGCAGTTGTGACATACAGCATGTGGGGTCAGAAAGCAGTAGGGAGGCAGTGCCATGGGGATGGAGATGCAGACCTACTGCTGGCTGTCACCCATATGTGCTGGAAAAAGAGGAAAGCTTGCACAGCATGTTTCCTGTCAGGAGCTGAGCATCACTGCTCCCCTCCCCAGCCCTGTCACCTACCCTGTCACTTTTGTCACCTCAAGTGGTCTGGCTCATGTGCAGAGAAAAAACTTAACATGGCACACAGCTTTGAGCCTTCAGTTCCTTGACACAGCTCTTWAAAGAAACTTCTTGGCTTTGGTCATTTTATGACATAAAAGAAACACACAATTTTATTTGAACTATCCATGAACTTTTAAAAACTAACGTCTATCAAAATAGCAACAGCACATTATTGAATTTTATGAGTAGCCCTTACTTGTTTCACCAAGCATCTCCTTMTTTTAGCACACTGGATTAAACTCAGGCTTCATCAGACATGAACAGTAAATCAATTATTTTAAAGACAGGAGAGCTGCTTGGCTTACAAGTCTTTCCCATGCTGATGAACTCCTGTGAGCTGCATGGCTGCTGACCTGGTCTGGGAGCCTTGTTCTAATTGGGAATGTTGCTCATTGTGAGAGCCCCCTACGCAAATCCCGATGCTTGGTGTGCGGATTTGCATTCCAATGCTCTCTGCGCTCTGTAAGGGTGTGCAGGGCTGGTGTGCTGGCTCTCCAAGCACAATGGCAATTATGGATACGTGTCTCTGGGCCAACAATTATTTCCATGTGCTTGCTAAATGAGTGCAGGGAGAGAAGACTTTCCTCTTRTTTAGTCTCTATCGCTGTCTTTGGTGCTGTATTGCATTTTAATATAAACCTCCCCCCACAACTGCCTCACCCCAGCCCTGTTAGATACTTGGCCTGGCTTTCATTAAAACACTAGTGCATGAATAGCTGTAAGTTCAGGGCTGGAGGGCATCTTTGCTAAAGCTTGAATCTTTGGTAAATAACTTTCTGCACTTTTGGAAGTGTTAAAAGTAACTAAGCATCTAATGAAAAMGTAGCTGAATAACAGAGTTAGTCAAACTACTCCCACTAGCCTTTTYTTGTTAGTAGGGGTAAATAAATTGTAAATGTTTTTTCAGTCATTATGTATTTTTGGCAGGTCAGACTTCCTATCATGTGTGTGTAGGTTCACAGGGCTAAAGAATATAGTGCTGGTGTAGATTGCCCTGTCTAGCTATCAAAAGCAACAGGTTTGGTAGGATAAATTAGGTTTTGCCTCCAGTCCAAACAGGCTGGGCTACAAAAATGACAGTGTCAGAGCAACAGTTGGCTTAGTCACACAATGCACTGCTATATAGCCAGCATTTCTTGTTTTCATTTCACTTTCCTTTGTTTTAGAGACAAAAAAGGAAGCYCTTGGGGAAAAAGACTTCCAAGTTTAGTGCTTGACCAAAGCTGCCTGACTCTGGCCTCAGCAGCCTTTATTGACTGAACTTTTACATTTCTTTCTCTCTGTGTAACATTGACACTGGCACCTCTGTCCTGCCACAGAGCCAGTACCAAACAAGCCYTAGTGCAGGGCAACAAGCTTTCTCACACTGCCCTTCCAGCTGTTGAAGAGTCATCTGGCATGGACTGTCCCTAGGGTTAATAGATAAATCTCTCTGTACAGTGATAAACATACAGAGTCTGCCCTTTGACTGCCCAGTTATGTGTTACTCTGTGCTGTGTGGATTCTATTTTAGGAAATGGTTTGAGGCCACCAAACTGTTCTTCACRTGGAAGCAAAAGCAGCTCTACTGTAATTTAAAATCTGTGGCCTGTACCAGGGACTGATGGAGCTGTGCTGTGGATGGCAGTGGGGATGGGTTGGGTTCAGGCAATGGCAGCTCCTCTGTCAGGTGCCAGGTGTTTCTGCTTCCCCCACTCCTGCTCCACTGGGCTGTGCTGGCTGAGGGCAGCCCAGCTCCTGAGCCAGCTGTACCAGACATCTCATTTCAGTGCTCTGTTCTTAGGGAGAAGGAACAGTGATATCCTCATCAGGCATAATAATATGTGAAGCATGAAGAAGCTGTAGTGAATAAAATACTCCCTGCATTTACAGAGCAACTTAAAAATTATTGCTGCAAAGGACACTTTTCAGTTTAATATTACTGGCCCCAAATTAGACTGTATTGCTCTTGCTAAAAGGGCCATTTCTCTTTGCTTCAGTAATTTGAGGAAGGATCGCATAAAAAGATCAGAAAAAAAGAAGAAAGAAATGAAGACTACACTAGGTATTTTATCTAAGGTGCTTTGGTACTGCATATCAGTGGTGTATGGCAAAATATTTTTAAGAMTTCATAGCATATTAGAGTTCTGCAGTCCTGCAGAGTATGACACACTGCCTTCTTTCTTTTGCTCTTTATACTGAACTATAAGAACAGCTGTATGGGTTCCTGAAGCAGCAAGTCAAATATTTTGCTTTTAAGGTCACTTTTGTTATCACATATGGTGTCGTAAGGAAGTTTCCAACTTAGTTTCAAAATAGCTTTGGCAGGACACACAATTCAAGCCAAGAAAGTCTCCTCCTCTTTTTCCCAGCTTCTGTCAACACCAAGTCAAGGGTCGGCAACCTAAATCCAGCTCATATGTAGTTGGCTAGCTCATTTTTCTATTTTTCCAGGGACAAAACCAGACTTTGCTACTAAGATAAAGGCCCTCCCTTCCTGCAGTGACAGGTCTAGAGACCCTCTTCTCAGGTGCATTGCATAACCTAGACTTTTGCTTTCTGTGCTTGGGTCAGACGTGCACCATTTATTTCAGTTTAAAAAAACCTAATACTCCCAACATGTCTGGTTTGTTCTTTTGACACAGTTTCTTAGCAGGATTTCACTTGTCAGCTAGAAAGGTCAGATAAATGATAAATCTTTAYTGGAATAAACTGCACTGTGTTAAATACTTACAATGTAGCTCACCTTTTTGTAATAACCAGTCTATGTTTTTCTCAGGCTAYATGTAATGTGTTTTGCCATAAATAGGTCCTTATAGGCTTTTTGTGTGTCTATTCCAAAAATAGAAGCAGGGATACAAATTGTGTTCTCTGTCCTTTTTCCTACCTTTGAAGAATCTCTGTGGACTGAAGGATCACTAATATTCAGGAACAGTCATATTCAGGACAGGTACSCATCATTGTCCCAATGGATCTGACTAACTGTAAGTAAATCTTCATGCAAGATGAGGCTCTTTTCCCCCCACTCATCAGGCAGCTGAATTTGGATATGAGTACTGGATGCAGGAGCCTTGAAGTTTCCTTGCATGTGGTCAGACTCAAGCAGCTTCCTCTGGACTTTCAAAGACTGCTTGAAGATCTACCTTTTTTTTCCTCCCTAGATTTCAGTCATGCTACTGTTTCAGATGTTTTTACTTGGAGGAACAAGCTGTTCATTGATATGTGGGTTTTCTCTTTTCTTCTACCAACCAGCTGATTAATTTTCCCCAGACACCTTCAATARTGCAGCAGTTTTGTCAGATATGTAAGACTGAAACTATTCATACAGTGTCTACTTTTCATTCACAATTGCTCAGCTAGAGYGTCATAGAGACAAAGCCTAGTTCTCAGAGAAAGTGAGAATCAAAGTGATCAAGAGGTGCCCTGAATTTTTTAATTTGACAAATTACCGATAATGCAGGACAAAGAACATCACCAAGTTCTGTRAAAAATCAACTGTATAAAAACTGAAGTGCAGCAGCCAAACACTGAAAAAAACAGCTGAAACTGGGTGCAAAAGGAAGGAGGTKTAGGAAGAGAAAAGACAGAAGGTGTTGAGGAAGATAATAGGTAGTGGCAGAGTTAATTTGTAAAACGCCATCTTTTTAAAAGGAAAAAAGCAAAAACRGGAGAAAAAAAGGGAGAAAAGAAGGAAGGGGGTTGCTATAGTGAGAGTAATCTTACAACCTAATGTGTGAGTGTTCTCAAAAGACTGGATGTTCCAGTTCAGTGAAGCAAGATGGCCCCCTGCAGCATTGTTAGCCCCCTCACAAAACAATTCCTCTTCATCTAGGAGCGTCACTGTACAAAACACTAACAGAACTGCTGTGGTTTACCATTAGTATCGCTCAAAACACGAGGTAAACATTCTTTGCATTAAAACAACAGTCAAAAATAGAAGTCCTCAGTTACCAACTTTGCTCCCACTGCTTCCGAATGCCTCCTGTGTGGTTCTGGTGTGAGACTGAAAAAAAATTGGGTTTAGAGTATTATCTCAGAACCCCCAGGAAACAAAACTCCTTTCTCAAACTCATGTGGTAAAGATTGTGATAGAGTAATAGTAAAGACGGAAAAGAAAGTGTTGCTGGAGTTGTGAAGCCAGGCAAGAAGTAAAACATCATGAATAAGAAGGTAAACTTCAGAAAAATAGCATTGGAGTAGGAATATTGATGTGTATTTTGTGCATGAGGAGCTTTTTATTTCTCCCATCCTATTGCATTTCTCTGACAGTGAGAATGAGACAGGATGCTTTTTTGAAAATAAGTTTTTATAATATATTGGTATATTGGCAACACTTGGGCTCTCAGGTTTTCACATTCTTTTCAATGACACAACAAAACACCATAAATTCTGTGCTTTGTGACAGCACAACAATTACATTCTTTACCACTTGTACATATTGTGGAGTTGTACTAAATATTAATTGTGGCTGATAAAATACAGCAAAATGCAGAACTTAGTTTATTTAGCTGTTATACAGGAATTTGCTGTTAGCTTCCCTCTGAAGTACATGAGACTTCTTGGGCTGCCATCTGCAACTTAAAGCATCATCCAGGTCACACATTGCAAAAGCTGGGAAAAGGAGAGGAGAACCAGACAAAAAGCGAATCAAATATTTTCTTAGTTAAATACAGCAGTTCATAAGGTTCATGAAGTCAAGCAAATTCCTTTCCTAGTCCTGTTTTCTCTCCCTCTCCCCTGCTTTGTATACCTCCATGATTTCTGTCACTATTATTTGCAAGACAGTAACACTCTGCCTAGTGCTTGACAGAGAATGGGCCAGAAGTAAAATTGTTAGAAGAGAAGGCTGTCTTATAATAATTCTAATTCAGGCTTTAGCTGGTTCCAACCTAACTCTGAAAATCAAAAATGGACTTGGGAAGTCTGAATGATGGTAAAATTTAGTAAAAATTAATTTCTTTGCCTTCCAATGCTGAACTTAACGCATCACTCACAAAAACCCACCCAAGCTCTAAGGAATCAGTGTTGTGAGGTCTGTGTGGCCTTCTACAGACTGCTTTGGTGTGAGAGCTTGGGTTGTTTTTGACCCTGTGACACTGAATGGCCAAGAGCTTCCATGCAAGGACAATGGTGCTGTTAGTGCCCATTACTAAAAGCCTTCTTGTTTCTTTCAACTGCACTCAGGCCTCCTAAACAATGAAAGAAATCCATACATCATTAATAAGGAGATTTAATTTAAATTCTGCTCTAAGAGAATTCTCAGATATTCCCATCAATTTTTTTTTTTTAAGTAAAAATTGTTGGAGTCTGATGTAAGGCAGAACCTTAATGTAGAGAAGTGCTGGGCCTCATTTAGAAATGCCTGGAAACTAGTGGGAATTAGAGCAAAGGAAAGCAGTACTGGCAACCATTGAGCAGCTCCCATGGAATGAAATCTTGTTGAGCATGGGGATATGTCAGCTAGTAAAAAAGTCTTCCCATTAAGTAATTTCTTGTGAGCCAAGGCATTTTATTACTTTTACATTTCTAATGATGGTAACTTTATTTTTATTGTGACTGCATGTAATCAGTATTTCTAACAGCCATTTGTCACTCAAAATGGCCTAATTTTCGTTAGAAAAGGGAATTGCTAAATTCTGACAGAAGATGATGTGAAACAAAATGGAGCAGGATAGCCCATATTCACTTTTGTAGTGAAAGATTGTTAATATAGACATCATTTTTTTTTAATCATGAACACTCAGTACAATTAAAAATCAGTCAGTACAAAACAGTCAGGGCTGTTTGTSACTTGAAAATAATGTGAGTTGACTTTGCCTCAGCTCTATCTCTACTGTCAGTGGAACCTATCACATGAGGAATGAATCCTGATTAGGGGTTTCAGAAGGTTTTATTCTGCTGTCACTTTGGATTTGAAGGCATTCTTCATTTTGGAATTTTTAGGAATGTAAATAACAACACAGGATTTCACAGAAACTTCTAAGTTGGTCTGTATTGCTTGAGAGTTTGGTTTATATTGCTAAATCAATCCATCTGCCAGAACAAGGCCAGAAATTACTAAGGATGCCTTCATTGTATATATATAATGTCTTTCAATGTTGAAAACAGATTTTAGTGCATATGTAATCCAGAATGAGCTAGCATACTAATGATTAGGTGGAAAACAACACTTGTATCATGCTCATTCTTCACAGATTTCAACAGTCATGGTAAGGTTTTCATTTGGTGTGTTTTGGTTACCTGTCAGATTGTTTCTCTCTCCATCTGTCCACATATGTAKCTATCTGTGCACACACAGAGAAATGTATATAAATGTATTTAGAGAGAGAAAACTTGGAAAAGAAATTCATCTGCTAATGCTATTAAATTTAATTGAATGTTTTGGAATTAGCTATTCTGTAGTTAAGCTACACTACTTCAGAGTCAAATTTGYATTTTGGCAGATAGAAATTTTGTTATGTAAACTGGATTCTCAGTCTAAATGCAGTTCTTGTACAGCTCATGCAATGCTCATTTTAAGTTGGGTGATCCAACTTACTCATAAAAAAGTTATAGATATAAATATAGATACAGTTATAAATAAATTGATTTAAAAAATAAGAAAAAAATCAAATATATTACAAATAGCTCCTCAGGTCTGCTCACGGTGTATTATGGCTTCCAAAGAAGGTAGCTGCAAAAAAATTCAGAGATTTCTTTAAGGTGTATTCTTTTATCCCAGGCTCCCTGATCTCTGTAAAACTGAGCAGGGTCTTATCAAAGATGTTATATTCACTTTAAAGATTCTTACATTCTTTTGCCGGTGCTTCTAACATGACACAACCTCAGGCATTGGTGGAAACTTCTGTTTTGAGGGGTTTGTGGCAGTCATCTCTATGTCAAATTTTCAAACTGTACCTAGTAAGTACATGATTGCTTTACATAGCAGTGAAATGTGATTTCTTTCCCATAAATATTTAGGCAGCAATACCRAATATCAGTTTAAAACAGGAAATTAAAGATTGTTGTTTTGGGGTTTAATTTGTTTTGAAAATTTAGGATAGGAAAAAGTATATATGCTTGTGACGATGAAATACTTCCTTGGAATTTGGGTACGTTGACATTAGCATTTCTGTGTGGGTCAGWGCTGTGCTTTTAAGGACTCCCTTGCTTGTTGCCAGCTACCATGTGCTGGTTCACATCAGAGGCTCCACAAACTGGATTCTTTTAGGATGTCATTAAGCCAGGAGATGCAAATATAATACACTCCAAGCCACCAACTGGCAAATCAATTCACACTCGAATATCCTTTGAATGCATAAATAAGTTCATGTTGAGCATGTACAAGTCCTTTCTATGTTTGTTTTTACAAATATTTGAACAACTGTGCCTCATTAGCTAGAACAGTACCAGAGCCTCCATCACAAACTCACTTGAATGAATATGCATGAAATCACCATTAGTTTTGCATTTAGAGTAATTATTCTGCACACATATTTAACCGGAAAACGGACAGYAAAGAAATCACTCATCTCATTTCCTTGAGCTCAAGTGAGAAAGGTATTTCAGACCTGATTTTCTGCTGCTTTGCATCTTCTATGTTTCTGCAAAATGAGTGTGAAACATTATCCATTCTGTTTTGAAAACATTTCACAACAATGAACAATGCTCTTTCAGTAAGTAGTTATGGTATTCATCTGTCTGTATCTAATTCTTGCTTATGCTTAGAATGTAAACTTTTGAGAACTGGGACATACCATACTGGTACCATGCCGTGCAGAGTGGGATCTTGTTCAGTGTCTGGAACTCCTGTGCACTTTTGCAATATTGCAGGGTAGTTTTGCAATGCTCAAGATGTGAAAGATTCAGTTATCTCACATTTCGAATGTTGTACATTATAGAGGATATTTGTAATCAAACTGTATGTTCGTGTAAGGGTCAAGYGAATTCTGTCAGTTGAGCAAAGGTCAATCAGAGATCTTAACTCCATGAGCAGAAAGAAAGGGAAAATATACTGAGTAAGACAGGAGTTGGGAATTATTACCTATGCTCTTGTAAGTACATGTGAGGCGACATTGTGATCATGTTATACCATGACCAAAAATGGCGATTTTAGTATGGGAAATATTATTTTCTGCTCTGTCCCTTCCTCCTCTCCTTCTCCAGCCCCATGGCTTTGTTCTTTGCCATTCAGTGTTTTGGTTCAAGTTAATTAAAGATTCCTGTTGCAGCCTCCTGGAGTGAAATTCTGGCAGTATGCCCAGAGCTGCCATAGTCACATGGAAGCAGCCCCTCCAGTGAGCTCCATAATGTCTCTTAGAAACTATACAAAGAGGAAGAAAGAAACTGAATCCAGATGGAATGGGAAATCAGATATTTCTTCCATTTGTGTTGAAATCTGTGAAGACTGCCCCATAGGTTGAAAGAGAAGACAATTCACATACTCTGCAGTCTCAGGGAAAAGCATGTTTTCTCCCCACCCCTCCACCCTCCATTGAAGAGGAATCTGTGAGAAAGCTTACAGTGAGACTGCAAACTCAGTAATGCAAAGCATGTTTTCCCAAYTCTGCTTTACCCTGCTAGCTATAGAAAGGTGTAGGATAGACCTGTCAGGGGAACACAAAAAACAAAACAAAGGAATCAAAAGAGTGACTCAGGCAGACAAAGACTCTTCCTAATGACAGGTTTATGAGAGAATTTGATATCCAAACCAACATTTTTGACACACAATTCATAGTGAAAAGAGGACTTAAGGCATTTTAAATGCCCCAAAGGAGAATAAACATGTCTAACACTCTGAGCAATAACCACATCCTCAACTGCTTGTTGTTAAAAGGCACATTAAAAAGATTACAAAAATGTATAGTACGTAGCCATTTCTTGGATCTCACATGCATAACGAARATCAGAAATATCCCAGGAGGAGCGCAGACATCGCACATTTTGTGTTTGTGAGTCTTCAGTGCTTGGTTCTTAAAACGTAGCACTGCACTTGGTTGGTAGTTACTGAGTTAGTGGATTAACAGCAGTAACTTTAGAAATCAAAAGTGTGGATAATTGCAAATATGCTTTATACATAAATTACAGTTTGCTTCCTGGCAGATTTGTGTTCATCAGGGATATTCTGGAATTTGGTTGGGGAAAGGAATAAAACTTGGATCTACCTGCAGTATTGCTTGGTTTCTCTAAGCATTTTATTTTACTATCAACAATTTAATTTGTTGCTCTCTGAAGGCCTGTTTAATTTTTCAGGGTTTTTGTTGCTTATGGGTGGGAGGTACATGAAGACTAAACTTTGCCCAGGGCCACTGAGGGAAAGAAGTATTAACAGTTGATTTCTATGTCAAAGGACTMATTTTAAATTTTAAAATACCTAGACAGAGTGATTGCTTGGCTGAGAACAACCTGTTGCAACTCAAGAGATACTCATTTGAAGTACAGGCTTTGGGCAGAGGTTATGATTCAAGGTTTTAGCTGACAGTTTAGTGCAATACTTCAGGTGAAATGAACCTGATAATTGCAGTGCAAATTTCCCCAAATAGCAGGTTGACTGAAATAGCTCTGGTACCCTGTGACTAATTGGGTGGTTTTGTTTTGTTACCATATTTTTTTTTTTCCYTAAGAAACAAAAATGGTCCAAACCTCTGTCCAGGTGAAAGGGGTAATAGATATGTGCTGATACGTGTGTTTCTTGCCCTTTCAAACCTTTGAAGCCAGGCTGAGGTCAGATTACTCAAGCAGAACAGCTCTGTTGACAAACATGTGGTCTTCAAACAACAATCCCAGTATGAGAGGTGCTGCTAATTTAAAATAACAGAGGGGAAGGGGGGAAAAAAAGTAAAAAGAAAAAAAAAATAGAGGGAAAACCAGCACCAGTCAACACRAAATCCAACCCAACTGCCACCTTCCCTGCTAGCGTCCCTTTGTGAGCCTGCCTTCCCCACCGAGTGAATCAGCTATGGTTGGGGTTAAATGGGTAGCTTTTGTCTCCTCACAATGGCTGAGAGTGACAGGTTGAGCTAAATGATTTACTGGTGGAGATGATTTGAAGGACAGAGCCAGGCAGCCTTGGGAACACACGCACAAGAAAAGGACAGTAGCGAATCAGCCTCTCCTCCCCCTCCCGCTTTCATGGTTTTGACTGAAAGATCACAGAGTGAGGCTCTGACAGACACAAGGACCATTGAGAAGCTATTTTTATTACTTATCTATGGCAGCCTTGCTTTGCTGAGAACAGACCTAAGGTTAATTAACCTTACTTTTTTTCTTTTTTTCCTCCCTCTTTTTTTTTTTTTAAAGTTGTTGTTTTTTGCATTGGGTATGTGAGCCTGTAAGTGGGCCGGGTCACATGCCATGGGCAAAGGGAAAGTCTCTGTGTGAGACTTGAGCACAAGAAAGCTCAACAAACTCGTCCCTAGCCAAAACAAAGCTTTCCACAGAGCAAGGCAGTGCGGCGGGGCCRCGGCGGAGGCAGCTGCTCGGAGCAGAGCCGTCCCAGCTGTTGTCAATTGGAATGTGCTAGAAGCAGAGCTCCCCGCCCCGCTACGCTGCTCTGGGGCGGCGGTACCCAGCGCTAATATGGATCCCAGATTGTTTCCTGAGCACCGTTTGATCTGGCTGTGTGGSCAGGCATGAACTCGGTTGTCGGGACGCGGGACGTACAGGCGCGCTCGTTTGCCCATCCTCCCCAGGCGCAGGCCTGGCAAGCAGGGACACCATGGTGAGCTGGCCATGGGCCTCAGCTCTGCCTCAGGACTCTTCTCTGCCTGGGCAGTTCAAGAAACACAGCTGAGGCAGGGAAGGGGCGCAACAGAGAGCGGCTGAGAAGCCCTGTTGGCCACCATGCTCCCCAGCACCTATCCAGGGCACCGGCGGATCCTGCATTGGCTGGCCAGCCCAACAAGCCCAGGCACCATCAGCAAGGAGCTCACCCTGCTCCGTGCACCAGCAGAACTCCAAGGCAGCAGGTAGAACAGGACCTGGCCTGTAAAGGGCAGCAGAGGTGGCCACACTCCAGCCTCCCCGTTAGGGTATGTGATGGTCCCTTCAGCAGTTTCACTCTGAGAATTTGAGAGGAGAAGTGTAAACTTTTCTTAGTAAGAAAAGGAACTTTTCAGACAGTTGCTGTGAATTAGTCTGAAAAGAGCCAGAAGGCAGTCCATAGAAGACCTGAAGGTTGGGTTTATAGATAAAACAGAACTCATAAGAGATGTATTACTCAAAAGAGCAGCGCTCTCTTTCTGTTCCGTATTTCATTTGGTGTATGATTTGTGAGCTATTCCTCAAGTGCATCCTGTCGTAGGTTATAACCTGCAATTGTCATGTCAATATTCAGTTCTGAGAAATAGCTTGAAACAGCAAAAATTCTACAAGTACTACCACAAAAAAAAAAAGAAAAAGAAAAGTAATTTTACTACTGCCTACTACCTAATGGAATCCCAGACCCTGTGAATCACRTCTTGTGAATGTGCATCAAAGCTCTATTACAATATATTCAGCTATATCTCAGATATCTTAACTAGTTAAGGAAGRGGTTTGAACAGTAAGACCCACAGTGTATAATTAGACATAGCTTTTTTGTTGGCTAGCTTCAAATTGTATTCTCATTTTCATAATAATTTTTATGAAAACTTGTAGTTATTCAAAAGAAAAAACATGACTATGGAAGCATCATGGCAAAGCAGCATTTCATATCCAAAATCTTGTAAGATATGACTTAAAAAAATGGAAGTATCTATAAAATGGGGAATACGGAGAACRGAAGTGTTTGGTGTTAGTCTCTTGTACTGTAGAGTTGCAGTAATGTGCAGTTGCAGTGTGCTGTCACATGGTGTATTTCTAATGGCCTCTTGAATACTCAGTTGCAAATAAACACCTCTGTTTTAAAATACAAATAGCAAAACAAACTAAATCTAAAAATAAAAGAAGGAAYTATGGTATTTTTTTATTCTATGAAAGACAGCGGTGTTTGCTAAAGATAAAACAACTCTAAAAAAGCTTACCTGACAGGCTTCCAAATATGGATTTGCCACTGTAGAGATTATGGAAGGTGCAAACAGAAGAAGGAAACTTTCTCTTCCATTTACTTCCAGCCATAATCACTGTCCCTGTCCTAGCATGCATGAGGAGTGTTGGGATTGCTTCCTTCCTGAAATCCCAGGAGAGAAAGTGTGCTTTAGTACACGCTGAGTACTRCAAGGAAAAAGTTTAGTAAGGGATATTCTTGATTGGCTCTGTWCTAACAGATCTTTCCATTATAATTTTCATCTGTTTCTGTCATTGATTTTCTGATTCTTTTCCAAGCCCTTCTCTCTTTCAGCCTCCACACCTAAAGTCCCAGTTATGCTGCTATAAACATCACCTTCCCTAGAGCTGTGTACACAGTACTCTTGTAGGACATAAAAAGGACATATCATCCTTTGTATGTTGAGCCCTGCTTTAAAAAGTGCCTCCCATAAGTGGTGAAGTTTATAGAGTGCTTTAAAAATTAGAGGAAAAAACCTCTTATATATTGCATAGGATGAAAGAGTCGATTTGAAGCTSAAGAGTGACCCTTCTAAAGCCAGGGCTGACAATAACAATGATGTTTGCTCCAAGTTAGAAGTGTCATTTACATTTGGTTCTCACCTTACTTTTTATTGTGCAKGAAATTAGCATAAAATTCCTCCTTTTTAAGTGTTTACTAGTGTTGATATGTCCTGTCCCTTCTTGTTCTGTGATTTTTCTCCTTACCCGCACTTTTGTTTCCTGCCGTTCTGTCTTTCACCTGCCTTTTCTCTGACTCCTTTACATTTCCTTGTCKCATAATCCTCATGAGTCACTCCAGCTGTAATAGGGTTTAGAACTTACAGGGATTAAGGTATTTGGCTCTGAAGGTAAAGAGGGAAAAACTATATAAGGGTGGGAAAGGATGCAAGGGCTCCATTTGATTCCTTATTTTCGTGCTCTGCCGGTAGCATCACAGTTCTGCTGCCTCTCTCCTGGTTTTTCTGTGTCTGAGCATTCATACTTTGGCTAGCCTGGCCTGAGTGACTAGATATCATCTACTGGCTAAGAAAAGTATGGAATAGGACAGTGTTGGGTCACCCAAAGGGGGAGCAAAATGGAGAACCTGCGTTCAGGGGTCAGAGGAGAGTGTGGGCTGCATGGTCTCTGTACTGCAGCTACCACCAAACAGCTGGGCAACAGAGTCTCCTCCAGCCACTTGGCACTCTCCAGTGGCACTGGGTGGCCTCTGATGCTGACATGGGACATGTGGGTTGGTTTGTTCATTCCAGCAGGGCACAACCCTGGAGCACAGCTTGGAGCCAGCACTTAGTTCTTGGGGAACACCAGCCACTTAGTTTCTTCCCATGCTCAACAATTAATTCCTTCTAACAGACCTTTCAAAAGCCTTTCTTTACATTACAATTCTTCCATTGCTTGGTAAGAGCTTACGTCACATCACAAGACCAAAAAGCACAGTGTGGCTTAGTGTAACTTGACCCTGATCTGGCATTTCTTTGTGATGTGTCATGTCAGAAATGTAAAGAAAACAACATTGTCCCTTTCCTATTCGTTTGGGCAGCAGTGGCCACTACAGGTTGGCTTTACCTTCTGCCTGGAAGATGTGTGTGGTTGAAAAGACTAACAAGGATTCTGTGCTGGAAGTAGGAGAAGTTTATGAAGCTTTACATACATTTTGGAGAGCTGAATGTCAGCAGCAAGTGTGCTCTGAGTTAGTGCTGCTGGGATGGTTGCAGAGAAGCTGGCACTTGCAATTCCTGTGACTTGAGAACAAAAAGTGATGAAGGATACTATGATAAAGTACTGTTTTGTAATGTCTGTACACTCTATTTTTTGACCTATTTAATTTCAAGTCCTTTCAAATAAGCATTTTCCAAAATGGATTTGAGACAGCTAAAAAGGCTAAAATTAGCCTTAAAAATGGTATGAGTAAGAAATTCTAGAGCATCCTAGGCCTTGAAATAAATTTCCTTCTTGTTCTGAGCCTTGTACTAAGCTAGAGTGGCAAACAGGACCGCTTACAGCCTAAACCCAGGCCTGATCACATTACAAGGAATAATACCTGCATTAGTTTTTTATGTCTATACAGGAAATTATAATCCTGACTCCCATTGCAGAGTGTGCTGACCTGTTGTTGCTTACTGTGAGTAGTCTGTCATTTATGTCCTCAGAGCTACAGCCTGTTTGCATTGAAATATCACACTCTCAAGAGYGTTGCTGCTCCCCCTGAAAGGATGAAAAGTGCTTCTTGCTTTTAAAAGAAGACTTATAATTTTATTACCTTGGGGATGGTGAGCATGCAGCCCTGATTTAAAAAGGCTTAGTGATAGTAGGAATTGAGGATAGTTTGCAGATAGAGGATTCTAGGGGAGCCTCAAGTGTTCAACTTCCAGTCCTGCTGGAAACCTGTTGAGTGACCTTGAGCAGCTCCCCACTGCTGCAGCTCCATTTTCCCTTTGATTTTTTAATTTGTGTAAGCTTTTCTGTAGGACCTTGTGCTATAAGTCCTGGTCTCACATTGATTGTTAGATACTGGTACAGTTTGAAAGGAGCACAAAAGTGGAGATTCTGAGTACCCATGCTTTTGCRGGGATAAAATATTCTCATACTGTATAGGGTTAGCAGTTCTCCAGACAAAATACTTTTGCAGAAGAGATTATGCTCTTTATCACAGTCTTGTCTTCTCATCCATACTTTGTCATTAAGTTCAGCTGAATCAAAGTACCCAAGTCAGATCCCAGCCTATGATAGAATTATTAATTGAAATGTCTTYCTTCCACTGATGAGTTTTTTTTTCTCTGTGGTGAAAAAGGTGAGACTTTGTGAGTGTGATATATTGCAAAAGACATTTGAATGAATGGGCTGTTGTAATTTTGAGTCTAACGTAAACTATGTGCTTTATTTTGTAGGTCTTTTTTCTATAAAAGGGGGAAAAAAAGAAACCACAGAGAAACCCAAGAAACCACAGAGCTCCCTGCCCCCCTCTTCCAATCCYTTATACATATATATAAAAAAATAAAAAAAATTCTAAAAGCATCTGCAAGATGTGTTGTGGGTATTGTGTATATAAAAAAGAGGTACTTCTAATTTAATTTACAGGATTTCAATTTTACTTCATTCATTTAAGAGTGTTTTACTCAAAATTTTGCTTCAATTAATTGTGCCATTAAGTCTAAGAGGCATCTCAAATATTTGAAATGTTTTCCTCTGTAGGCAAGGTTATGTGGATCTGGCTTTTGACCTTGGAGAAAGCAGGCACCTTGTGGCTAAACTTATTTAATAGGATGTTCAGTGAACATTAGAGATCTATTTTAACAAGAGGTGAATGGTACTCCAGGAGCGCTATTTCTGTCAGTTCATTTGTAAAGGCAGAATCTGTGGTTAATCCAGATTTAGACAGTACCATTGCAGATGGCTCTGTTTGATCAGCTGTATTSATCAAAATACTTGTACAAGAGCTTCAGAAAATAAATGCAAGAGATGTGTGCAAAGTTAAATGGAGGTTTGGTCCAAAAGCCCGTTAGTATCTAATATCTCTAATATCTCTGAAAATGCCGTAATCCTCTTTAAGTCAGTCAAAGTAGAAATATAGATTTGTTAATGTTAATTTCTACCTGATTTCTTYTTGTGGGCCTTTGTCACCCTTATGCACAGAGCCCAGTTCCTGCTTAACTCCCTTGTGAGCATTTGTGCATGGGCACATATATGTGTGCATGTGTGCAGGGGCAGGACTGCCTAAAACCTCCCCAGGACTGGGCACAGAATTCATTTCTTAATTCATTTCTTATGCTCCATGGATGGGGAAGCAAGAAGGGTTATAGGGCAGGCCAGAACAGGAGGGGATCTGKGGACAAAGAGGAAGGGAAAGGGGTTCCCTTTCTGTTCTCAGGTGTAAGTAAAGGTGCAGCCTCAGGGCCTCCTCTGTGCCCTCAACCTTTCTCTCTGGGTCTGGAGGCAGCCTGCTGGATGTGCATGTCCATGGGCTCTCTGGGTGTGGCCATACAGGTATTTATGGCCTCTGTTACCCTTGGTTTAGTAAGGACATWATACCTTTTCTTTTCTTTTTATATTGAATGATTTTGACATTGAGGTTTTTATCTGTATCAGTGGATGTAATTTTAAAAATTAGGCTGTCCCCTGAGAAGCCTGTGATGATGACCATAAACACACATGCCCAAATTCTGACAAGGCTAATGTGGCTGTGCAATTCTGCACTGGCTGTATAATACTCAGGGTTACCTGGTCATTAAAGACTCCTAAGTTGCCCTTTTTGACAGCAGAATTCCCAGGATCTCCCAGACTGCCTGCAGTGGAATCTACTGAAAAGTAGCAACCATTTACATTATTCTGGCTTTCAGTTTTCAAGCTGTACTAAAATCTTTCCTGAGTGACTGTGCTATAAAGCCCTATGATCAATTTTAGCCATATTATCAGAGGCATTTTTAAAAACTGCAGTGTTAACCATGAGAGTCCCTCTTGAGTTACATCACGAGTATCAACAGCATATGAATGTGCACCTTTCAGTTAACATTACTAGAACTAATATGTAAACAAACAATAAGTTGCATTATTCTTAATGGGTTTAGAATATCTTTCAATTTTTAAATATTGGACTGAAGGCTGTTTACAATTATTCAACAGTTCATTTGGGAGGAAACAGTTCATATCAGAGGAAATTTGCCTCCCAGTTAGAAGTAAAATGCTTTTTCTATATTTTTAAATGTTAAAGAATGAGGGTGACAAGAGTAGGCTGAAGAACTCCAGGCTGTGCCCTTCCCTGCACAGTTTGAACTCTCCTTGTATTTATTTGAAGCAGATGTTCCAGGCAGGATGCACGTTGCAGCCAGAGGTGAGGAGGGAGGTGTACAGGACTTGAATACATTTCACTACAGCTCCCACATCCTGTTTACACATAGCTGCTGGCCTGAGAACAACGTAGGGAATAAAACAAGGAAGGTGGAGGGGGTGTGATAGGAAGGAATGGCTGATGGGAGCCGTGATACCAACACCGCTGCTGGGTGTGCACGTTGAGAGTGCCAGAGATTTGTGGTTCTCTTTGCATTGGCCTTTGCCAGCAACATTTTCTCCATGACTTTGGAAGGCATTGATAGACATGCTGTCTTCAGTCATAGGAGAGAGAAAAGGAAGAGGGGGAGCAATTAGTTGGGGAAAATAAAAGGGCAGTTCACCTGCAGAGAAACACTATACTTACTCTCATATTCAGCAATGCTGCTCAGACTCTAGAAAAAACACAGCTGGAATTCACTGAGCCAACTTTTATGTCTCATTAAAATCTTGGACTGATTTTTAATAGTAGAAAGGCACTTACTGAATCACTGGTGGGCAATSAGAAATACTAAGAAAGCATTTAAGCAGTCAGCCTGCTGAAGGATGGATTTTTTTCAGGCTGGATACTTACTGGCAATTTGTTTTCTAAGCACACAGAGCAGAGAAGCCCACTTTTCTGTGCACTGGAAATGCACTTTCATTTTATGTTTCCCTTTCAACTCATTGCACCTATTCCAAATCATCCACACAAATTCCTGTCTAATGCTAGGGAGAGAAGGAAGATATGTACACATATACTCTGACTTTTTTTTTTGGGTTGGTTGGTGTGTTTTTTGTTTGGCTGGTTTTTAAAATTTTTTTTGAGTATTACTTAAACTGGATCACTAATGTACCAGCTTTTCATAGCCAAAGTTTGATAAAACTGCTAATGACAAAATTCACGGGAGGCAAAATGGAAGAAGCAATTTTTCTAGGTTGTTTTCCAGGAGGTTCATAATATGGTCTGGGAATGCTATGTATCTGTAAGGTGTCCCTGTAATATCATATTCTKCAGAGACTGACTTTACATCTGTATGGTCGTGCAAACATACAGATGGGGTATTTTGAAGAAAATGCACTTTCCTGTGCTTSAAAGGTATGAATTTAACATTAAACATCACAGATCAGCTGATGTCCCGTCAGTCAATACAAACCAACATACAGTGCAAGGCAATATAAAAGAAGCTCAACATTTACAAAAAAATGAAAATCTATATTTTTATAGGTTAATCTAATCTATTTATTTAATCTTCTACCCATTAGAATATTTAATACTAAAATCACAGCATAAAATTTCCTGTTCTCTCAGTCCAGAACACGTTAACTTTACTACTTTTTATTTTTTTTAAGAAAGGAACCATCTTGATGCTCAGGGCTCCTCATTTTCACACATCATGTTCCAGCAGGAGACAGAAACTTCTAAATCTTGTGCGAAGATAAGCTACATTTCCCTAGATGCCTTGCTTTTCTTTACCCTATTATATTTGGATTATTTTTTTATCCAAGAAACTACTATGGTATTAGGTTTTGATTTTCTTATTTCAAATCATCTAAAAGACCAGAAATTTGGGATCAAATTTAAAGATAGAAAAAAATTTAAATTCTGATTATTCTCAAGCCCTTTCTCTAAGCTTCAATCTATTTAGCACTTGAAACTCAATCTTCAGATAAGGAACACCAGTCAATCTCTTTGTTGCTTCCCATTTGTTTTTGTACAACACAGCCTATCGAGTTCCTTTTTCCATGAAATAGCTGTAACAAAAAGAGTTGAATTAAGATCTTACTGTACTATTACTTGTAATCCCAGCTCACATTTACACAGCTTTGTAATTGCTATGTTTTTTAAAAGCTTTTCAAGCTGTATATGAAAAAGGTATTACATCACTGCTAAAAAAGCATCCATCTTAGGGTCAGGCAGAGGCTGCATGAAAAATGTTTAATTTTGTGTTACAAAAAGGGTTAGAATAGGGTGAAGCACTGTAATTGGAAATACAGACAGACGCTGTTTGAGGAAGAAGGCTATTTTATCTATCTCAATATTTTCCATTTCCCTATACTCTTTAGCATTTCATTAGGGAATCTGGCCTTTTGCAGCAGTTTTGTGGAGGTGTCTTCTAMCTTCCAACATGAAACTTATTAAAGTAAGTGAAAATTAAAAAGCCATGAAGGGGAAAGTGCTACTGTGGTTACGGGTAGACAAACAGCAATATGCCATTTTCTGGTTCAAGCCCTTGGCCTCCAGTCTGGGCATGTGTTTGCAGCCTTGGGAGTTCCTATTGCCACTTGGAAATATTCTCAGGATGGTGCCTACAACAAAGACCTTGGGAACCAGAGGATAATGTCAAAGATGTGTAGCAAATGGAGAATGAACGTTGTATTAATGGTATAATGCTAAGAGACCATGTCATAGCACAGGTCTGAGTTTTAAACCAGACTCCACTTCTATTCATCTTTTACTGGCATTTCCAAACATGGTAGAGGTCATTTAAGACAACAGAGCCAAAGACATGACAGACAGCACTCTGCTAGTAAGAAAAGAAACTCTGCTGCTCAGCATGAATATTGGATATGGACATTTTCTAATTGTGTCCAGCAACTGAATATCCAAAGCAATACTCCTTATTTGGAATAAAATAATGAATCAAAGCAAGATCAGAATATAGCATGTGTGGTCTGCATACAAAAATTATTTTTGTATAATTTGCTCATGATAAATAGAGGAGATAATAATGGCAAGATACCAGTATTTCTTGCTTTTTCCCACTTCTGCATTGCATGCCCAGAGGTCCTAGTTTACAAAGTAGAAGTGGAAAGAATTTTAGAGTTGGCTTCTAACACTTGCTGTTACCATTTTTATCCTTATCTATTTATACTTTAATCATGCATAGTGGTCAGGAGTGGTACCTGACTGTGCTGACAGTTTTATGATGTATGAGATGACACACTTTTTGTTCCAAGAACTCTGTTGTCCCGTGGCTAGAATAGGCACTGAAAAGTTTCAATAATCACTCTTTTTTAATTTTGTGAAAGATTTTTTGATCTTCAGTAAGCTCGGTTGTGTTTTGAATGATAGTGAAGAACCCCAATATTCATATATATATATATATATATATATATATATATATATATATATACACACACATATATATGTAACAGTATATTTTTAATTTGCATATTAATTATCTTGCTTTACCTGTGCATTGTCAAAACAGTTTCCTGACCTGTTGGATTGAGTCCAGAAGAGGGCCAAGAAGGTGCTCAGAGGGCTGGAGCACCTCTCTGTGAAGGCAGGCTGAGAGAGTTGGTGTTGCTCAGCCTGGACAAGTGAAGGCTTTGGGGAGCCCTTGGAGCGCCTTCCAGTACCCARCGGGGTCCAGCTCAGTAGAGGGAGAGGGGCTTTTCACAAGGGCATCAAGTGACAGGACAAGAGGTAATGGCTTCAAACTGAAAGAGAGTAGATTGACAGTAGGCTGTGAGGGTGAGGCCCTGGCACAGGTTGCCCAGAGGAGCTGTGGATGCCCCATCCCTGGAAATGTTTGAGACCGGGTTGGATGAGGCCTTGTGCACCCTGCTCTTGTGGAAAGTGTCCCTGCCCATGGAAGGGAGGGTTTGAATGAGGTGATCTGCAAGGTCCCTTCCAACCCAAACCATTCTGTGATTCTGACTCCTTGCCATTGGCACTTATTTCATGGGTAGGCTGAGGAATTATTTTGTTCTTTCTTCAGTCACTGAGATGATGAGGCTGAACAGAGAAAGTCATCACTTTGGTGGAGGTTTAGTTACAAATTATGCAGGAAACTTTAAAAGCATTTGGCATTCATACCAGTCTGCTGTAATACTGAATAATAATACTATTCATTCTCATGAAAAGGATAAATGCTTCAATAATGCTTAATGTTGAGTTTACAGTCATTATTCTGGAATGGGAATAACTCAGAAATGAATCTATTATGAATCTACTGTGTCTGATGACACTTTTAATTCCATTAATAGTGAACTTGGCCACGGTGAGAATTTCTTATTCTTACTTCTTTTTTTGCAGTCATATCTATAGCCAGTGCTCTTGACTCAATTTAAGTTATGAGAAATGCATTATTCATGTTGCTAACACTGCTCCGGAACTTCACTTGCAGACTTAATTTCATGGTTAGTGATTTCCTTGTGAGAACAGTAAGGACAAATGGAAAAAAGAATGCTTTCAGTTTGTTTGGATTTGAAGAGCATTGTAAAATACAAAACAGTGAAACCTAGCAAACCCAGAGCTGCAAGTAGAAAGATTACAAGCTCTTTCACTGCCTGCAAAGTTTTCATGTTTGATCACCTTGTGATTTTAGTGCAGAAAAGACAGGTTATACTATCAAACTAAAGAGATGCCACTAAATTATTATTAATTTTAATGAGTGCCCAGTATTTGCACTTCATAAAACTCATAAACTTCATAAAATAGAGGGTATGATCTCAAAAGATCATATATTAATACCCCATCTTCTGTCATTCAATTCCAAACCTCAGTCCCAAGTGTAAAATAACTAAATTTAGCTGACCACTAACTTTTTTTAATGACATTTTTGATCTAACTGCCAGGAGCTGTCTTCTCTACCTTGCCTGATAAGAGAGGCACAGGTAAAATTTTTCAATTTACCTTGAAAAATTTTAAGGTAAACCTTTTAGTAGAGCAAACTGTACTCACTGTACCAAGTCTTACACACAAACCCACTATTAGCCAACCAAAACCAACTACAGGTACCTGACAAAAAAGTAAATGCATAAATTTTAAATGCACAGTTAAATGTAAAGCTGAGGATATAGACTAATTGGATATAGCTATGACAGGACAATGACATTTTATAAATCTATTTTAATAGATTATTTTTAGAAAGCTGCAATAATTACAGTGCATCAATACATTTTTAATAATGCTGGTCTTAGTTTAAAACATGGGAAAATTTTCATAACTAATGACACTGCATTGTGTAGCTATTTAAATAAGAGAGAAAACGCTGTCAATGGCTTTTGTGGAGTTTGTATGGTAGGGAGGAGGAAATAATGAAAAAGCATCTGCACTAGGAAACTGATATATCATGAAGAGGTCTGATTTACATTTATGATTTAAAAGAGATTTCTCTGTGTCACATCAAACTATCAAATAGGAATTTATTTTAGGGGGTGTAGAGATTAGGATTATTCAAAAACCATCTGCTAACTGGGGAATTGTATAGGAAGGTATCAGCCTTCTCTTGCATGATTTGCATTGTGGTTTTCCAGTTACTTTTCTCAGCATTTTGGAATATTTGCACATTCAGAGGGTCCTCAGCTGCATTAGCCTTTGACACATGTTTTTAGAATGTGTTCATTCACCATTCTAAAGTCTAACATCCATGTCTACCTATTTGTACGTGTATCTGTATCTAATCTATTTTTCTTAACTTTCCTTATCCACCATACTCAGTTTTACAGACAAGATGACACAATAGGGTGATATGTACAGGGCAGACCTTAGGAGTGAGGAAAAAAGGGAAAAGAAGGCCCATCTCCAAGCTGTGTACACAAATACCCACTGCCAAAGAAAAAGGGAGGAACYAGAGCTCTGCTTGTGTTCGCCAAACTGCATCACCCCTGGGCTTAGTTCCTGTGGTGGGACAGCTCACGTGGCTGAGAGGTTGTTGTGGAGGGATACACAACATTCAGAACAAAGAGAATTGTGTTACAGACTGTCTCCATAGGATGAGGGAGTAGATGAAGCCTTGTTTAAACAAATCAGGAAGTCTCTGTACCCAGACCCTAGTTCTTTTGGAGAACTTTCTTTTCTCTGTTATCTGCTGGAAGGGTAACAATGTACATGGTCAGGTGCAGGTACTATACCAAAGAGGGATGGCACATAGCTGCATCTGCTATTCACTTAACAAGATGGGACTAGTTGGTTTGTAATGGTTGGTTGGTTGGTAACTAGTTGGTTTTGTTGCCTTGGTTATAGTCACCATGAAATAGGAGTTCAAGATCCTGAGGAAGGAGAACAGATTTAAGGTTATTCTGGAAAATGGTAGATGGGACACAATGAGAAGGAGCTTCAAAGAGGAAAGGAGCTCAGAATAAGTTTGCAGATCCTTAATGACAGTATCCTCCAAGTACAGGAATGGTCCCTCCCCATACACAGAAAAGCAAGGACATGTAGCAGGACATCAGCTTGTCCAAGCAGAAGGAGCTACAGTGCAAAAAGGAGACAAAACTCAAACAGAAATGAGAGTAGTCCTTACCATTACATTAATAATAAAAGGCTGAACAAGGAAAATGAGTAAGATGGGTAAAAAAAAAATTAATCAGGTTGTGAAGGAGGTGAACCAAGCAGCCTGTAAGCTGATGATGAATGCATGGGTCTGTCCTGACCTGACCTGTTTAGCATCTTTACCAAGGCCTTGCCAGAAGGGATGGAGTGTGTGGTCACTGGGTTTGCAAATGATGCCAGACTGGGTGGACCTAGGGCAGAGCTGCTGTCCAGAAAGACTGAGACAAATGGAGGAATGAGCCAACAGGAACCTTCTGAAACTCAGAGAGGAAAAATGCCTAGTCCTGCAAGTGGGAACAAATGAACTCCTGCAGCAGTACAGGCCACTGACTGGCTGGCTGAGGAGCACCTCTGCAGGACTTGAGGGGCTGGCTGGACATGAGCTGGTTGTGTGCTCTGGCAGCAAAGGAGACAAATAATGTTCTGAGCTACATCACCAGGAACACAGACAGGAGATCAAGGAAAGGGAAAAAAGTCCTTTACTTGGCATTGTGAACCTTCATCTAAATATTGAGTATAGTATGGAAAAGATGAAATCTCTGTCGTTAGAGGTTCTGAATTCCTGTCTGAGTAAAGGACTAAATAACATTACCTGATCTTAAAGTTGAGCCTCTGAGTAGAAGCTTAGACTAGAGACCTCCTGAGGTCCCTTGCAGCTTAATTATCCTCTAGTTCTATGATTAAGAAGGAGAGAAAAACAAGAGTTGGAAAGACAAAGCAGTGGGTTCAGATCAGGAGAAATATACCCTCATTTCATGATTCTCTCTTAACCTCTGCATCCTGAAAGAAAAAGTGTAGGAGGTTTTACCCACCAGGGTGAACACACAAGACAATCTCCTTGCGAAATAGCTACCAACGTGGAACACCTCAGTATTGGCAAGGTCCCAGGGGCACAGGGAGGTTCTGCCACAATCCCCACACTACCAGAAGGGAAAGGGGTAGAAGATTTCCACCCAAGGAAAGTGTGAACAGACATTTGGAAAATATTTTTTCCTCAGAAATGTGGCTATTAATACCTTGATGACATCAAATCTGTCTTTCCTATAAAGAAAATGTGAAAGATTACAAAATGCAATTTATTTTTAACATACTGTTTTGTTTTGATTTTAAGGCTATCCCTGGGATTATACTGTCTAACAGTTTTCTCTTAGTTTGTCTCTTTCAATTTTGCTGAATAACATGAACCCAGAGGCATCTGGCATAATTCTACCAAATATAGCCTACTGATGGGGTGGGAGAAAGAGATGCAGCCTGTTATTATATCTCAGACATTCAGGAGACAAATTTTCATGTTTATTTAGCCCTTGAAAGTAAACAGTGAGAGGTATGAATAAGTGACATCTCAATTTTTTGCAGTGGTAAATTTTACCTAAGATTAGCAGCTCTGCTGTTACCTCAGCCATATATCAGAGAATGAACTACTCCTTGCTTAAAAATGTATTTTCTAGAGTCTAGGCTCAAGGATATAAAATGAAATAGAAAAAGAAAATCAGAAGGTAATGATTGGCCAGCCATTTGATGTTATGAACAATATAGTTGCTTGTAAGTCAGCTGGGTATTTATAGCAATTTTCCCAGTGAGAAGGGCTATTGATAAATGCTACTATTAAAACCTTACAATAACTGTAAAAATATCTTTCATTTTTAACAGTGTCTTTGATCCTAAAGGGGCAGCTCATTTACTGCCTGTTTTCCAATTAAGAAGGGCATTCATGTTTTATGGCCTTCATCCTATTCATCCTGGTTACTGGAGAAGGAATTAACCTGTAGCTCTGAAAAACCTAAAACTATTTTCCATTTCTATATTCCCTCTTCACTGCAGGGTCTCTGCAGGCTCTCCACACAGAGTGCTGTAGGCTGACTCTGTTTATCTCCTGTCATTGATATGATATGACATGGTATTATGTCTCCTAATGTTTGCATTCTGTTAGATCCTTTTATATTAAGATCTCCAGACAAGTAATCATATTCCATTGTACTCTGTGCTGTGTAGAGATTTATCAGAAGAGGCAGTCCACAGCCCAGAGAGTCTGCAGTCTAAACCAGACAGGGCAAAATGAAACAGACATTTGATCCAGTGAGGGCCTCAGACATGGGAGTAGACTGTAAACAATTTACCAAATTTATTTGGGAAGACTGTGGAAGAATAGGGAACAAACCATTTCTGGGCTTAATTCTGCTTTCACACACAATTAATTTGGAAAACTTTAGTTCTATACTTGGGTCATAACAGAAACTAAAGCATCCTCAAATGTCAGGATCATCGGAAGTTTATAAATGTTTAGTTTTAGGGAAGATTATTCTAGATTATAGCAATCAATTTAGTAAAATAATTTTGGTAACCCAAAGATTTTTGCTCTGAGCTGAATCTTCTCTCTAAATAGTATTTTCTTTCCAGGCAGAAGTTTATCTAGAATATATAAAGAGTTTTTGGGGAATTGTTCTTCAAATTAAGTAAAAATTTTTTTAAGTTGTTCAGTAAGATTTTTGAAAAGTATGAACAAGGATTTGCACAGCCTTGTGCAGACCATGTCAAGCTTTATTGCATCCCTCAGACAGAGGAGAGGCTCCTTGTGGAAATGTCTCAGCTTCCCCTCCTGCAGCACCAGGGAGATGTGGTAGGTTACAGAGAGAGGAAACAGGGACACTCCTTTAGAGTTTACCCCAAGGAAAGCCCCTAGGATTTTCTTGAAATCAGCCTTATGACCCTCAAAGCCTGAAATAAGGCAAAAATATTTCTACCATAGGCTAGGATCAGATCCCTATATAGATTAAATGTCCAGCAGCTTGACTGCACACCCCGATATAGCCCACAGTACACCGGCTTCTCCTTAGAAATCATTTAGACAGCCTTGGACTTCCTGTAGCATTCTGGTGTTGGACTGGAAGAGGAATATGAAAAGGAAGAGACTTAAACTGAAACAAACAATTTTAAAATCAATTTCAAATTTTAATGAGTCTCTGATACTGAATTTCAACACAGCTATGACTGTTAATTCAAAACTCTTCCCAGTGGTGCATGTCAAGGTAAGACAACTCTCAGCTGTGTTCAGAAAAAAAAAAGTTTATTTTGACCATTTTTTTTCTGTTGTCTTTGCCTTTCATCTACCAAGTTTTACCCTCTCAAATATTCATGAGAAATATGTGCATTTCTATATGTATATATTGACACTCTAGTGGACTTTCTTTTAATACTTGCCCCATGGAAATGAAAACAACCTTAAGCCTTAAGAATTCTTTAATTCTTTGAAAGTGGAGGGATTTATAAATCCACAGTTGGAACAAGAATTGCAGACCTTAAAAGACAGATTATGTTTCCAAAACATGAGGACAAGTATGACCTTCATGTAAAACTATGTGTTTTAGCCGATGGGTAAAAGTGGTACATGAGGGGATTATTTATGTTTAGGTGTGTAAATAAATAGTAAGCCTTTGGACACCCTACTTATATTTCCAGCAGAGCCTGCCAGCAGTCTTTTATTTCTATTATGGTTTCAGGATGTTAACACCACAGGAACAGAGCTAAATTAGATGCTGAAAATGCAGAAGTGTTTGTAGCACCTCTCACCTTCACATCTAAGAGGTCTGATTTGAAAATGTGCTTGACTTAAGTATAATGATAGTTCCATGACACTCCAGTTTGTGCCTCCAGACCAAACCACTGCTCTATGTGACTGTAGCAGAACTGGGTCCTTGGTATTTTATCTATCTGATCATGAGACAACTTTAATCATGTACTGATCGTGACAAAAGATTGAAAATACTTCTAGGCAAATTGGCTGCATTTGTACAAATACTTTTCTTTGTTTTATTTGGCTGCAGAAGGAGTAGAACTGTGTCAGTTGTGCAATGATACACTTGGTAAATTTTGTAGAGGTGAAATATTTCTGAAATTATTGAAGGTGAGATGTAAAGAAAATAAATAATCAGAAAGCCATGTTCTTTAAACATTTTATTTGTCCAAAGCCCTTCACTTTCTGAAGTATTGTTCCATTACTTCAAAAATAGAATAACAATGAAAATCTCAGGTTATTAAATCCTCTGAAATAACCATAACCAATCATAGGCCATCATTACTTTAGTATCTCCTGTGATTGATATTCTTTTACACATGGAAAAAATAAACCTAGTCGGATAGATATGCACATATTATCTTTGTGCTTTGCCTGGAAGCTGCCTGCATGGTTGAAAGAGCTGTTCTTTTGGCAGGAGCTTCAATCCTGTACTATATCCTGCACAGTACTGTCTCGTAGTTCAAGTTTAGGCAGAGTGCCATAAAAATTGCACCTTTATCTTCTATGCAGTTATATGTGACAACAAACAAGCACTCAGATGCTTCAGTTTCCATCCTTTTCCATGATACTCCACTCATTCATCCCGCAATTGGGAGTTTTGTGCTTCCTTCAAACAGGGAATGCTTGAACCCGTATCTGTCATATTAGTGAGGTGCTAGGCCGCGAGGTATTCTGGTTAACTTGTTCTCCACCCTTTCTCTTGAAGTGCATCCAAAAACTCTACCTTCCTGGGCCAGAAGGAGTATGGCCAAGAAGAAACCTGACTCTACCTTCAGGTTCAGACATTTGGTTAGAAAAGGAAGAAAACCAGGAATGCCAGACACTCCTCCCTAATATATATGCATATTATATAACTGTTAAAAGAGCCTTGGGAGCAGAGTAAAGAAACACAATATAAAGAAACATAATGTCTGTTATTATTAAACAACCTTCTGAGAAGATGGCTAAATATGTATTGTCTTTGTCTGCTTGTAGTAGCCCTGAAATATACAGATTCAACGAATCTCCATCTGTGTTTTCTCAAGTCTATGGGTAAAATTATTGCAGTGTTCATTGCTCTCCTCTTTCTTTTTAAATTAGCACTTGATTCCTGTTTAAGGCCTTTTGAAATGTTCCCGTGCACTTCATTGCACGGCAGAAAATCACCTTGCAGCTATWGCACCTTTCTACAGCAGTTCCCTTGGGCTTTTTATTAAGGAAATGCAAGAACACTCATGTTTTATTCTGCCAACACCAAATATGATGGAATGCCAAAGGTTAAAATGAGAGGTAGGAAAAACAATTGTGCAAGAACTTTATAGTTATCAGAGAGCTGCTCTCAGGTATTCACTGGGATAGAAGTGCTGCATACTGTGCAAACAAAAAATTAAATATAATCTTTACACTGAAAGAAAGACATCCTTAATAAACAAGAAAGATCAAAAGTTAATTATGAAATCAGGGTACAGAAGATGACCTGCCTCAGATGCAAACTGCCCAAAACAACAGATTTAGAGCCAGCAAGACATTCCCATGCTTCTGGCACTGAGTTCAGTGCTCAGCATGATGTGCATATCATATTTCTGCACCTGGATATATCTTCTGTATGAGATACTAAAATTCCTGAAAGCTCTGCTTAGGCAAAGTCTATCCTTTCATGCAGTTAGGCAGGCTGTTCGTGTTGTGCCCTGAKAACAGTGCTTCATAGCCCTCAGTGCTTCATAGCCCATTGACGTTCCTTTTCCAACAAGAAACACAAGCATTATTTAACCTAAAAAAGTTTGAGAGTTTAAACATAAAAAATACTGAAAATTCCTGTTCATGGGAGAATTTTGAGTCRTTGGTGGTAAACAAAATAACTGATGTTTTCAATTTCTGACATCCTTAGATCTTTAGAATGGCCTTTCATAGGGATTATATGCATATATTTAGAATATATACTATATATATACACATACATATATAGATGTGTGTATATATTATATGCATGTGTATTTACACATTGACACATTCTCTTCTTCATAACTGAAGAATATTCCCACTGAATAGCTTAGAATTTGGCTCTGTTTGAGAATAACATTCTGTATGGAAGAAGTTAAATCCTGTCTAAAGTACAGAATATCTTGGACCTCCTTCAGCTTTACTGTATATGCAATTAATAATTCAAGATTCAGAAAATAGAAACAAAGAWGAGGAAGCTCACCAAACATGGCTTTTCTTGAGAAACACAGAGGAAAAATCTCCCTAATGTATTCCTAAYGTTGAAAGATGATGGAAATTATTGACCTTTCAGCGGTCAGGACTGTGGTTAGACTATATTGTATATGATATGATCTCTTAGTGGGACACCTTTTTGAGGGTCAGCTGCTCAAAGGAAAGGTTAATGTTTGCTGTCATGTACAAAAGAGCTCTGCAAAACTTCAGTCAACTGGAAACCCTTGTCAGTTGGAAGTTTAATTAGATTAATTGAGCTTAATTATGTGTAGTACTTAATAACAGTTAAGCAGAGGCTAACTAATGTGCTTTAAATCTGTATTCTCAAAATTATTCTCAGCCTAAAGTATTCTATGCTATATGTATGTTGGAGTAGTCTCCATTTCCATAGAATATATAAATATTACTACATTTTCTGTAGAATATATTAATATTACTACATTATGCCAAAACTGTCTCCTCTAGCATGTGAAATATGATGTGTCAGCAGTTTATTTCAGCTTTTRAAGCAAAAGGAATAGTTGCTATAGCAGTTGTTACATCATAGCTCATTTGACATACTCTCAGAACAATTATGGATGAGGTTYTAAACAATTTTGTCACCTGTGTAGTAAGAGCAGGGCATATTTCAGGACATATTCCCGAAAACATGAAAACTAGAGCCTTCCTGCTGACACATGGTTTGGAACTGAATTCTGGAATGACAAAATTTTCTGTGTTGGTCTCAAACAGCGCTGAGAAAAAAAGTCAGACATAAAGAAAGATTCAAAGGCATTTAAGGCATATAATTAACTTTTTGGAGGTGTTCATTACAGCTATGTGAAAATACAGTTCTTCTCAATTCCACAGTACATGTATGAGCTCTTCCTAGAAGATTGCTACATATAGATGCACGACTTTGAAGCAACTGAGTGCAAACAAATGTACTGCAACCATTATTTTGCTCTGCACCTTTGACTGGTGTCAATTTTCTCTCTAGATGATGCTCAGATAGAACTTACTGGAAAAAAACTTCTGCATTTTGCCAAAAGATAGTTTAGGATCAGAATCTTTACTAACACATGAATAAACTAACTAGCTGCTTTATCAAACTAGCGAGGGGATCTGGACCATAACATAAAATACAGTGCTGTACTCCTGTCAGAAGCTATTGCACTTTTTGTCTTCACTTTCCCCATGGTTCTTAAATCTAAGTTTTGTTGGTAGAAACCTGGCATTAGCAACTTTAAATTTACACAGGCAACTATTCACAAAAGAAGCTCCACTACATGTGTGGAGACAGATAATTCTTGGCAGAGCTTTCTGTCAAGCATTTCTAAGGATTTTGGCACAAGTGGAGGTAGGGAGGGAGATGAGACTCTAAATTGAACTTCTGAGATGTACTTAAGGCCATCAAGGAGTTGAGGGACACTGTAGGATAAAACAAGGCTTTGCAGTTTTCACAGAACTGAGGGGCATTCGTTCAATCCAAGCCCTGTCAAAAACTCACATCTTCAACTATTTTTATTTCTATAATATATTCAATTGAGTAAATTAAAGTGAGAAGGCCTTTTCCATTTTCTTTTATTTCCATTTAAAATTAAAATTTGCTTGTTCTCTGGAAAAATGCATGATAATACAAATAAAATGCAGCAGAAAGAGTGCAAGAAGTGAAAGTATCAAGCTCTCACGGGTAGAGGAAATCCTTGTTTTCTAACCCTTTCAAGTTCTTATTTGGGTGATTCATTCCTGTTGCTTGAAAAATTCCTTACAACATGACTATGAAACAGATCAATGTATTCAGGTCACAGGAAATAACAGAAAGGAAAAGACTGAATGTGATTTCCTGACTGAAGGAGCTATTTCTCTACCACCCCTCCCTAGATATCTTGCCTTCAGCCCATCCTAATTCAATTAGGAATAGTACTAGAAATGTCTCAAGTTACTGCAATTGCTGCAGCAAAAAGGGAGGAAGATGATAAGAAAGTACATACCTCTGACCTGTGTGGGACTGCTCCAAAATAACTCAATTACCTGTTATAAAAATAACTGTTACCTATACTACTCTGTCCTGGTGATAGCTACGTGGGAATAGATGCCATCATTTATAAAGTGCCTTTGACCTATTCACCTGGACCCAGATCAGTAATCCATCTGGGCTGGGACAATTTCTAACACTCCCAATCTGTCAACAGTTCCAAACAGCTGCCATTTCCAAAATAAAGCCAGCCTTTCAGACAAATGTCATCTCCTTTCCCTCAAGATGTGGCATTACTCTTCTCTGCTCCTCCTCTCATAAATTTCACTGATGTGATAGGGGATCAGTAACTGGTCCTTGAAAAGGTGACTGAAGAAGTGGCAGATCCAGTAGCTGATAAACCATCTTAACCTGAAATGATAAAAGATTATTCACACTCATGCTCTGGGACTTGTGATTCTAAAGAAATATGGGCTTCATTTCTGCCTGAAAAAAATGGAGTGAAACACTATACTGAAAAGGGCAAAAAAGGTACATAAAACTTACTTTAGAAATTTTTTTACTGGATGATTTTATTTTCATGTTTATGAAAATTTGTGGGATGACATTTTATCTTTATTATCACACTGCAGTCAGTGGAAATTAAATTACATTTATATGTGAGGAGAAGTGATGACAGGTGACTGCTTGAATGAGGAAGGGACAAGACACTCCATTGGTCCTGTTTGCTCTAAATTCCCACACACAAAATTTCCATAATTTTTAAAACAGTCAGCATTCTTTGGGAGTTACCTGCTTGTAAACCAAGATCATCCATAGGTGTGGTGTAAAAGGAGACTGTGTGGACTTACTTCACAGAGCAGATTTATATGTATGAAACACTGCTTCCATCTGGTTGAGTTCCTCCAGTACATTTGTCTTGAAGTGGGAGAGAGCTGTTGCAGCTTTTAAAATGTTATAATTAGCTTTAGTACAGCTCTCTGCTGTCACTGCCAAACTGTTTTTCCATGTGGAATTAGTGRGTTCAAATCCTTCTGTGTCATGGTCCCCTGTGCAACTCAGATGTGTGTCACAATGTCCACAACAATGATGGACATCCTATGTTTTTATATCTGTCTATAACATGCAGTTAATAAATGTACTTTCAGTAGAAGAGCTTAAACTCCTATAAACACTGAATAGCAAAAAATAAAAATGAGATTTTTTTCACTAAGCAGATTGTCTGGCAGTTTTTAACTTGAGGTAAACTTGTTAACCAGTTACAGAGAGACAAAGTAGACTGCTAAGAATAGTGTTTAAGWTATAAAAAGTATTAAAATTATTTTCTCTACATTCCTGAGAAACATTGTGCTGGAAACCAAGTGATGGTTGGAAGTGTGGTTTGAATTGTATTTATTTTTCTGTTACTTGAATCATAATGAGTTCCCAATGAGTGCCAGTGGTATTTTTACATAACACAAGAAACACAGCTAGTTATAAAGGCCAATGCAGCAGTAGCATATTAACTACTATGAAATTAATCAGGTGTATTTCTGTGGTGGATTTTGCATCTGTGTCTCACAAGGCATCCTGCATGGAACTCTTGTTGGAGACAATTCTACCTACTTCTTCAATTAATTCAGAAGAATCTGCAAAAACTCAGCACAGCATACAGCATATATAGCTGTAAGCCCACAGTCTTTGGAAGTGGAAAAAATGTCTTTAAAAAGGGAATTATATAGACCTGGCCATTTATGATGCAAATCAATAACATTGATGATAAAGACCCTGTAGCACTCAATGGAAAATACAGAAGTTTTGAACAGTCCTACAGAATTTAAAAGATAAGGCTGTGTTTGGTGGCCAGCATGCAGGAACCTTTGCAAAGAAACTATGCAAAACATATTTTATGTCAAGTCCCCAAATATTTTATACTACTTTGATGGGGACTGTAGTAGGTTTTAGTATAAGTAAGACAATTTAATTAATTTTATCAGGTGTTTTAATGCCCAGGAGATTCTATCTGAAGTAAACAACAAAGACTTCAAGATTTCCTGGGAAACAATGTTTTTTTTCTTTAAGATAAATTGATGATATCATTTATTCCCCATCAAGTCCTTTTCTAACTTGTGAAGTTTTTTAATAGAGCTGTTTAGAAAACCCACTCCATACAATGCAGTTATTTTGTAAGTGTGCATTTTATATCATTGTATTCATCTAACTAGCTGTGGGTAAGAAAACATGGGGGTGTTTCATCATTTCTCTGAGCACTAGTGAATGGAGTTTTTCCATTAAATGGAGCTTTTCCATTAAAAATTCTATTTTACTGTATTAAAAAGAAAAATTCATTATCAGTCAGGTACTTTAGTCCTGAGATGTCCCAGTTTCAGAAAGGTTTTATTTATGCTCAAAGCTTTGGCAACTGGATAATCTGTCACTGAGTGGGAAATACATCAATTTATATTGAAGAGTGAAACCAGAAATAGTGAAAATTTGTTACTGATTCTTTATACAACTTCTATGACAAAATAAAGCCTTTTGATAGAATCCTTTGATGTTCAATTTGATACTGGATCAGCCACAGGAGAAATAGGCAAATTCCTTCTGGCTAAAGTATCCCAGGGCTTTGAAAGTATGGAAGCTAATATTGTCACTTATATGATGTGATAAAGGGGGTAGGAGTTGTTTTTTTTTCAAGCAACTGCACTGAAATTTCATGAGCAGTGATGGTTGTTTAAAATTTGAAAAGAGATTTATGTCCAAGTGTTCAATGACACATACTAATGCGTGACTGAATTTTGAGAAATCAATGGCACCCAAGGATAGTAATGATACTTTATTCTACTTTTAATTACAGAGCTGAGACTGTGGGGATTCCTAAGGAACTGGCCATTGGAATTTCTGATGGGAAATAATCCTACATTCCCCCTGCCCCCCAAAAGGAAGGGTGTAAAATGAGTAAATAGTAAGGCACGGCAGCAGTAGCCCAAATGGTCTGCGAGAAGGATTAGGGTCAACATGGAAATTACATTACCTTGGAAGCTTTGTAGGTGACAAGAATAAAGAGCTGAAAAAAACCCAGTAATCTGACACAATTTTTACACCTCTCTAAAAATATAAGCACAGTCACTGTGGATTCATGGTGAAAACTTCATAATACCACAAAACCAAGACCGCCTACCTGGCCACCCATTTTAACCTCTGGACAGAACTGGTGTGTGATTGATAGACACTAACTATGGAAATATTTCACAGGGTGCAGAGAAGTAAGGTTTTCCATGGGGGTTATTGTTTTCACAAAACATATTGGCTCCGTAAATAGTTCTGGTTAAAGTAAAAGCAGAGGATGCTCTGCAGCTCCTTATCCCTGTGCTGTAACCTGGGAGGCTGCTGGCTGGGCTCGCAGTGCTCCCATGTATGGCACACACAGAAAAATCTCAAGGTGCACAGGACCCCAGGTACACATGTAAGGAAAGGCTTCCCAGGGGCAAGGCAGCTCCTTGAGCTCCCCGCTCACGCTGCAGCCTTTGGAGTTGAGGTTGCACCTTGGAACACAGTTTGGGCAAAATCAGTTTGGGTTTTGATGATGCTGCCCATAGTCAGGTTAAGGGGATGCCAGCACCTTGGAAGTGAGCAAACCCAAATCTGCAGTGAGCCAGAGCCATTATCTGGAAGATTTTGACATGGGGCCCTTTTACTGGAAGCATGGATGGGGTTGTGAAGAGRAGATGGTAATGTTTGCTAACCATAACAGAACGGCCTTGTTTGACACCACACAAAGGGATGATACTGTAAAAATTCTTTGGGGTCTTTATGGAAAATAGGTCCTTGTTTAAATTCTGTTCTATGATTAGTTACTGCTTAATTGCTTAATGCTTTTTTTTTTTTTAACATCCTTAGGGGATACGCACTCAGTATTTTGTGCAGTTTATAAAGCAGAGTTTATTTTCTGTTAGCACAGCAGTACCTCAATGCCGTGTGAGAACTCAAGGCTTTATGCATTAGTGGTGCAAACAGAAAGCCTATTTAGAATTTACCATGGCTCACACTGTCTAACCTTTTTTTTCCTTATTGTTAGATCTACTGAAACATCTGTAAGTCTGCCCTGCTAAATAAAAGCGCCTGACTTTTAGAATGAAAGCAGCTCTTGTAGATTCTGTGTTCACAACATGTCATATGGTACAGCTTGGTCAGGATATTTTTGAAGTTAAATAGTGTTTAGAGAAGTTCCAAAACAAAAATCAATCCAAGAAAAAAATTCCAAATAGAAGATTTTTGGTTTGCAAAATGTTGAAGTGTTGTCAGCCCTGCTTCTTTTTGAGTAAGGCTGATCTATAAAAACTAGCTTTGTCTGTACAGCTGTAACAAAGGGGATTGATTTAATTCTCTTTTGATGAAATAATTCGTTTTGTACAGACATGAAGGAAAGGTGTTGTCTTATTTAAAGAACAACCAGTCCAATTTGGAAAGGATAAATGTTTGTGTGGTAACTTGTAGGTGCACAAGGGCTAACAACCCAATCCCCTTGTCCATAGAGGAAAATTCCCTGAGCACTGGATTACACACTGAAATACCTCTAGTTCCAAGCAGGCTACTTGAACATGTAACTACAACCTTGTTCCAGGTGTGCCACATGTCAGCACTGGCTTCAGAAAGCCAAAAATCTTCAGAGAGAGTACTTTGATCTTTCTACTCCTCAAGTACAACACAAAACTAAACTAAAAGCAAACAGCCCAGTGTAGCACGTTTAATCTGCTTGGGAATGTGGTGTTCTCTGAGAGCAGATGTACAGTTTTCATCTTCTGTCCTTCTCTCACAATTTTGCTCTTTTTTTGTTGTTGTTTTTAACCTGAATGTTGTATGATTTAGTTTTTTAAGCTACAGGCTCCCAGACAAGCTTCTGATTAACCTCTTGTATAAGACAAAATATTTGTGTCCAAATTCCCCAGTCAGACCACAGCTCACACAGACTTCTTGTCTCTCCTCTAGTGGGGATCTTGGGAGTTTCCATTTGTCTGAGGAAGAGTTGTTTATCGCACATGTGACTCTGGTTCTGCTTCACCTGAGTCTCATGACTGTTTTTAGGCTGTAACCATCAAGGCTCATTTTTCCTTAAAATGGAAAAGCAAATTTCTTGATTCTGTGATTGCAGAAAAATTTTGGAAGTGTGGAATGCTCCTCTAAAATGCAGAATCCAGAAGTCAAATAAAATATTTTCCTCCACTCTTTCATGTTCTTACCTTTTTTAGTCAGTTTCTTCCTTTTGCTTTGGTGGTTTTTTTTACAGAGAAGGTGGAGCCATGAGAATTAACTTACACTTATGGTAATTTATTTTTTATTTTTGAGGATTAGGCTGATCTCATGAAAAGTGAATTGGCAACAAGTCTCCAAACAGCACCAGCTACCAACTCCTTCAAAAAATTAAAGCATTTAAAGCAATTTAAGATCTGTGTGTCATGATATATCTGAACCAAAGACAGATCCAAAGGAACTCTTTCCTTGTAGCGTTTATGGCAATCCTAAAAAAACGGTTGGGATAAGACCCTAAGAGGAGACACAGCCTGACTGACAGTGTGGGCAGCATTCAGGGGATCAGAGGAATTTGCAGTGCATGTGTCAAACCAAATATTTGCCTCTCATTATTCTGAGAGGAGTGCAGAAGGCTTCCTTTTCCCCCCTCATAAGTGTCCTGCAGCCTGAAGGTAAGGGTTCAATGCTGGACAACCAAGGGTTTTCTTGTTTAATTGTTAGTTCCTTGCTGGAATAATTTTAGATGTGAGTAATTGTTTTTCCCCCCTCTTTTATTTTTTCTTTCTTTCTTGCATCAGTGGAAAAAAAATATCAGAAGTATGGGAATATCGGAGCAAGTGGAAAGAGTGAAAACAACTGTTTTCCTGGAATATAATATGATGCCATGGGGGTCAGAAGCAGATGAAGCTAAACGATGACAGAAGAGAGTGCCTTTAAACATTTTTTTTTGTTCCATTTTGAGCCATAAAATATTCAAAGCTACTAATCTTACCATCAAAATAATTATTTTTCTTCTGGACAACTAGATTAAGATTTAAGCTACTGGTGAATGACTGGTTTCCTTTTATTCTTTCTATTTCTTTTTTTAATTTTTGTGCTGTCAGTATGTTTAGTGCCAATTTTAGTATGGCTTTTGTTGCTCAAGAGTGGTTGCAAAAGACTTTGTGTTTTGTACACTCAAGAAACGACTGCTTGTAGCTATCAGGAACAATGTGAAGGACTGAGAAGGGAACTTGCTGGTCTGTAGTTAACCATACTATTTTGAAAAACACGCTTCAAGAAATAGTAATGAATACAGTTTACTAAGAACAAGATATTCTACAATTAAAAAGACTTCAAATAAAAGAAATCCATCTCAGAGAACACACTGGAAATTTTAATTTGAGTTCACCCAAGAAAAATCACCTTCAAGTTATTAAAAATGCCAGATCCTTGAATTTCAAGTTCAAGATATTTCTTTAGCAAAAGGATTTTTTTTTTTTTTAACAAGGTTCTATTTTTTAAGCCACAGATTTTTTTGCTGAAGAGAAGAATTGCTTATGAGTATCACAATAAGTTATATTTTTTGAATGGAGGAAAACAGCATGAATAGGTCTGAAATGAAGATGCACTAGTTTAGTTTTGTATGTTATGTGTTATCTTTAAGAATTGAAGTGTTATCTTTAAGAACTACTTCTGATTAATTGCAAGGACTAATAAAATAAGTAGGCCTTCTCACATGTTTCAAGTTAAATGTGTGATCAAGTGTTCTGCTGGATTTGACAGGCTGTGCTCTTCAGTAGATACAGAAAGCCATTTTTTACTTCTTTTTTTTTTTTGTAAAACATAGTGAACTGAAGCATTTCACAAATACATTTATGCTTTATCTGATTGTTAATGGAAAAACTCCTGAATATTGAAAATGTTTGGTGATTTTTGGTTGGTTTTTTTGGGTTTGTTTCTCTTTTTTCTTCAGGGTGAGGAAGATGGAGGAAACAGTTTTTCATTTAGAAATCTTCATTTGTAATTCTCACATACAAAAATGCAGTACTTGAAGATTTAGCACTTTGGATGACAGGAACTTTTTGTCCAACTTTGTCAGACATGAAATGATATTTTCCCGACTAATTGATTCCTACAATTGTTTAGGCAACCCAAAATGGCTTTCATGCTTCAATTTTACAGAGCAGTCAGGAAATTTGTTGTTTTCCTTTGTCCAACATTTCTCTGTATCTGGAAAGTCTGCTTTTGAATATTAGGAACTTGATGCTATTTAATGGTGTTAATAATTTAACATTCTTTGATCTTTTTCAGGTAGTTCAAACCTTGAGAACACACAGTTTTTCACTCTTGTAGATAAACTTCAGTTGACTCACCTTCTCCAGCTTCAGTATGACATTGAAATAAATTTTATATAAAAGCATTACATTTTATGTGTATGTATCAATGCAGTGAAGGAGGCAATTGGTGCTGCTCTGAACTGCTGAGTGGTAATCAAATTTAACATTAACAACTTTTTCCCTCAAAACACGAGCCTGTGAGCAACAGTACTGAATTCACATTATGCTTTTTACAGACAATGTTTTTTCCTTTCAGGCTGTTTGCACCTGGCAAGTTGCCCCAGTTGCCAGCCCATGAAAGTCACAGTCAAGCTATGACAGAGCAGGTGTTTTATTTTGGCTGAGAAGAGCAAATTTCCAGCTGGACAACAGCCTGTAGCCCTTTACATATGCTTGAAGATGTCACATAACAATGTAAAAAGCAAAAAAATGTTACCAAAACTTTGTCTTGGTATCCACAAGTTACAGCATCTCCTTTTGTTGTCTGTAGTATTCAATGGACAGAGACAAGAACACATGAGGTAACTCCTCTCAGATTTTTAAAAGATCTGAATAAGAAATTACCTGGGATAAAAATGGTTCTTGCAAAAATACTGTCACATGTGCTGTCACACAGCAGCAGCTTTGCTGATCATCCTGTGTGTAACAATACAGGCACCACCAGACCACCTAAACTGAAATCCAGTGATCTTGATGTTCTCCATTACACAAATAAGCCACCCTAGAAATTCCTGTCCTTTCTACTTCTGCATTAGATTTGTGTCTTTTGTTTTATGTAGGGCTTGGTACAAGATGATGAACCCTACAATACTGCTTTATCTCTACTCAGTCTCCTGTGGTTTGTGAGATATCTTAAGCCCTTTCCATCTTTTCCACACACTTCGTGCCATTTACTTTGTGTAAGCTACTAATCTTAATTTTTTTACATTTATAAAGCTGCCAATTCTGTGTCTCATTCCTCTTTCCATAAACCAACRTCTGCTGATCCTTACTGGTCTCAAGAGAGCATCCTGCTCCCAGAAATTCTTCTTTTTCCCTAAAAAAGGGACCTAAAACCAGAAGAGATTCTTTGAGAACTTCCCTTTCCTCTCTCCCCAGTGGTGGGGCTGGGGCGTACTTCCCTCTGCACTAAGGGGAACTGACTGCCTACTTCTCCTTCCAGCCTTCCCCTCTTCCTGGTGCATTGGGTGCCTGYTCCAATGCCAGAAGATAAGCGGTAGAAAGGTTAAACAGTGGTTAGCAATGTGATGCAATTGCTGGGATGTTATAGGCCATATGGAGATTACCGCTGAGGTCCAYTTGTCTTCGCTATGCTCCTTCAGTGCCCTGTTTAAAAAAAAWAWAAATAAAATGTCCTGTCGTCTACTGCCACACAGATGCCATTATTTTCATCCATTATCGTTTTGCTGAGAATTCTTCCTTGGCCTCTTCCTCAAAATAGACTTTTTTTTTTTGGTGACATTCCCATCAAACCACAAGAGAACCACTGAAAAGGGCCAGAAMGAAGGGAACCTCTCCAGCCCCACCATGAGGCCCTGACAAAAGCCAGAAACTGGAGAGAGAAATCAGAGGAATGAAGGCACTGATTGCCAGCTCCAAACCCTCAGTTCACCTGCTTGCCACTTGGTGCTTGTACAAGTGGTTTTTCCATCTGTAGCCTGTATGCAGTCTAACTCAATAGCAGGTTCTTTGCTGCAGGAACCTCATTTACAGCTGGGATTTGAAAACCAGTAATTCTGTAAAACCACTTTCTTGCTGAGGGGGACCTGAAACAAAGCCTGTGATTTTTATAGAAGCCTGAATATGTATCTTCTGGAAACCATACCCTAAGAATCCATATTTTTTAGTCTCCCTGTCACTCGGGCAAGCGTCTGGACAGGTTGTGGACTGTCTTTCAGGAGAAATTTTTAAAACRCAGTTGAAGAAAAGACTTGCTAGGAATGTTCTGGATATAAACAATTCCACTGGTAGTTTTCACAGCAAGGCTTCTGTCTTTTTCTCTAAGAGTATTGCAAGAACTCTCTCACAAATCCTTTCCTCRATTTCTTTACTGTTTTTCAAATTTTACAGAATGTCTCAAAATCATAAAAATTTCATAAATAACAATTCAAAAACTAGACAACATAATTACAGGAGGCTAAAAGGAATTTTGGAAATTATCACTCACAAATCTGATGCTAATCCTGTTCAGTAACAAATGAAGATCTGAGAAGAAAACAAAGTGATGGATGAGAGTCTAATAACAGATGCAAACAAAAATGGTTAAAGAGTAACAACAAACCAAAAAAAACCCCAACCCCTCCTGTTCCCCCTCAAAAAAGAGGAAGCAGAGCTAAAACAATCTCTATTCAAAATTCTGTTCCACAACAAGTCTCAGTGGAGCCTTTGGGACTATGGTCCCCATATTTCAGTCAGTTATGTGCTTCATGAAAAATTTAGAACTGAAGATTCATGGAGTTCTTGAGTGTTTTTAGCACACTGGCTTTTGTTCTTGTGTTTGTGCTTTTGCCCAGCACCTCAGCAGTTGGATCATCCCTTTGGGACTTGAAAAACCTGTTTTTTTTCCTCCCTTTGTCCAACAGAATTCTGGCTTAAAAATCTCTCTCCAAAAGATTCTGGAGGGTGCCTTGGGGAAATCTGGGATCAGAGGAGCCTCTGAATATTTCTGTGAAAACTGTTCCATTTTGAATAAAATAATTAAATACTTGCTAAGCTGTTGGCCTTGAGGTTAGAGAACTTGCCTGGAAGCGGAGAAATGAATATTTTGGACTGCTCTGATTCATRGTTCAGTATTTTATATTAAACCAAGCAGGGAAAAGACCTCTAGCATTTTCCTTCCAAGTAAGCCTTATTTTAAAGTCCTATTTCTTTGCTTGTTTTTTTATGTGCCAYCCAAACTTAGGTGAGGGGTATGAATGCAGTATAACTCTAGGGAAACCTGGAATTTTGTGCTTAGAATTTCCTGTTGCCTGGCTTTGGTGCCTCCCTAAACTCTGTGTCAGACTTTGCAAAAGTTATTCTTTTGTGCTCTGGCATCTAATTAGGGTCTGGTGAASTGGGATATTTGGAAGTTCCTTCTGTGCATTTAATTTCTAATTATTTTCTTATTCTTTATCAAATTCCTATTCAGTGAAAAATAGATCCTCCTGCTAATTGTAGCAAGACATGGAAAACATTTTGCTGTAACTCTGTATATCTATGGATTGGAATTGGTGTGATATCTTCTGCAGGACTCTYAGCTGCATTTAATTCTTGCCCCTATCAATGTTTGTCAGTCACAGTTTGAAGAGATTCAAATTCAGTATGTAGAAAATACATTTGCATTTTTCCCTAGCATTTCCTGATTACTGAAATAACCTCCATACTATCATCTTCAAGAATTTTTCCAGAGGCAAAGAATTTGGGTAGACCTCTAGTAAAACTGCAATTGAGTTTTTCTTCTTTTTTTTCCCTAAAGGCAGGGAACCATTTATACTCTCAATAGGTTCACAGTTAAAAAGCACTGAAGGTTGTTTTAATTTTTTTTTCTCCCCAAAGGTCTATAAGATGATGGGTTAATCTTTGATATAAAAAAAGAAATAGATTATATTGCAGTGGATGAAACTGCTAATATTAACACTGTTGTTTTAGATGCAGGTGTCATAACATGCAAAATCATTCAGCACTAGATATCCTCAGTATCCAAAAGATATTCTGGCTGCAACCTTTTACAAGTCTCTTCCTTCAAAAATTATTAGTGTGGACAGGCAGAAGGACCATAGGTGTTTGCAAAATGTTAAATTTGTACCCATCTTACTCTGAAATGTCTCTGTAGTGTTATTTTAAACTTACTGCAAAAACCAAAGAGGATATGAGTATGAATTTACATGTTGCTTCATTTAGCACCTCATGGGAATCTAATACTGAAGAACATTAGTTACCTAGGCTGAAAATAATAATTTAATATTTTTATTCATTATTACCTAGTTTATAGAGCTGCTTCCAGGTTGAGATATTGCATTTAATTACAATGCAATAAGAAATTACCTGTCATACAATAATTTTAATTGTCTTTCTCTGAAGCTGGTCTTCCTTGCAGCTGCATAAAGCCAAACAGTTTGGGCACATTGGGTACCTGTAAAGTTTCTGCTTGCCAAGGGTTTTGGTTCCCCCTCAAAGAAGGGCAATAAATTTCTTGGGTGAAAACAGTAATTATTATATCATCAGTGTGGTTCCCATGAGGGGCACTTCTAGAATGCCACACAGCTGAAAAATAAAGAACTTTGACTGAGAATGAAAGTGATGACTCACAACATATTCTGTCCTGTTGCCTGTGTTACCCTGCTTACAAAACATTTTTCAAAATTTCCAAAAGTAAACTAAATATTTAAGTGGTGTTCATACTGTGAAAACCAGAGCCCAATTACTTCCCTACTTGAGAGCAGGGAAAGAGAGAAAAATCCAAAGGAGCAAGTCTAAGGGCTCTAATATTCAAACCCTSTTTTTATTTTCCTGTTTCTTCAGTGATTCTTCCAGTCACCACTAACTTGTGTTTTGCAGAGCTGTGGTCTTAGAACTGTGCATTGCCAGCCCTTAAAGGCTGATTTCCAGGCAAAGGGCTGGTCTGCATTTCACCTGGGAAAGAATATAATAAAAGCTAGGATTTTAAAACTCCTCTGGCTCAGTAAACTTTGTGACTCTGCTCTGAGCTGCTGATTACATGAGAAATTTACAACAAAGAAAAAAGGAGTAGTGGATGAGGAGGATGGGTGCAAGACCCAAAGAGGGTTATTCTGCATGTAGTTCCTAACTAGCTAAAGCCAGCTGTATCTTCATCTATGTTATTGAACATTATAAAATTATCCTTTCTAAATGGGAAAAGTTCACTGTGGACAAAACCCAAGGAAAACACAGTCTCAGGTTAACAGATCTTTAAAGTTCTAGCTGCTGCGGATGAAGTGGCGTGGCAGGTTTGGAAGTGCAAGTTCAATGCATTGAACTAAACAGTCAGAGAACAAGCACTGTCCAAAACCAGAAAAAAAGCCGAGGCATGTGACAAGAATATTCAACCACATCACTTTTTTTCACATCATGTGTAAGTGAACACTGAATCTTGGCACAAACACAGCCAGCTGAGGGGAAAGGCTTTCATAGCTCTGTTCTAACCACCAATTTGTTTCTTTCTTTTTTTTTTTTCTTTTTTTTTGGTAAGTTTGGGACACTTCTGTCTGCAAGCTGACCCATTCCTTAAGCATATATACATGTCACTTGAGGATTTAAGAGTCAGAGACTTTAAGAGACTGTCCAGATCTCTCTTTTACAGTCCAAGAGACAACTCTGAGAGGCTGAAATACTACTGGGATTTGAAACTGTGTGCAAAAAGTTTCTATTTCTTCAGCTAGTTAAAGTGCTTTGTTTCTATAATTTCATATGCATTAAAAATAAATGTGTAGCAAGTAATATTTTAAACTAACTTTCTGTTATACTCTTGGCATCATCTCCAAAACAGTCGTATGTCTTAATGACATTCCATTTATTTAACTGCTTTTCTCATTAAAAACACTACCCTGGTGGTACTGATTGCTCCAAGTTTGACTCTAGACTATACAGATCTGCATGAAGAGATGAAAACCTGGGGCAGAGCAGCAACCCTAGAGAAGGGAACTGCCCTGTTATGAGTTTAATGGGTTGAGGAAAAACATGCATAGCCTGATGCACTTATTATCCAGGAAGTTACTCATCACTGTTAGTGATTCTGACTGAAAATACCAAAATAATCCAAGAAATTGGGTCTTTCAACCAACAGTGCTATTAAAATSGTCATGAATGATTCTGCAAATTGAAGCATTTTAAAAATGAAATTAAATTAAAACCAAAAACCGATGAAGTACTTTTCATTTAATTTTGTTTGATTTATTGGGGAAGTAGATTTTATCAGTGTTCTGAATGGGTTTGTTACAACACAGTACAGATTTATACATCTTGAGATCCTAAGTCCTTGGGGTTTTTTCTCTTCACAAAGCTGGCTTGACCAAGGCTTTGTACTCTGAGGGCAGGCCCTTGAGCTAAGAAAGAGTGGAAAAAAAGGTGTTATAGGGTTTTCTTATGCTCCCAGTATGAGAWAGTCATTCATGTTTTAAGCTCTCCATTGGTTAAAACTTTGGTTTTGCCCTTGCAATGAAGATCTTGGGAACCAACAAAAGTCAGTACCCTGGATTCTAAAAAGCCTTTCAAGGGACTGTTCCCTGCCTGTGCCAAAGGGCAGTGGGAATGTGAAGGCCCTGTGGCACTCAGGAGCTCTGAAAGCCTGCAGTGACAGCATGGACGAAGAGCTCCAAGCTGCACAGCTCTCTGAAGGAGGGCCCCTAGCAGTGATTTTGGAGCAGAAAACAGACCCAGCCATAGTAGCCCAAGGATGGCTGCCAGCTGGAAGGGCCCCTCCAGGATGTGCATGCAAGGTTAATATCTGTGAAAAGTCCCACAGCTCCAATCAGGACATGCTGGCACTGAGGCTCAGTGGAAGAAGAGRTGCAGTCAGGCCCCTAGAGCAGTCTGAGAATGCCAAAATGTCACCTCCACTCTGTGACTCTCTGCTGCATTTTGCAGGATGCACATCCCAAGCATGGTATGGTACTCTCAGCAGAGTGTTTCCATCACTCACAAATGTGYGTCCTGTTTCTTGTGTTTGAGCCTCAGGAGGATCTGCTGTGCTGCATAAGACGAGCTGTTAGGTGATACAAAGTCATGACTTCATGTACGCCCTGTRAAATCAATTAATGCTAATACAAGGAAATGAAAGGAGTTGCTCAAGAAAATACAGGCTATTGCCTCATTTTCTGACTGTTCTGTTGATGGATCACTCCGTGCCAAGATCAGAGTTACAATATGGTTCAGCAGGTTGTCATTTGGTCTCAGTGACCTGCAGACCAGGAAGACATGAGTAACACACTGAGATTGGAGCTGTTTAATAATACAAACACTCCAGTGATGTACCAGGTGCTGCCTGAAGGCTTCAGCTTTCAGATGAGACCCTCAGCTCTTTATCTGAGCTCTTGCATTTTGGAGATAAATGATCACACTGTGCTTTTGGGAAGAGCACAGGGACAACCCCAGGTTTCCAGCTAACATTCACTTTCTTAACACATCATATAACATGCAGGGCTGTTACTGACTGAAGCTTGGCTGTTAATGTTTGCCTACATGGTCACTGTACTCACCAGCACCTAATTCATCTGAACGTGGTCTTTAGGATTTTGAGAGAGATATTAAATAAAACTAAATTACATTTTTCCATTTTGTCTCACATATGAATCTCTATAAACATAAACCAATCCTGTGCGTGCAGTTTGAGCACAAACTCCTTTGCTCTAAATGAGAGTTTTTCACATCCTTAGAAGCAGTATCATTTCTGCTTTGAATGTTAATAATAACATATTCAAGGGGACTGAAAGTTTTATAAAAAATCAGCAGCTCCAGTCCCAGGTGCACTTCTCTTGCAGCACTTTCCTGAAGGAGTTGTGTCTGTGTGTAGAGCAAAGGCCATGTTAGCAGCACAGCTTCCCATGCCAGCATTTCCACTTCTATTTGTTATCACCAGATGCAAAAGTTATTTGTGCAAGCAGCAATTAACTGGCAGTGGTTTAATTTTTCTAAGGCCTGTGAGCTGTTCTCTGCAGAATTCAATCTCACATTGGAACTTAAGTATTTTAAGAGTTTGGAGAAATAAAATACCGTGACATTAAGTTAAGTATGAGCTCAGGGAACCAGGGGTCCCTGTTCAAGTCACTTTTCTCTGCTGACTGATTATGGATTTGTAAAAAATAAGATTTAGTTTTTATATATTATGAGCATTATCCTTGCAATAGCTCACAGAATCTTTGAATGCAAAGGCAAATGAAGAAGTTCCTGTACTGAGTTCATAATTTGCTGGGAAAATTAATATACATTATTAAGGCCACCAAATGTCTGTGCAAAACTGCAGTGATGTACAGCAAGGAATAAGAGGTTTGAGAATTTGAGAAAAGAAGAATTGTATTCCATTTACCTAACCACTTGTCACAGAGAGGAATTCATTTTGTTTTGCTGTGTTCCCTAACCCAGCCTTTTATTCTCCTTAAGAAAAGTGTAAGTAATGTAAAGCACACCTATAATGTACAGAATAGACATTAACTACAAATCTAATTAACACAAAATTTTGTGTAAAGATGGAATTTAACTTTTTTTAATGTTGTATACATTTTTTCCTATTAGAAATAACACTCCCCCAAAACCCCAATGAAGTTAGGTACACTCAGCATTCAGACAGAACATCAGACTAGCTCAGTTTTCAGTGTGAAAATATATTGGTATGAGACTGTCACTGCTCACTCACTACTTGCTTAAAAAATTTGTGTCAGAGTTAGTCAGAAAATAATGACAACTATCCATGCAGTTTGTCTCAGGTTATTTTTGTGAGTCACATGATATTTTGGAATCTAAAAAAATATAAACAAGAACAAAAACTTGTAGCAAATTTATTGATATTCCTGGAAAACAGGATATATGTATATGCTATAAAATAAAAAAAAAATCAATATGTTATTGGATAGAATGTTGTAATTCTGTGTAAAAATAGGTAGAAAACCCGAGAAGTTACTTAGAAATGTTGCAAACTTTTCAGCATAATGACTTATTTTGTGAGAAATGTTCAAAGTAACAAAATTCTTTAAGAGATCAGAAAAGAACAAAGAGATTCTGTAGAAACAATGGACCAAATATATCTCAAGGATAACCCCACTGAGATCAGTGGAATTGCACTAGGGATMTACTTGGCCCAGTGACTCCAGAAATGATGTTAATGAGAAACCTTAACACTGTTGCTAGAGAAATCTCTATTTAAACCATGCTGTGGCAGTTCATGTGAAAAAGTAAATGGGACCTTCACACGAACTGCACAGCATGTGAGTGTGAATCAACAGGCTATAATAAATTGGTTTGGTTTCCTTCTCCCAGACTTAAGCAAATGTATTATATTGTAGAATTTGAGAAGTTATAGTGAAGGTTATGTATTATTCCATTATATTCCAAACAGCCTGATTGGATACAAAAAGGGCCTTATGTTGAAAAATATATCATAATTCCTACAAAAAAGAGAAACTKTATCTCAGATTTAATGAGTGCTAAATCCCTATTAAAAAAATTCCCTTTTGTCTAAAACTTGATCTGGTAGATATCAGTAAGCTCTGGATGAAGAAATGTTTTCTAAGATAAAAGCCTCATATTTTTCAAAGGAAAGTAAACCTGAATGGATTTCTAACAAAGTTTTATTTTCTCATAGAAAGCAGCAATGATTTAAAAAGTGCAGAGGAATGTAGCATCTGACATCCTATGACATGATAAATCCTGAAAATACTTGAACCCACAGAACTTGACCTAGCAGAGAAAGGAGTGACCCTTTCAACTTAAACTGCTGATCGTAAAAAAAAGTAAGACAAGATCAAGATTATTTTTTAATTTAGGGTAAAGTACTCACAAATAACAGAAGCTGAAAATGCCTGGATTGCTCTGGCCTGCCTCAGACTGAATGCAGCTCTTACATAAAGCTGCTCACCAGCAGATTTGCAGGCATTCCACATTTGTTGTTCCTAGGGATAAGTGGGGAAACYGAAATACAGAAAGGTAAGGTGGGCAGCATCCCTGAGATGAGGAGTAATAATGGAGTCAGGATTCCACCACAGCCACTGATGTGAGAGGCAGAATCCAGGAACAATATCCCTGCACCAGATCACCTGTATGAAATATGGCTGATCCCTCAAGCTCTTTTYTGTTTGAGGATGCTGGCTTCAGTCCCCACCAAAGAGCAAGAGCTTGTTTCCTAATCTAGTGGCTGCTTGCAGTGAAGTGTTCAAACTTTTCAAAAATAAAGCAAAACAAACCAACCCAAAACCCTCAGCAGTCTGTGGGTATGTGAGAGAGATTATAAATGTGATGCCTGTGTGCTGGACTGAGCTCTCTGCACTGGGTTTGGTGACCCTGGACGTCACTTCCAGTTCTCTAGCCCTACAAACTGGGATTTCATTCCAGAGGTCACTGGAARAGGAATGCAGCATTTCACAGATTTTATCTAGCACATGCAAAATGATCGTGTCCTGACATTTCAGCTGTTGAAAAGAGCCAGTATTTACTACTTCACATGAAAAAGAGCAGAAGGCTAAAATGCGTAACAGAGTAAAGCCATGATATGAGACAGATGAACTCATTTAGATAAAATAAAACAAGACTCAACCTTCATCTGAACTTCAAATTGAAGCAGTTAAAGCTGCCATGGAAGGAAGATTAAAAGTTAGTAAATTTATTTGTCTTCCAGTTCTCCTTTTTACTTGAGACTGCTATTGAAGGTCTGGCTAAGATTTAGGAGAGAGCAGTTCCTGCTGCTGCTTCAGCTTTCTGAGCCATAAGGAGCCAGGTAGCCAGCCTCTCCTGCCTCCTTTTCCAGCCACATCCTGGTGTTCCTGCTCCCTCTCCTTGCTGTCTGATGGTACTTTAAACACAAACTTTAGAACAAGCACTACTTTTTATTATGTGATTACACAGTGCCCGAGGTTCCCTCTTCCAGCTTTTGTGTCCAGTGTGTTTGCAGCACAAATGATGATCTTGTTGAAAATATTATCTCTGTGCTCCCCAATGTCACCTAGAAGACTACATATTTTTGACAGATATATTCTTCATTTTCTATCTCTCAGGTTTAGCATTCTGACTATAACTCATGTGAATTTAAAAAATAGTAGGAAAATAGACAAGAGAAATATTGGACACAGTTTTGCTTGCACGATATATGCCCTATGGTATTACATGTCTTCATTCAAAAATTAGAAGCAAGCAAAGGCATTAACTATATTTTAATCCATACTTTATGGTATGCAATTATCATTCTGCTGTGTGCCTTTTCCCTCTATACTGTTGTAATAATGATCTGGATTTTTTTGCATGAATCCTTTGGGTTAGAAATGTCCTACAAAATACAATGGAAAATATTTTTATAGAAGAAAATGGTATAAAACTCAGCATGGTGCCACTCATAATTTATTCTAAGATTATTTCAGAAATRTTAATTTCCCTATCTGGACTTCATAAATAGCTCAAACACCCTCAAACACGCCCAACTGAGCATAAAAATAACTAATGTTTGATGGAAACTATCTTTTGGGTCCTTTAACTGCTGTTTCTAAAAAGGCCATTTTCRTCCTGTTTTGGGTTGCCAAGCATGGCACAGGAAGGAGTCAGCAAATACCTCAATGACTCCTACAAGTTTGTGAAACAGTCTTTAACCAAAACCAATAATCCTTGCTATAGCTCAGGAAATTTGGTAAATGAGGTTTAGAACGTTTGTCAGTGGATTTCTCCAAAGGATGAAAATGTTGGTTCAAGCTTCTTGGCCTTAAGGATGGGGCCTAAGGTGTTGGGGCTTAAGGATGTCTTTGTCTTTCCTTTCCACTGCCAGACCCCCATTTTGTCTTCCACCTTCAAGGCACTTAAAGAAATCCTCACTTTTATTCATTCTCATCTTATTCAACAGGTAATAATCTGGTCAACAGGCACAATAAACTTGTGAGGGATTCCAGTCACACAGAGCCATGGAATCATTATGGTTGGAAGAGGCCTCTAATATTGAGTCCAACCACTAACCATATATAACTTGGTCCATAGGGAAATCAGCCTGGATACCACTATAAAAAATTCAGTATTTGGGGCATTGTTTAAACCAGACAGATAAGGCACAGAAGAGCCATTCTACTTAGAATTTTGGATGAGGAAAAAGATGATCTAATATCATACATTACATGCTCACATGATATAAATATACCAGACAGTTGCATTTTTCAGAGTAGTACAAGGGGAAAAATCCCAAACAAAACCAGCAAGAAATATCTGTGCAGGCCAACTGGAACAAATAGTTAAAAAACTAATGTTAAAGAGGAGAAAAAGAAGAAATTGTGAAAGAAAAAAAAATTKATATCTGATTTGAAGATCTTCCATAACTAACACGTGCAATGTGACACAGCACTGTCTCTACTTGCTTGTGAAGTATTTATAGATTTTGATAGGTTTTTTTTTGCAGCTGTGTTTAACAATTTTTGAATGTTACCACAATCCAAACACAAGTAGCTATTACAGTAACAAAACATTTTGAATCACTCTCTAATTTTCTTCCAGCCTGWGTAATAGTAACTGTGTTAATCATTTAAATAGTTTGCTGTATTTCCATCCRTTATACAGCAGTATTTAGAAGTGCTCCCATCACTCTGGCAAGGTACATTGCTGAGTTTATGTCATGCCAGTCATTATATGGTCAAATACTAATTTGAAAACCCAGCAAAAATGAATATTAAGTGATATATAGATCAGTCACAATCATTCATGGAAAGGCAGGAAATATGTTACTGCAACAGAATATAGTTTTCCCTAACATTTAGGAAGAGAAGCATATAAATCGCTTTCAYGGCATCTAAGACATTACAAAACTGTCTCAGCTGTAACAGCAGGCTGCAGGGCAAYATTTACTGATAATTCCAATTGTTGTTTTTATGGGTATTCAACTTTGGTATTTTCATTTCCTTAAAACCACTCCCCCAAAAGATTTAAATTACAAATTTGTGTTCTTATACAATAATTTCACCTTACCACTATTATTAGGATGTCAGATCTCATTCTTGGTCAGTTCTTCAGTTTATAGGTAGTTATGGGCCAATTAGTCCTTACCTGTTACAAGCATTTTCCCTATTCAGTTGAAAGGTACATTGAAATAAATTAAGTTTCTGTAGTGACATTAGGGAGAATATTTTCTTTTCCATTTCTGCTACAATCCATGCCTATTTTTCATTTGTTTTGAATTTGTCAGTGAGGCACTCAGTAATGTTCTGAAACTTCATGTGCAAAAAATAAAGGTTCCAACCTCAGCAGACCTGGCAGAAGATTACAATGACCTCTAAAATTAGAGGGTAGTATCCTCAAGAAGAAAAAAATAAAGCTGATAAAGGAGAAGAGAAAGCAGGACCCCCAACCCAAACCAGAAGGCAACTTAATCTATTCTATCAATTCTGCAAAGAAATTGAATGAAGAAGAAATTAAAAAAAAATTTTCCTCACTTATTGCAAAGTGGATGAGTTTGGACAGCACCTCTGGAGATTATCTGGTCCAACTTCCTGCTRAAAGAAGAGTCAATGGGAATAGGTTGCTTAAGATTGTGTCCAGTTGAATTTTGAACATCTCTGGGGATATCTCCAGAATCTCACCTGGCAACTTTGTCCAGTGCTGGATCACGCTTGCAGTAAAACTGTCTTTTACTTAAATGCTTTTAATAGAATTTCCTGTGTTTCAGTTTGTGCCTTTCACCTCTTTTCCTTTCAATGGATAGCACTGAGAAGAGCTTGTTTCCTCTACACCCTCCCTTTGCACACATTGATGGGATTCCCACCAGGAGCCTCCTCTTGTCCAGGCTCAGCAGTCCCACCTCTCTCAGCCTYCCTTTGCATGTCAGATGCATCAGTTCCTTAATCATCTTACTTTCTCCTTACTGGACTATCTATGAAGATTTTTTACTCCAATGCACATTGTTCAGGCATATTTATTATACTTATATTATACTTATATCGCACATTTTAAAATGTACCACATACCYGCTTCAGGAGGAATTCTGTAGGGAATTCTAGAGTTAGATGGGCCTACACKACATTAATTCAGTTCATGTAGTGTGTCTAATACTATTTTTAACCTATTTTGTGAGGGAGGGGTATGATCTATTATCCATCCAGTCTACATATTTGTTTCCTCTTCACTCTGTGGCTTGAGGCCCCATTTTAATATTTATAATCAAACCCTGATCTGAAAAAACAAATGCTTTTTTCATTGGATTTTTCAGTGTAACTTCACACAAGTGTAAGTAGCTGTGCCACAAATGTTCACAGCACCCCTGTGAGGCAAGGTATCTCTACTCCCATTTCACAGACAGCCTCTGGCCTGGATTTTTAAAGAACTCTGCATTATTTGCACTTTAAATGTCTCCACTGACTTTGGTTGTAGCTGCCAGTGCTCAGCACATTTGAAAATCCAGGCTTCTAGGGCTAGACTGGCTTGTCCAACACAATCAGCTTAATCATAAAGCACAATGTTTTTATCTAGTGAGATAACAGTTTGGAACAAGGGAAAATCCTATTCAATGGAATCTTTATGGTTACAGCTCCCTTGAATAACTGTCCTTTCCACACTCCTTCATTTCTTAACCACTGTATGAGACATACAGCATGTGGTAATGAAATATGAAATGCATGCATTTTACTGAGCAAATCTCTCACTTGAAATGTGAGGCCTTTGGCTTGAAAATAAACATGATTCAAGGCTCAGCTGGGAAGTGTGTGTTGCTCCCACAGCCAGGTCCCACTCTCCTTGCTCAGTCAGCCTTTTGCATAGCATTAGTCTGATCTTACACTTTCCCTGTGACAGGCTTCCAGAAGTAAGTGTGAAAAGGAAGATCACTTTCCACTACCCACAGGAAACAAAATGACCCTTCTGCTGTCAGCTGGATGATACGTGAGCTGTATCCCCTGCAGGAGCCAAGGCTAGTGCAGATTTGTTCTCATTAAACAAAGCTAAAAGTTGGAAGGACATTTAAACTGCAATGTAGGAGCTCCATAGACTCCATCTGAACTTCTAGAGTTACTTCTGTTAGGTTTAAGTGATTCAACCTTAAGACAGAGTTGCTGGATGATGCCACTGCAGGTTTTACCTCTAGCTGATAAAGATGGGGGCAGTGTGTGTACATGTGTGTGCATGTGTGTGTTTGAGGCTGTCAGGAACTACACTGCATTGCTTCCTAATCTTGGGGCTTCTCAGAGTTTCAGTGGCCCAGTATTGCAGCTCTGGAGAGGAGTTTGCATTTTGGCAGCCTTAACCCAGCTGTTTGCTACTCAGAGTCRCCAGCCAACACACTCCTACCCCTGTGCCAGCAAACTGCAGAGCTCTGGCCACACCGAGCTGCAGCCTGTTTGTCCAGCCCCATATCCCAATAAATTTAGGGGGCAGAAATCCACCCCAGAAAGCTCAGGAGCTGTTGAGCTCAGGCTGTTGAGCTCAGAAATCCACCCCTGAGCTCAGGAAGCTCAGGCTGCCTCTGTTCTCACAGTCACAGCTGAAATCCACACCAAAGTAATGCTTCCAACAAACCGTCCTGGAGACGGGGCAAGGGGAAAGGGGTTTTCATATTGCTCCGTGGATGATCTGCCTCACACAGCATTTCTATTGCTTCCCAGGCATCTGGCAAAGGTCATCTCTGTCCTCATCGATGCACTTCTTGTGCTGCTGTGCTCAAGTTATGCCTAGGGATGGAATATTATAGGTTGTACTTCTGTGTATGTTTAATTTCTGAGGCTGATGACCCGAACATGATATGAGCACTGACAGCCATTGTAATTGTATAAACTTGGGGAGAGGGGGAAATTAAATAATCATAACAAAACCARTTGTCAAGAATAATAAGATTTTCCTTTTAGTGCAATAATAGTGTCATTAATTATTAAAAGAGAAAAAATTACAAGGAATCATCAAGGCAAAAAGTAAATGAGTCTGGAAACTGCAATTCCTTCTTATATAGGAGTGCCCTCTGCAGTCTAGTTYCTGGGGAGAGATGCTGTGCCCACTCACATGATGCTGTAGAGGAAATCAGAAATAAGTTGGTCAAATCCAGCACAGAAAGTCGGGATGTGGAGCCATAAATGAACTCCTGAAGCATGGGGTCCACAGTATCAAAAGACCATTCCCTAGACAAAGTGCTAGGACACATGTCTGATGGACAAGCTGAAAGACCTGTGTACACTTTAGGGGTGGRTTTTCAGATGTGGACTTTGCAGCTAAGAAGGCACAACTTTAATCATTGCTGCTTGGACATAAAGGAGTTTACTTTCTGTTTGAAAGCTTAGCAGAAACTGTAAAGCGATCTTCAGGACTGTTCTTCAAAGGGGACATTGTCCTTTCAGGATTTTAATCTCTAAAGCTGGTCACATGCTGCCATAATATTTTAATGTCATTCCTAGCTGGCAGGTAGCAACTTGCTTTTCATCAGTGCCTTATGGAAGTAACCCAAGCGTTAAGATGTGACCTCATTCCTAAACACATTTCTCCATCAACTGCAAACTTTACAGGATCATAGTTTCTTCTTTTATGATGCTTCACAAAAAATTTATTTTTAATTCAAAAAAAATGTGTGGAAAAGAATATTTAATGTAAGAGGGAAAAAGTCCTAAGCCTCTAAAAGTTATACTGAAGTCCTAAGCCTCTAAAAGTTTATACTGCTTCCAATTACTTTTCATGCGTGACTATGTGGCAGGGAATACTTCATTATACCAGGTCACCAACTTTGACATCTCTAACCTCACAATAATGGCCCTTTTTGTAATGTACCAAAATTGAAAATCAGTTTAGTTTATGTTCTCACTAGGTTCATGGCTCTGGTGCCTAATATATTGCTGACTTGTAGGTCAGCATTATTCCCTAGTGAGGAATATTAAATAGCCACAGCTTATATTAGAAGGGGTGAAAAGGTCCAGCTCCAGTCTGCTGTATAGTTCAGATTCGTTAGTGCTTTAAAAACTCCTAAGTTGCATAATGTTTCCACTTATCCATGAAATTGAGGCATGATTCATATCACAGGCATCTTTAAATGATTTGTAGTCCACTATTTAAGTATGTATTCCACATAAATAAATACTTCCTGAGTTTGTATACATGATTTGTGCTAGTCAGTATCATAAAAGAGGCACAATAGTGCCTGACCTTTATTACTGTGGCAAGAAGTTCCTACATCTAATGGAAAACCCCCAAACAGCCAAGAGGAATGGTGTAATACAAAGCACCTCTGTTTGGAAAATGCATTTTTGGAGCTTATCAAAGTGTGAATGTTACTTCCTCCCATCAAAAACTTCTGTTCTTTCCACTCCCAGTACTCTTTGTGCCTTCTAAAAATTTCATTTTAGGGCTGTGTTGTTAAAATTAACATTAGCATGTGGGATACAGCGTTTGACTGCTGATAGCTGGGGTGCTCCTTGAACCTGCTCGTTCCTGAGCTCTATTTGTGAGACAAGCTGGACTGGAGCTGTGGGCTTTGCTTTACCACTGAGCACACCTGCCTTCAGCAGCAAAACTGCTTTTGGGACTTTCATTTAACARAGTAACGCTGGAAAGGAGAAGCTGTCTGGAAGATGAAAGATGACAGTTGTTCAGAAAAACCCCACATTCTTTCTCTCACCATGATGCATCTCCAATGTCTGGTAAATTATTTGCAAGAAAACCAAAGATGCTAAGTTTACAAGCTACACACTCCACCTTGCGCAGTTTTCCATGCAACAGCCTGTGGGGATCCCCTGAGGGCTGTCTATAGGCAGACTGAGGGCTGCAGGAGGGAGTGAAGCAAAGAACCATGTCTTCACCTCCAAGACCCTCCCTCCAGCACAAAAATCTCCACAAAAAGGTGGATTCCTTACTCAGAATGTGTGACAGCAGTAGGTTCATCATGCTTTTGGTATCATTACACTTTAAGATCAATGTGACATTTTAATCTCTGATGTGGGTGGGATTAGTTGTTTTAAAGTTATTGGAACTCAGCATAAGTGGAAACACTATCAGATCACAACCTCTTAATTGTATCTTGTTATAAGCTTGRTAAAGGAATTGCTGAGTGAAATCATACAAACTGATTTATTTGAGTCAGATGAGACAGTGATCACAACAGACTGTTGGCTGATGTGTATGAATCTGTAGGAATCCCAGCTAAAGAAAAGAATAAGATATTTTTTAGTTTTAATCTCTCTGATGTTTTTCGAAAAGAAAAATAGCTGCACTTAAAGAAAAGGTACTTTCTGCAGAAAAAAACCCCAAACCAWCAACCAAACTCTTTGCATACTGTGTGTTTTTCTCTTTGAACCATAAAATTTCTTCATTGTCCCTTAACTGCTTTCCTCTTGTTTCCACAAGGTAAAAACAAGCAAAAGACTACCCACATAGATAACTATTTTGTTTTATCATAATAATGGTGGACATTTTCAGCTTCTCTCAAAACACTGGAGTATTTGTTGGAGCTTATTATTTAAAAAAGCAGTGTTGTTTCACTGAAACAGACAGCTGAATTTGTCATATAGATATTTATATTGATATGAACTACATTATGTTCTTGAGTTTTGAYTCAATAAATATACTGCTTTGCTTTACTGCCAATTTCTCTTGCTCCCCCTTTTCTTTTCCTGCTTCATTTTTGTTCTCCCTTCCCTCTGTTGCCATGCAAAATTGCCTAAAGGACATCCAAGCCATTAATGTGCACGTGGGTCTCAACTGAGCAAAATGAGCTGCCTGGTGTGCAGACAGACTTTTCAGCTCAAACATCCAAGCTAAAGCTCCTCTGTGACATCGTGTAGGCAATCCTGGAGTCTTGGAGCACGTTCCCCATGCAGCGTCCTGCACAATGACCTTGTTTACCACAGCTGGGCCCAACTGCATTTCCCTTACAGTCCAACTGCCTCACAGCTTCTGGGTTGATGACACACAGCTCTGGACTCACCTCTTTCATGGGAAAGTATTTTAACTTTTCCCATGGAAAAAAAATGCCACTTGGCCCAAGTATCCTGACTTCCCTACACATCTGTCAGAAAAATTTCCTTAAAAGCTTGTTTTCTTGGTCAACAAGGTGAGAACACTGTCCTTTTTCTCTCTTTTCTATCCAAAAACTTATATCCAATACATGTCAACAGTCAGAAACAAGACAGAACAATGGGCTCTACCATGGGCACAGCAGTTGCCTATAAATGACTCTTATGCTGGTCAGAACAGATGACATGGCAGGCAGAAATGTTCAGATACAACTATAAACAAACAATCAAAATCATTACTGCAATTTGAGAACCAGCTAGAGACTACTTGGACATAAATCACTTTGAACAGAAACACAAAGAAAATATTTCTGAAATGTTGGCTGGCAGCCACCTTAAAAAAGATTTTTTTTTTTTTTAGGTGGACCATATGGTAAGGCATGACACTTCTGGCTAACATCTTTTTTTTCCCTGAAGATCACAATACTTTCATTCAGYGCTGTGGTTTTTTCTGCACATTAGAATGTGAATTTATGAGCAAAATAACAGCTAAAATCCTCATTACTCTTCATGATTTCACAATTACAGCTGCTGTACATGACCTTCCCAGCCACAATGCTGCACTAATCTGCCAGTGCAGGAGTCTCCCACCACGACAGGGCCTGCTGAGTGYTCCTGTGAGGGTGTTTTGGGGAGGACATGGGTCTGGACAAGGGGCAGAACCAACTCCCAGAGGCATTGGGAACTGTGAGAAGGAGTGTTAAATGAAAGGCTGCCTATTGAATTGGGGACCAAATTYTCCATCTGGCTTCAGTTTTGAGACCCACCTGTCTTGCACTGTGTGCATCAGGCCACTCACATGGCTGGGCTCAGATCTGATCTGCTCCAAGGGCTGCAGAAGTGCTGTTGTCCAACAAAATGCTTTATGAAGCTCATGGTGGTGCTTTCTTCTGTCAGCCTCAGGCACAAAACAGCCTTTTGCAAAGAAGAAGCCTGGGTCTTCTGCCATGGTGGCCCTGAGGAAGCACCAGGGAAAGAGAAGGGCAAGCAGGGATGGATGAGGAGCAGAAGAGGGCAGTGTCTGGGTCACTCATGGCACAAGGGCATCRGACCTAAACTGTTCACACCACAGAGCAATTAGAAATGCTGTTCAGTAGCTGCAAGGAGACTTTTCTGTGATTGTATCACTTTTCTCTGCTCCCTGATACTTCAGAGGGAGAGAGGGCAAAGCTACCTCCTCTCATCCATCCACCCTCTCCTGGTATCTGTGTGCAGGCAGGGACCACAGATGGGGCTATACCCACTGCATGGAGAAGATGGGACCCAACACCCTTTCTCATGCAAGATGGCAAAATTTCCTCTGACTTTCAGCTGTGCCTAATATGGACAGCCCTGCTCTGTCACCAGCCTGCAGAAGGTGGCATTTTGCCTTCACATGTTCCTGTAATACGCTCAGTACCCTGCAGCACGGTGACGCAAAGCCCAGGAAAGGGCAGCCCTCGTGCATTTGGTGAAATTAATGCTGCACTACAAAAAAAGTCCCCATTCTAAGGTTGTGGTATTCTTGACATTTCTTTAAAGCAAACTGCAATGCACGCTGAACAATGTTCAGAGTCCTGCTGAGGCTTCAGTAACTTAATTATGCTTTATTCTTTCTAACCCGCCCACATACATGCTTTACCAATTTAAACTTTTTATAGATCCTCCTAAAGTATTTTCTGCTGTGCTCTGCTCTTAACATCACACTTGTTTTTCTCACTCCAGTCCTTTCTCAAGTACAGGGTGCCTTCTTACATCTGTGAAATGTTGTGCAAGATGGTTTCCATTCATCCATGTGGAGCAGAGCTAAAAGGAAGAAGGAAGGAGAAATAGAAGAACTTTACCTTGTGCCACACCTCTGTCTGGCTCTTCTATATAAAATATACAACACTGATTTAGGAGCTTTGCTTCTTGCATGCCAATAAATTACTGGAAGCAGACATAAAAAATGCAAATGGAATCACACTTTAATGAAAACCAAAGTGCTTATAACCTAAGGAAATTGTTACAAAGCAAAACCAATGCTAATTGTACAATCAGATTCAGGCGTACATTCCTGCAAGTGTAAAGACAGGGTCTTGCTTACAGATCAAGTTCATATTCCCTGTGTTGGACACTGTGATTAAATACATATATAATTAAGCAATATACAAGCATATTTCAAATGAAGCATCAAAAAAGCCACTCCAACTTACCCTTCAAACCAGGAATAATTGGAACCATTTTGAGCCCTATTATTTTCAACTGTTAGACAATAGCTGATTCCAATGGGATCTGTATCACTGAAGGCTGTGCAGTCTTTTGCAAGACAAAGTTCAGATCCATGTTAATCTAATACATCCATTCATCTTTGAGAGCTTCCTACCCAGCTAAAATTCTCTTTAGTTTTTAAGTAGTATCACAAATCCCTCATGAACTCAAAAACATATTTCCTAGAATAGCACTGAATTTCAGAATTAACAGAACTAACTAACTTGGATACTGGAAAATAAAGTACTTGACTTGCATAGTTGATAATTGCCACCATCTTCCATAAGGTTCTTGTGCTGAGTTGAGCTGATTATAAAATAAAAGGAATGAGTTTCCTAAAAAAATGGAAAAACTGTCCAAAAGAAAGATGATTTTTTCAGATTGAAAATACAAGAGTTGAATTCTATTTTCAAATCGAAATCATAAACTAATCAGTTTTACTTAAAAAAGAGCAACATGCAAAATGCATGTTGTTTTTCTATTAAGGAAAATTATTTCTGGCARTTTCAGGAATTGAGATAAGGGGCAATGGAGACATGAGCAAATGTCTTGGCATCACTTGGTGTGAGCTTGGAGCTCTGCCGAGCCACATTTCTAACAGAGTCAGAGCTCAACTGGCACCCTGTGCAATCTTTAGCTAATGCACACATTGGAGTTCAGGCTTCCCCTTTGCATCAYGATGTTACCAACACTAATGATTGTTCCACTTCAGTGTGGCATAGAAAGTGGGGAATATTTAGGAAGTTATATCCCCAGGCAGAGTAATGCATATCTCCACTGGAAGCCATAGCAAGATGCTYATTTAGGCTGGTCATGATAATGCAGTAGGAAATCAGAGTCTGAGAACAGCTTGGGCACAATAAATAAAGCACAGTACACCTTCTCTCCACCTGCAGGCTTAAACCCATTCTCACTGTGCAGCACCATTTTCAGCATTGTACAAACCTATTTTCATTAGAATTTACTGTATGCTGAGCTGAAGAACATGACAGTAGATTCTGYTGGAGGTAGGCATTGAATGGAAGATGTGAATGTCCATTTCTGGTTATGTTCAGGTTTATGGAATTCTGAAGTCCACTCAAGACTACAGTGGGATGTGAGGAAGCCAAGCCTCAGAATTAGCTGTATAATACTGGATGGAATAATTTTTATACAGAGGGAAGGAAGATTTTTTTAGAAATTGCATTAKTTTATTCTCTACAAAACAGGAAAGACTTGCCTCAGGCAACTGAATGAAGCAGCAATTGCCATTTTTATTCTTTCTTTTCCCTGAGGGGATATAAGGCAATGAGTCAACTTTGATTCTCCCCTCAGTCCCACTGTCAGAGAGGCTGCCAAGTATATATTGGGTTCCCAAGGGCAAAAGGCCTTCAAGCAGATATTTGAGATACTTATCCCTGTGGCTAGTGCTGAAAATTAAAGACACATGATGTTCAAATCCAAAACAACAAGCATAGCTTTCCAAAGACAACCAGCTGCTTCACTGGGAACTGCCAGAGCAAACAACTAGGAATACAGCAAGGATATTCACACGACCTGCTTTCTCCAGGACAGTTTGGAATTCTCTGCCATAAGGGGAGACAACTTTGATATTTCAGAAAAGTGGTAAGAATGATTATTCATCACTGCCTTTGTCTCGCTGGGGAAGTAAGGCTAAATATCTTTTTGGAAGAAAAAATAGCTGAAGCTTCCTCARACAGCAGGGCAGTTCATGAAACATACATTGCCTGAGTACTGAACATGAATTAGACTCTGAATGGGAAATTACCATTGAAGGCAAGCTGTTTAGGAGGTTAACCATCACTATCAAAACTGAGGGGACTTGAGTTGTTTTTATCAAATGGTTTTATAAATGAAAGTGAGAGGGATGGACACAAGTTGCCAAATTCAGCCTCTTTCTGCTGAACTTCATGTGGGTGCAGAGACTGCTTTGCTGGTGTGCTCCAGCATGCAGAACACCCTCATCACTGTCCTCAAATTAAGAGAGGCAAAGTGGAGTCAGCTATGCTYCACTTTGGTCCCCTATACCTCAGGAGGGGAACCACTCCTGAGGTAAGACTGAACATTGAACCTGTTCCATAAAGCAAACCCCTTCTATGCCAGCTYATGAAAGAACTCCAAAACTGACATTGCTAGAATTCCCTAGAGTATTTCTGTATATCATCATCTTCCAATGCACTTGACTATACTGTTCTTCTTCCAGGGAATATCACTTTATCTCAGTACTTGATGGTCATTGAATAAATCCTACAAAATTGAAATAACCACAGAGTTTAAAAAAATGCACAGTTCATAACATATTTCAACGCCTTGGCAGAAATTGCAGAAAATGTTACAGAAACAAGAACAAAACTATTTGTTGGTCACAGCTCCAAAATCCCATAAAAAGTGCTGCCAGAGAAACACCATTCAAACTGAAAAATATGAGATTTCTAAAATGCAGTACTTAAAGAGGCTAACAACAAATTAATTGGGTACCAGCTGCATAATCAGATGCTCAAATTCATATCAAGTTTTTCACTATGGATGGCAAAGCATCAGGACATGAACATTGTCTAAACCTCCTCTAACTCTTGACCTAGACAGTGACCAAATCTTGTGAGGGCATGACTTTTGACACAATTTCTAAACTCCCTGGTTCTATCTGGGTTGAAYGCTTTCATGGAAATAATCCTTTGTGCAAAGCTGTTAAATGTTGTTTGCTATTTCACTGAGTGCTACCTTATCACCCAAGTTGTGTTRAGTCTTCCACTGTCAGTTTCAGAAACCTGTCTTGGAAATGACAATTCTATCTCAGATCTTACCAGTATATTATCACAGGGACCTAAATGCAAATAAGAAGAGTGTGCCTCACCAGAGGTTCAGCAAAACCAGGTTTTTAATTTATAGTCATTCAAATGTTGTTGGTTTGAAAAATTATCCAAGTGCAGCAGTATTTATGTTCCTTCAACAGAGCTAAAATACCAACCAAATAAGCTATGGGAGAGAAAGAGAACAAAAATATAAAGGACAGGGGGAAAAAAGAAGAAATTGTTGTATCTGTATTAAYGTACTACTAATTATTAATTTTATAGATACAGCTAGATGAATAAAGATGAAAAGAAGGSAAGGGGAAAAATACATTATTGCCCAAGATACAAGCAGAGATCACTGAGGAGCTGATMTTCAGACCTTTTCCCAGATCATTTTAAATGATCTCACATGAACTGCCCACAAGTGAAACTGCCAAGTTCACCTCCATTGAGTGCATATTTGAGCCAGGCCTTTACTGAAGTGGTTCTGATTTCTGATCAGAATGTTTTTTTTGCTTTGCCCTTCTGCTAATAACATTTGGCACACTGCTGAGCTCCTCTATGAAAAACACAGATATTAAATTACTAATGAGAGGGGAATGAACAGTTCAACTGAACAACATAGATGCTTGAAAACCAAAAATTCTTCGTAAGGGTTACTGAGAAGGTGTTATTTCCTAGGTTAGTATTTTCAAGATAGCATTTCTTAAGATGAACTTTCTTAAATAGAATTTTTGGCAATTTTAAAAACTCAGCATAATACCAAACCAGTTATCTTTTCTATTCTAGAGTAGCACCTTCTGAGAAAGGGTGGAAAGACACGTTTTGTRAGGGATCTTTCCTAAGTTGTGCAGGGAGAGCTATAGATAAATGCTGTATTTGAGAGCAGGCAGAGAATGATGGTTTCCAGTGAAGATTTCAAAAGCATTGAATCCACTTTAGGAAAACTTCTGAAACTTGGACTTTTCCTGTGAATATGTGGTACATGTCTCAAAAACATAAACCCACATAACTCAATCAAAAGCATAAAATCAACAATAAAAAGCCATTCAGCAGGAGGAACTCTGTTACTAGGATCTGTTGGTAGAAAATGAAAGCCAGCTTTGCACTCTTTCCCTGCATGCTGAAGCATGCACTTTGGGTGCCTCTGTCTGAATACACTGCATTCTGGCAACATGGCAAGAAGCCAATAAGATAAACATCCCGTGAGATCATATTTTGTAAATCAGAACTTTCCCAAAGAGTACTGGTAATACAACAGATCTAGAAATTAGTAAAAAATATCAGCAGTTTCCATCTTTAAAAGTTCAGCTTATCTTTAAACCTATTTACTGTCATCTAATGTTATATGAAATTAATAAAATTATTAATGCAACAGTTAAAACAGTACTGAAGAACRGGACTGGATAATTAACCTGTTTAGGGACCTGGATGACTAATGTATTAGCCCTGAATGCAAATATAAAGGGATAGAATTCTGCTGGTGTTATACAACCATAAATCTGGAACAGACCTTCTGAGGCCCCTGGAAATTCTGAAATGTTACAGGAATATAGCAGAGCTCAAAATCCATCCAAAATCACTGTAATGCCATAATTYCTTCCTAAACTACATGAGAATATATGTATTTACAGGCACAGGAATGGCAAGATTGCAGAGAGAAATACACACACACACAMAAAAAATCTCCAGCTTGAACATTTTGGAGTTTTAAATAATAACAGCTAACCAATTTTTCATTTTCTTTCAAGTTGACAAGCAGGTTGTGCTCCTAAATTATCTCTGGATGCTATACTCAAAGTCTGTAAACAATGAAACTTAATTAAATTGGTTTGAAAAATGTCTGGTGAAATACTTATGATTAAATTATTTCATGTGTAGATTGGGGTAGCAAATTTCCCAGGGTTGTAAAAAGTACCTACATTATAACATGGATCAAAGTATTTGCCATGTAAAATGAGAAACAGGCCAGCACAAAACTGACAGAATTATCACAGTATACACTTTTCCATCATAATAAATGCTGGTTCTGTGCACTGAGCTATCAGTAATCTCAATTCTTTTTCCTGTAAGTACTACATTACTGGTTGGATCACTTTGTCCTTTCAGGGTTATTGTACATTAATTTGCCTTGTGCTTTACACTTCCTCTGCAAGCTGCAGTTTAACAGATTTTTATGAAGATGCAACTACATGAGAAGAAAAGTAYTGTTATGTCTTCATAGTAAAAGCTCTTGAGCCAAAGAACTTTAATCCCCTGTTGGCTACATACATTAAAATTCACAGTTTCTGTACTGCTTCAGAGCATTGCTATGATATTTCTGTGTCACCACAAATAAATGTTCCTTTGTGGAAAATACTTAGTCAAGCTAATGATTTCTTATTTTTTATTTAATCATCACTGTCACTGCAGAGCCTGAAATACATGATAAGGAAGTAGTAAAAATAATGACAGCAGTGTCTATCCATAGTGCAYTGAAAACAGCCCTTCAGGTCCTGTGCAAACAGCTTGTGGAGTGAAGCAAAAAAATACTTGTGCTCCATCCCTGCTAGGGGCTTTGAGAAACCTGGTCTAGTGGAAGATGTCCCTGCACATGGCAGGGACATTGGAACAAGCTGAAATTTAAGGTCCCTTCCAGCAGAAATCATTCGGTGATTCTGTGATTTATTGAAATGTAGCTTTAACTTGACATACACTACCTGCACAAGCCTGCACACAGGCTCACAAATCTCACTTTAAAAATAGCAACAGGCTGTGAGATACCACACCTTAATTACCTGTTGCTTTCATAGCTTGGTAACGATTTGTTATGACCACTTGTACAAGCTCCTGCTGATTCTTAGATTTGCCAGGAAGATCCCCTCTTCTGGATGACAGAGACTGTCCAGTTTAGCACACCTTTAAAAGGCTGTGATTGACACGAGTTTTTGTCATTGCACAAACATTAAATGTAATTCCATTACATTAGTTCCATATGTGCTTGCACCCAGCCCAGGGACCAGAGATAATAGGGTAACATTAATTCACCTGCATGGTTCCTGCCTTGGCATACAGAAAGGGCTGTGTGTAAAACAGAGACTACAAGACAGATTTCACCATACCTCTCACTATTAGTCAGACACCTCTTTCTCTCCCTATTTGTATGAACTGCACACAGAAAACTTGTTTTCTTCAAAGAAAAATCAAGGACCTCACTTCCCTGTTCATGCAGCAAATTACTGAGCTAGTCTTGAGCCTCCTCCACATTTTTGTTATTGGCTTTGTAGTTTGATCCTTATTGGCATCCAAAAGTTCACTAAAGATGAACTTGAAACTTTGTCTTGAAACTGGCAGAGCTGTTCCAATTTCTCCACTAGTTATGCAGAAAAAAAAATACTCTGAGAGTTAAAGAGATGGTCAGTTGCTCTTTTAGATGAACTCCCTCTCTTTTCTTGGTCATTTGCTTTAACTGTATGGAGCAGTACTCAAGGAGTGAATGAAAGAGATGCAGCAAAACAACTTGAAATTAATTAATGCCTAAAGCATAAAATCACACAAGAGATGATTTTCTGGATATGGATTCTGTTCTGTCCCTCTCCAGACAGGATCCATTCTCCCAACAGTGGTCCAGCAGCCATTGACATGGGCTATCTGCTCCAGTGATATTCCCCCAGCTAACTCCCGCAGGCCAGATGCAGAGAAGAGTTGAAATCTGTGAGAATCTGAGCATTTTTGCAAAGGTCCAAGGATCCTCACAGACTGGGTGAAGCCAGAGTCTCCTCTGCTGCAATGGCAATGGATTCTGAAGTTGCTGAGAGAGGGAAAGGAACAAAGCATTAATGTAGTCGACCCCAGGAAGAAAGAGACTAGATTGAGAAGATGCCAGTCCCTCTCAAATTTTTAGATCACATTGAATGTCAGCATATTCATAGGACATGGGACACTTTTGCAGATGATATATATTGAAAGTGCTCTCCCTTGCTGTAGCTTGAAAAACGTGAGGTAGGTGCTTAAAAACACAACATGCAAATGTGAAAGCAAGTAGATCAAACCTAAAATAAGAAAGAAAAGAACAGGCAGCGTGAGTTTCTTTGAACCTGGTCTAAGCTGTAGGCTGCTTTACTGTYATCTGAATGGGATCAGATATTGTTGGTGTAGCAATATGCAAACATCATATTATACATGCACATAGTCTCTTTTACCAGTTAGTGCTTTGCAATATTACAAATCACCATTTCCCCTCTATGACCTTTCTTAAAAAGTCAGCAATCTAAAAGAGGAATTCCTTGCACAGGGAATTTTATACTAGAGGAAAAAATAAAGAGGATTCATGCAAATGTCCATTCCCATGTTAAATAGAAGGGCACAACATAGATGAAACAGCTGAAWGTCTCCTTTGGTACTGTGACCTTTCTTGAGGAATTCAATCATTTATTTTACAAAAAKAAATCCAACTGTAAGTGTCCTGAGATATCCAGAAGTGAAGCAAACTACACCTTCTGAYTTGAAAAGATTAGAAATGAAAATCTGTCAATCTGTGCTATTATCTATCAATATTAGAGCTGCTCTCTCATTTTTTCTCTCTAATAAACTACTGGACAACCAGTTAAAAGAGCTCTGAAGAAGGCACTTGGAAAAGTCACTTATAACCAACAGTGAAACCCAAAGTTAGGTGCAATCCTGCGGACAAGGGCTCCCTCTGTGCAAGGACACTCCCTGTCACAGGAGAGCAACAGTGTGCCACAGTGAAAAGGGCCAGCAGTGGGAGGAAACACATAAAACAAATTAGCCCTCTCCCTTTTCCACCAGTAAATCCATCTGGTAACAGCTGTTACCTATCCAGTTTATGCAATCTCTTCTYCAAAATCTTTGATGTCCAGAAGACAGGAAAATCTAATAGTGTCTTGAAAAAGAGGATAAAAAAATATTGAGAAAATAATAAAAAAACACAAACAATTCTCTTACTGCAATACTTGGTGAGAGAGAAAGTTCTTCAGATCTGCTTAGTTYGCAAACTCTTTTATAAACCAGTCATGAATGGTGGAAATTTACTATTCATGGCTGCAGAAATAAAATTTAAAAAAAGGACTTGCTTCTTTCAGCAATCTTGAGAACAATGATATATTTTCATTTGCTTTCCCAGGGACAAATAAAAAATGAGAGCTTTGATGCTTCCCCTGGAAGTCTGCAGTTTACAGCCAAGACACAGTTCAGTCCCTCAGCCCAAGGACTGGACTCGCCATTACATCAGCCATCGCGGAATGACACTTGTGCAATGAAGGCGGTAACGAGCTAAAAAAATAAATGACGATATCTCTGGTTCTACTAGATGGCCAAACTGGCCAGGAATCCCATGGTCTAGGAGCTCTGTGGTCAGGCACCAGAAGTGGAGCAGCTTGGCTGCTACCTGCCATGCCAGGACTTCCCAGCTGGAGAGGTGACATCCCCAGGGAGGCGCACCAAGCCCAACCCCTGCTGGCAATGACATAACTGCTCTCTCTGGCTGCTGAAAGCATCTCTTTGGGATGTGCCACCMATGACATATGCCCCACAGTAGTTGAACGAAGAATGAGAGTCCTCTTGTGTCCCTTTTGCTCCAGACAAGGAGTTGCAGCGTTGCGCAAAGCCGCTCCGCTCGGAGCATGCCAGCAGGATGTGAGCGCTGCCGCTGCTCCCGCTGGGTCCAGTGGCTGCCCAAGGCTGTGCTCAGCCAAGGCTTGGCCAGTAGAGTGGGAAACAAATGGCAGAACCTTCTGGGAAACAGGGAGGGGGCCACTCTCCAGGCACCTGTTGAAACAAGATTATAAGATTTGGGTTGGGAATGCCAATGTGCTTTTCCAGCATGGATCCTGCCGGCACAGCTGTGGTACCTGGCGGAGATGGCAAAACCTCTCCCAGAGTGGATCACTCTGGCTGCTGTAAAGTCAGAACAGTGCTCATATCAGATCAGATATACAAAGTGAGAGAATATGAATTTTCAATATGAATTTTAAAGCTCTYCCTGTAGCACAATCTCATTCACCTACAGCTCCTGTGCACACAAATCTCCCACAAGGCACATAGGTTACACATCAGATAGTATTCTCAGAGCCTATTTTTTTTTCTGTTTAGAGAATGCTCAGTGCAAACTCTCATTAGCTTATTTTTCTTTAAAATAACTGCAAAATGTCTCTCTGTGTTTGAGGGGGGTGAAGGTAGAAGGAGGTGGGGGGGGGGGCAAGCGCGTATTTTAGATTTCAAGTGAAAGAGCCCATCCAAAGTGCAAAATCTTTCAAAGACAGACTTACACACTGTCAAACTTGGTTGTGACTACTCTCTGTAACTTGTACCACACTCTGCCTCCTTCACCCTCTGACACATAACAAGAAAACTGGATTCAAAATGAGATTGCACCATGGTGAATTCATTCCTTGAATTGCATMGTAAGTTTCAGCAATACACAGCGTGGGAACACGTCGATTAGCTCTCGCTTTGAAGAAATTGGATTTGCAAAGGTCAGCAGTGGCTCGGCCCATTTCTCAGCAGATCTTTGGCTTGCTTTTCATCCCGGGACTAGCAGGGAGGAGGTCAGAGAGGAATGACAAAAAGAGCTTTTTGAAGAGAGCCCAAAGAATCTGACTGTGCTCCCAGCAGTGTGGAGATTTCTTTTGCTCAAAGCTAATAGAAAGGTAGATTTKAAACCAAATTTATGGGAATAACTTTCTGGTTTTACTTTACATATTAAACAATTAATTGTTTTGGTACAAACTAAGAAATGCTTTCCAACGTAACTTTTGGTCTGGCAAGAGCTGCCTGAAGCTAATCTGCAGAAAAGCCTGCTCGCCCTCCCCCATCCCTCCCACTTTTTGTGCATAAGGGTTCAGCCAGCCTGGAAAAGAGGCAGAAAGAGGCAAAGCTCAGCCTCCAGTGGAAGTGTGAAATCCAAGAAGTATGTGCTCTGTATTTCCTCTCTGAAACGTGTTTCCAAGTTGTTTAGTTTGCTCCTGTGCCAGTGCACTGAGACAGAGGTAGCTTCATTACCCTGTTGAGGCAGAAAATTCACAAAATATTTTGGCCACTCTCTGCACCTTATTAACAGAAACTGGACTTTCCTTCTGCTGCTGGCAGGGCAGGGTGCTGGGAGTGTGTGATCAAGGCGTTTCAGCGGCTGTCACCAACATTCTCCTGAGGCTGGCAGTGAAGGATTCCTCCTGGATCCTGAACAGGGGTTTGCTGTGCCCACTTACACTGGAAAGCCACAAAAAAGGGAAGGAGGTGGGGAGAAAAAAAAGAAAGCAGGTTAGAAAGGAATCTAAAAATACCAGCAAGCCTGAGTTCCCTCACCTCTAAATATTAAATATTTCTTGCAGAAATATAGTACTCACAGACTGAAACATATCTCCTAGAAAACTGGGAATAATGGCCTCATCTGCTTTGTTAGTGTATTTTCTTTGGCAGCTCCCTTTCTATGGCTTTAAAGCTTTGCAATGTGGGGAAGGAGTAGGCAGAATAGCTCCAGCTGCTGTTGAGCTCTCCTCAAACTGCAAAAATTTGCTTTTCCCTAGTCTTCCAACAAGCAACATGGCAGCATTCTGACATAAAAATATAATTTAAAAAGTATCCAAATCATAGAAGGTCAAATCTTGATGCTCTGTTGGTTCCTATTAAGTAGCCAGTACTAATCCAGGTGGATTTTTCTTGTTATTAACTGAGCAATACTGACCTTTGCCCTTGCTAATTTGACTCAGAAAATTCCCTCTGAGTCTGTCCCAGGAATGCACAGAGGTCTGGCTGCTGCAGAAGGTGCCAGCAGGAGCACAGCAGAAATACTGCTGGAGGAGGGGCATTTACAGCATGTGCAAAAGAGATGTAGGACAGAGTGTGTTAGGCAAATGAAGTTGCAAAGGGTGTGGTTATTGTCAAACTGAAAGATAAGTGATGTTTCTGTGACCTAAGAGGAAGTAATAAATGCTGGGTTTAGGCTTTTGGTGAAGAAATGGCTTGTTCATCTGCTGTTTCACAGGCTGCATCAGACTTCCACCAAAATCTGATCACCACCACTACAGAGTGAGTCTGTGGAGAGCTGGGTAACAGCTCTGCCAAGGAGATTGGGCCAGTTCCCCTTACARGTGTTGTCACCATAGATCGTAAGCCAGACCTTAAAATTTCTCACTACCTCCCATGCCAGCAAGTCTTTAGAAGTGTCTTCACTTTCCAGCCACAGAGATAGAAGCAAGTAGGGGATCTGAGTAAGGTTCTGCAGCTAAGGGGATCTCTCTTCAGATGCAGCACTTTGCTAAATATTAGATCCCATCTAGAGGTTTTGTTGAAGAATCCTTTCTAGGAATATAATTTTTAATTTGACAGATTTCCACATCTGACCTGAAGAAGATTGTGATTTATGGACACATACCTCATTTGCAAATGTTTATCTGAGTAGTTCAGGTAAATATGCAGCTAACCTGGAGAGCTTAGGCATTAGGACATGTATCTGGATTACCTGTGCACAGCTGTTCATGGCCAGCCATCAAATCCCAGATCCAGCTTCTTTTCTCTATTTAGCATAATCTTGTCTCTCTTTTCATTTTAACACTCTTTCATATGTGATGTTTCTATCAACACTTACTTCAGTATCCTTCAGTGGAGAGAAGCGTCCCTATCACACTTTTCATGTATGAATAAGCTTGGTAACTGAAAACACAATTATGAGGTTTAAMTTGTTTTTTGCAAAAACAAACCAAAGAAAGTCAGGAGGTTAAACAASTACAGTTGAGGGTACCTTGCTGAGCTGCAATAAAAAAAAATAAAAGATCATTCTGAACACATATTTTTTTATTAAAAGAGAATGAACATAAATTACAGCTGCTGACCATGTAGCCATTTTTTTTATGAGGTGTTTCCCTATACCCATATATGATTTCCACATATAAATTCCCTGTTGGACTGAAAAGTCCTCACATGAAACTGGTGCTTTTTTTAATAAATTGTCCACAGAATCAGTATTTCATTTCGGACGTAAAAAGTTCATTAGGGAAAAAAAAGCATCCCCATGTCCTGGTGGAAAGCAATACCAGACACTATTCAAGCTAAAAAAATATCTGCCTGCAGATTGTGTAGCCTTTTTCCTCTGCTTTTCTATTTAATTATTTTCCWTAATTTAATAAAATCCAATGTAACAGAGCATACTATAACAGTGCCTGCAGTAACAACCACTTAGTCCAGAACAGAAAAAAGCAAATCTGTTCCATTGAGGATTTTAGCATTTTGACTTTTGTTTCCTTTAAAACTTTCTTGAAGAAGGGCACCTAGCTCTGCAACAGTGCGAGCACAGAAACTCTGAACTCCTCTGCTCTGAAAGAACTTGTTTTATGGAATGCCCTCAAACCATGCACTGTGGCAGCCTGGAAACTGCTCCAGGTCTGCCTACTGAGGGCTTCTCACCAGAGAAAATCAACCAGAATCAGATGTTCCATATGGGGTGCTCAGCTGTAAACCTGAGAAAGCACTAAAAATACAAAATTGTAAAAATGTCCCCAGAGCACACATGAAAATCCACATTGATGATTACCTTTGTTACTCCATGCAGAAAAGAGGCAATGCTGAACTAACCCGGATGGCCATGGGTTCAGGGTCATCTGCTGCTGCTCTCGCTCTGGAAGCACAGCTGTCTCCTCATGACACCAGGGAGTTCAGCCGAGACCCGGTGRAGAATGTGCTCCTGAGAGATTCCCCCTTCCCAAGAAAAAGGCTTGGTTTGACAAAGTGCCGGATGTGTGTCAGAACCTGACAGAAGGGGGACATTTTTAGCAACACTTCGCTGAACCAGTGTGCCAGAGTGTGGTCCCCAAAAGCACAGTTGCTTTCATTCCCATAATTTACTTTCATTTGTCTTTTTCAAAACCTTCCCTAATTAAGCTTAATTGCCGTGCAGTCACACATTAGTGCAACATTCTGTCCACTTATGGACCACCCATAAAATCCTTCATAGCATTAATCCCGGAAAGTGGTAGACTGCTTGTTTTGTTTTGTTTTCTAATGTGCATAAGTGCCTATAATGCACAGCAATGGCTTTTTGGAACTGATACTTGACTGATTATCATGAAAAAGATTCTTAGTTTATGTCAGAAAATCAGAGAGGTCAGAAGGGTGTTTGTGTTTTGGGAAAAACAAGCATTTATGATGATTTGGAGTCTAGGAACTCTGGTGCRGAACTCAGGCCTGGAAATTCCCACTTCTTTGTTACACTTAACTCCTTCTTAGGTCAGTTATGAGTTAGGCCATAACAATTTGGATACCTTTGGCTTTGTGAGTTAGTCAGGTTCTCTGCTTCACTTAAGTCTTCAGTGAGTCTTCATCCCAAAAAGCAGTGATGTCATGCAACACATGCAACCCATGCAAACAATCTTTTTAAAATATGGACAAAGGTCCAGTCTGGAGGATGCTTCTGAATAGTTTGTAGGAGCTGAAACCGAACAGAACATTTAGAAATAGTAAAACAAAAGAACACACAATCACAGGGATGTCAGCTGAAATATTCTTGCAAGGAGCTGATTATTCTTTAGAATTGCAGTTTATCTGAGTGCAATAACTCCCATAATGTAGAAGTCAAGAAGATCCTTGAATTTCTAGGATGCTGAAGCAAAAGATGGAAGTACCAGGTACCTCAGAAAAGTGTTGGGTGGGCTGAAAATTCACATGACTAGAAGGACAACAAACCTAAAAGACAAGAAAGTAGTGTTAGAGAATAAAATCAAAACTTCTGTAGCAAAGAGWCAACACCACAACYWATAGCAGAGAGATATAACATGAGGGAATTTCAGCCTCACTCACTTTGGTGAGTGACTCAGGAAGTTGGAGATCACACCATATGACTAAACTTCATTTACCATTTGCAGTGACATGGTTTCTGGGCACTGGACAATGCCAATATTTTTGTCACTGCCAGAAATACTTTTCTTCATCTAGAAATGACAAAAATAAAGAGAAAGGGAAGAACAAAATTKATGTCCAAGTAAACATTTCTAAATTTTTAGTAAATTATTAAGTTACATCTAGTACTTTTCAAAGGATCCAAGCTTTGTAGGATGTATTTATTGGATAGGGAAAATGAAAGGAGCGATAACAAGAACTCTCTAACCAGCAAAGATTTGTTGCCCATGTAACTTATCAGCTAAATTTGTCCAGCATACACACTACTGGAGATGCATATTCTGTGAGAAAAGTAGGGCTCTTACATTATGCCTGGGAGACAAAAGAGAGAACAGGAGATACATAAATTATTGTCTGTGAGTCCAGAGGCAAGTTCTGATGATGATTTAATATTTTACTGTCAGGGAAAATCCCTCCTTTCTGTCACACCTTTATGAATTTCAAAACTAAGCAAAAATCCTCCCCTACTTATAGCTTAATTGATTACTATAAAAATTAAAATACATAATTTTTTATTGTTTAATAAAAGCTAGAAAATTTCAAGTGATGCAAAATTTCTTCAACGTTTCTTTCTCAAAACCCACACACACAAACCCTCCTTTTTATCTAAATTGATACTATCTTTGTCCCTTATTTACTGCCCAGCCCTAGAATTTTCTGAGTGGCAACAGCACAAAACAAATACTCCTGGGCAAACTGAAGTGACAAGCAAGCAAACAAAACAGAGGAAAGAAAATGAAAAGCATGTACTTGCTCTGACAATTCTGCTGCAGGGTACTGAGGGTATCATAGCTGCATTGARTTAGTCCTACGATTAATCTATCACTACAGGAAAAATCTGACAATTATTAAAGAGAACCCCGCAACTCAAAAATGCTGGGATAAATTAACATCCTGCAATCGTACTGACACCACCAGCATCACTGTCAAGGAGAAATTGGTGTTCTTTTGTTCTTTTGAGTAGGAGTCATTTGTTAAATATTAAATTATCTTCCAAACATTAACCTATCTAGATGACGTAAATGTAGCAGTCCTGGAGATCACCAAACAAGGGGGACAGTCTGGTTTGATATGAGGCTTCTGCACTTCAGGTCCTCAGTGTCTGGGGTGCAGCTTAATCCAAGGGTATAAGCAGCAGGGTTAGGATATGTGTGTTGTGGAATATGGTAACCTGGAACATCTTTGGGGGTATTTACTCAGAGAAAACATGGTGCCACCTCTGTGATTGTTTCTATGCATCTTTCCACTTGCTTTCCAAAATAAGCAAAATATCCAATCTCTAAAAATACTGACTACTAAAAAGTACACAGTTCCTCAGGGAAATGAGGTTTCAACATAATTGTGTCATATGAATGTTTGCCTGTCATCTGCTTGCTCTTTCCCCCCACTTTTWACTCCCTGCTACAGAAGGGCAGAGGTCTCAGCAAGTCAAGTTGTGACAAGTCCTGTGCAAATTGGGGACAGCTGATGGCTGCACACACAGCAGTGCCACCCTGGCCATGGGGACAGAGCTCCCTGCCAGGTGCTGCAGGCACGAAGGACGGGGCTGATGGTGGATGAGAGCTGGGAAGCAGACAGTGAGGCAGGAGAGACTGAAATCCATAGGAAATGAGTCCTCTTTAGYTTGGCTGCCCGTGGGCCAACTTGTTACTGATTTATACCATGGTTTTCCTCTCAGTTCTTGAGTTCAACTGAAAATTATTTTTCTTGCCAGTGGTGCTTTCCAGGAACAGGCTGAAGGGCCTACTTCAAAACTCCTGACAGCATCATTTATTTGCTGAACAAGGGGGCACAGCAAACAAGCTTTTTCTTATGTTTTGCTTTAACCTTGCCGATGCCTTTTCAGTGAACTATGAGCCAAATTCCTCCTTTCACTTCTTTAACAAGTGTGTAGATACTGACATCTCCAGTCCCACTTTCCCAGGTCAAGGTCATGTTTCATTAGAGACCAACTGAACCTGCAGAACTCTATTTTCTCACAAATGCTGGTCTCACTGATCTTAGTGGGAGGGCATGTGTGAGTTGGGGGCTTGGTACCCACCTGTGTATGTACATACTTATATTTAATTCAGAGATGCAGCTATCCTGATGGTTATAGTTCTGTCCAATAGAATGCAATAATAAATACAGAGCCTGTTTGTATAGACTCCCTTTGAATGTGGCTAATCAAATGAGGTCAGTACTCCTGAGAGCAACAGAAATCCAGAGACACCAACAAATCATGATTAAAAGTGCAGGAMGCCTCATAAGGGAATGATTGCAGCTTTCCTACTTTGTTTTGCCTCATAAATATTTCATTTCTGCTACAGGCAGAAATAASAATAAGTTGAGGCTTAAAAAAAGCATTTGTCCTAATGAAAGTATTTTGCTTGCTAATAGTATTACCACCCAGTGAATAACAAAAGAACTGTGAATTCCATTGATTTAAAGAAACCCCAGAACTATTCACAAAACCAAATATATATTTAGGGCACTAGGCAACAAACAGCAGATACACCCTAGGATAGTAACACACATTCATGACTATATACAATGATAMCATTTCATGGCTTGTCTGGAGGAAATTAATTATTTAAGTTTGTATTTTCCACGTCCAGACCCTGTGATCTGAATACAGGCAAACCTGAGAAATCTAGTCCAAACAAAAAGCAGCACCTTTTCACCTGGGAGGAAATAACAACTTCTCTCACCACTCAGCCACTGAGTTCATGGGGYAGTTTGGATAACCCTGGTGCAGACAGCAGGCAGGAGAAGGCTTCTCACTGCCCACCCTTGCACCCTCCCTGGCAGCCATGGAAGCCCAGAGCTCAGCTCTGCACTCTGCCACTGATGGCATCTAGGTAAGGGAAAAATTACTGACATGAATTGATTAACTGTCAATGCTTCCCTCAACGTCTTTGGATTTATGCTGTGGCTGTAATGCAAACCTTTGATTTAGAGTAATGGTGCCTCATGTTCAGTAAACGACATCCTGCATCATCTTTCCAAAACTTTAGTTTTGGAATGACCTCAAAACTAAAGTTTGAGTTAGCTGCAATAGCAGACAGAGGATTTCTACCATTGCTTGCACTCAAGCAGCCAGGAGGAGTTACATTCACTGAAGGCAAACCCTAGCTTGATGCAGCTTCTGACACAACTGAAAGTCTATAAACTGAAAGTTTCCAAAGAACCTGAGATCAATAAATTATTCCTATCTTCTAATAATAATAAGAAAAAAATTGGTGCTGCTGTAGTTTAGGAAAATATAAACTTTGATGACCTACTTCTGATTCTGTTTCAGAATTGCTGTAATGGTTCGCCTGCTCTCCTTATTGTAATGGTTTGTACCACTGCCCAGGAAAAATCTACTGCAGCAGTRTACTTCTTCATGATGAAAATTCCACACGAGTAACACTCAGGAATATTAGAAGCAGTCTGTATGCATATGTACTTAGATTACAAATTTTAAAAACAAAAATAATTAAAAAATACCCCAGTAACTCTGTCTTGACCGTAACAAGCAGAGGAGTGTCACCAGTCTAGAAGTGTATAACTTTCATATCTAAATATATATGTATCTCTGTATAAATATTCATCTGAAGAATTTTGTCTGCTTCAAGAATGCAAGAAAAAAAAATAAATTCAAAGAGCAATTCTTTGGCCTTTAGATGGACTTCAACAGTTAAAAATAGCCCAGAATCCAGAACAACACCACAACCCCCACAAAAACAACAGTTATTCTTTGTGCTGAAGCCGTTGCCCAACTTCCCAGCACTAACGCTGAGCCTCGCAGCGCTGTAAGTACGACAAAGGGCAGACGGAGCCGCGGGCTCAGCTCCGGCGCTCCTGGAGCGGAACCGGAGCCGCGCTCCGGCCGGGCCGGGGCTGGTGCTCCCTGCCCAGGCAGCTCCCGGGACAGAGCCCGGCTGCGCTCCCGGCCCCGGGCACAGCCGGGATCCGGAGCTCCCTGCCCCGGGCACAGCCGGGATCCGGAGCTCCCTGCCCCGGGCACAGCCAGGATCCGGAGCTCCCTGCCCCGGGCTCAGCCGGGATCCAGCGCTCCCTGCCCCGGGCACAGCCGGGATCCGGCGCTCCCTGCCCCGGGCACGGCCAGGATCCAGCGCTCCCTGCCCTGGGCACAGCCAGGATCCAGCGCTCCCTGCCCTGGGCACAGCCAGGATCCGGAGCTCCCTGCCCTGGGCACAGCCAGGATCCAGCGCTCCCTGCCCCGGGCACAGCCAGGATCCGGCGCTCCGTGCCCCGGGCTCAGCCAGGATCCGGAGCTCCCTGCCCCGGGCACAGCCGGGATCCGGAGCTCCCTGCCCCGGGCTCAGCCAGGATCCGGAGCTCCCTGGCCCGGGCACAGCCGGGATCCAGCGCTCCCTGCCCTGGGCACAGCCAGGATCCGGAGCTCCCTGCCCTGGGCACAGCCAGGATCCAGCGCTCCCTGCCCCGGGCACAGCCGGGATCCAGCGCTCCCTGCCCTGGGCAGAGCCGGGATCCGGAGCTCCCTGCCCCGGGCACAGCCAGGATCCGGAGCTCCCTGCCCCGGGCTCAGCCAGGATCCGGAGCTCCCTGCCCCGGGCTCAGCCAGGATCCGGAGCTCCTGCCCTGGGCACAGCCAGGATCCAGCAGCGCTCCCTGCCCTGGGCACAGCCGGGATCCGGAGCTCCCTGCCCCGGGCACAGCCAGGATCCAGCGCTCCCTGCCCTGGGCACAGCCGGGATCCAGCGCTGTGCCCGGCTGGTCCTGCAGGGCAAACCGCAGCCGCAGCAGCTGTGCTCTGCGATTTCACTCGGGGAAAGCCAGAGTTCCAAGAACAGCAGGCTCTGTTTTGGGAAGGGACAGACCCTCCGGACCCACAGAGCACTGTGGGAACAGTTCTGSTGCTTTTATTCCCACTGAGCAGGCCTGTTCCCCCAAGCAGACCCAAACACTTCCATGAACTCTGTATAAATAAGGTTATAAAGCTACTAATGTTCTTTAACTATGAAGAGATAATACCAACCATGAAACCTGAGCGGCTTTTTCTTGTCTCCTGCACATATGAAAGATGGCATTAAAAGAGATTAGTTTAAACCACTTGCAATTTCCTTTATGCAATAAAAGATTTTCTTTGCCTGGAATTTTCCTATTTATGGCATGTATTTGGACTCAGTATAGCATAATACTTTCCTCAGTATCCCTGCTTTTAATGATGCTCACAGCATTTGAGCCATTCATCAAATTTGACAACTGAAACAGCTAGGAGTTAATGGGAGCATGAGCAGTTTGACAAACACAGTCTATTTGACAAGGCTGAGGTCAGGACTAAAAGAACTGCTCTTGGTTAAATAAATAGAAAAGTAACAAAGTAAAGCAAAATCTCTGCAGCCATTTATCAACTTTAAAAGCCTTTTGTTAGAAGAAACACTAAGTGAAACTGCACACAGAGATGGGAATTAAAAGGGCTTGGAAGAATTCAGCTGGCTTCTTTTTTAGGTGAAATTAAAAAGCTCAGTTAAAACTGAGGGATTATGTCCATAAAACTGACACACAGCTACATAATACCTAAACCTTCACTTTAGAGCCGCCTGCTTCTGAACTGACTCGCTGTTTTAAAGAATCCAGGCTTTTCCTAGATAACAGATTGATTTGGCACTGAAAGTAGAGAAGTGTCACAAGAGATGACTTTGCTGACATCTGCAGAGCTGGAGAGCTCTGTATAGGCATGCTCAAGGGCACAGCTGAGACTCCATCCATCCATTGCTGCTTCCATAAGGAATTTACCTGATAGCAACCTGTGCAAGGGCCCTTCCAGAGAGCCTGCAAAGTAACAGAGCTTTGCATTTAGGCACAATATTGCCTGTAGGAAATTCCTGGATGTCCAATGACTTCTGGAAGCTAATAATTAGTGCAGCCTCTAACTTCCTGGCTTTGCTTGGTTCATGGAATTTTTCAATTTTTTCTTTTTTTCACCTGGGAAGATTGGTTTGGGCTCATCTGGTTTTTCCTCTTTCCAAGACTCGAGAGGTTCTAGAAAAGATAGAAACACTGAATCTATTATTGTACTTCCTGATTAAAGAGGCTTTCAGAGCATTGCAGCACACTTAGAGAATAAAGGATAATTTCTCTAACTCAATTTTTTTGTTTTCGAATGAAGTTCACATTGGCAARCAAAATCAAATCCTTACTRTTCTGGGTTTGGTCTTCCATTCTATGTACCAAAGATGGTCTCCAGGCATTACAGTGTTGACTTCAATGRAAACAAGACTGATTTTCCTGTGATTCAGATCTCATACTCTTTAAATTTGGGAGTGATATTATACTCATGACCAGATAAGACAATACAAATTAAAGCACTGAGAAATTCTTGGATTATTATAGCTGTGCAGAATATTTTCTGATCATTTTCCTACCATCACATTATGTAATAATTTCTATCATTGCCCAGAAACCAACAGTACCATTAGGGAATTTCCATCAGAAATTAGTAAYACAGCAAAACTCAGTACACTTTTGCAGCCCTTAAAGTTTCAGGAAAAGTTTTTATGGCTTTGGGGCTGGATCTGTTACCAGATGAAAAAATTCCTTTTCTTTAGAGGCTTCTCCACCTTTTCTATTGCTTTCATGCTTTTATGACTATTGGCACTTTAGAGATAATAAAGAAAAAAGGCAGGTATTGAGTYACAAAGACAGCAGAATGACTATAAATAATTATAAAGTTTACAGATTAATTTTGTGCATCTTGTTTCTTTAATAACTTTTCTTTTTCTCTTTCATAAAGCAATTTGTACATCTAAGTGATATATAACAACTCCTATTGCTGCTGGAAAATAATGAAAGACTTCTTTTYCTGGAAGTGATTGATTATAGTCTGGATAAATGAAATAATTTTCTCTCTTCTCTTCTCATTATGCTTTGAGCAAAACACCCATTACAGGAGTACTGTGCAGCCATTTGGAGCGAGGAAATGCATTCCATTTAGCCTGTCAAACACAGTTTAATTCCTGTTGCAACTCTGCCTCTTTTCCAAGCCTCCTTTTCAAGACTACTCTAATATAACCTAATTTTGACAGAGCATTCTGGACTCTGGGCAGCTCTGACTCTTGAGCTCTTTTCCATCTGGAATGGTTTTTTTTATTTGCTTAGTACCAGAGCTTTCTGGTTTGTTTGGTTTAGTTGTTTTGTAATATACAACCTACAGTCATCTTATAAAATAATTTATAGCCCTCATTTGGCCTCCTTTTTGGAACTTTCTGTTTGGGAAAGAAAATCAAAAATAATCAAAGCAAACACAACCCTAGTTTTCCTTTTAATAAAAATGTTTTTACCCAAAATACTGGTGTGGATGTCTGAAGATTGAACTCTCCTTTCCAATGTCAACAACACAAATGTTTTTTCTAATGGACATAATTGTTACTTTGTGTCATGGCTACATTGTATTGGGGGGGGGGGGTGTCTGTGTTAAAAACCATAAAAAATATTATACAAATATTCAGTGGGGCAAAAATTAAGTGATAGGATTTTATCTCATCTTCAGTAAAGTGGAATACTGGAACAGACCACAAGAAATGTAACCTTTATCTTAAGATGAAACTTATATATAGAAATTGCATTATTAACATAKTTTTTTACTCATTGAGTAACATAATAGTGAGGTCTGGATTCAAAGATTCAAGAGATCTTTTACAGTTTCATATSTCTTGTAAATGTTTTATGGATGGACTTATTTATCATTGCTATACAAAGAAAATACCATTTCACAAAGGTGGGTTTGTTATCTACTTGAATATTGGTGAGCTTTCTTTGTTTTTGTGATCTGTCCTCAGCATTGTGCTAGACTKCTTAAGGAAATCAACCCCATTCATGTTTTCGCCCTCTTTTCTTAACCAAATGGAGTTGGTACTGAGGGATTTTCACTGCAACAATAAAAGTCTCCTCTTTAGACTGGTCCCGGAGAAGTGGAGGCTAAGTGGATCAAGAATCTACKTTCACCTTACAACATTACTGCAAGCAAGTAAAAATAATAAAAATAATGTTAGCAAAGCCATCATTAGAGATAGTGGTGGTTCTCCATAGCTGGTGTATGAGAAAAACCCCTTGATAAAAAGCAGCTTGCACGAATCACAAAGAGTAAGGGAGACAGAAGGACAGAGCAGTTTAGGAGAGTCCTGCTCTGACCAACCCCAGGGTAACACTGTCAGACCCTTAATTTCTCCCCAGATCAAGAAGTAAGAAAATATACAAGATATAAAATATGAAGTGCATCTTTCTGGTAAGATATAAAATATGAAGTGCATCTTTCTGGTTCTGAGGAAGCACTATCCCAATTTTTCTTGTATTTTACTTTAAGAATAGTAATTCACTACATATCAAACACACTGTTTGCTACCTCTATAATTTAGTGCATTACTAGAAAATACTACTTTTGTGCCAGATCAGGTTATATTGAGTAATAAATCTTATTTTTAAGATATGTGTCTGTAAATGCACTTTTTCAGTGAGAGAAATCATAAAGTAAATTTCCTGGACTGTTACTGATCTCCTAACAACTACTCAAAGTGCTACATTAGAAGCTTTCACTGTTCATGCTGCACAGGCCACAGAGCTGTGTGCAAGTCAGGAATCTCCCTAGTCAATCCTGCTGCTATTTATTGTTTTTAAAGTTCCAGCAATGTACTGGGTCTTGTCACACTGCCAACAGTGGCAGCCCTTTCCCACATTTAAGAAGCCTTCTGAGTTTCAATTTTACTAAAACTTCTAAGTCACACAGAGCAGGTAACGACAGACACAACAGTAGGTAAAAAATTTTGAACTTGGGGTGTGGAAGCCAAGAGAGGAGGATATAAAAAGACACAATTTAGTAGAGGAAAAGAAGGGCYAAACTCTTTCTTTTTGGATTTTATGTAGCTTTTTTTTTTTTTATCCTTTGGGTATTATTCCCTGCAGGACAAGCCACAGAGTAGGATTTTACTCAACAGGAACAGAATAATGTCCACTGCTTGCTATTGCCCCTCATTGTCTCCAAGCAGCATGGATGGACTGACTCTTCAAATAGGGTGTGAAAATGTCACACATAAATGAGAGGGACTGCACACACATGGTTTCTCTGAAATTGCCACAGAGATTAAGTTCTTCTGAGTAAGTGAGGATATATGACTGCAGATACCTTTAAAGCTGCAAGCAAATGAATGGAAAGCTTTCCTGATCAAACTGTCTTTCAGCCCAGTTTACCTGGTTTCTATGGCAAGTCATACTATGATCTCTTCTTTTTCATCAAAACATGATTGGGTGGGGGTATCATTATTTGACTCATCTAGGTATTGACAATATTTCAGTACTGTCCACAGAAAATGAAATTATTCTTAAAGATTTAAATGATGGGATGATGTTTAAAGTGCAGTGACTCTGCTTTTTTWATGACAGCAGCCAGAGAGAAATTTTTATCAGAATTGCCACACAGTCACAATAAATGATTTGCTTTAACCTCAAAATATTTTGTAGCTTGAAATCTTCAGCCAGACTTCTGTAATTTTATAACTTAATTATGGTTGCCTTCTTAGAATAAGAAACATTTATTAAATGAGTTAGACATTGATCTAGATTCATTTAATGTAAAAATTTACATAGGAATTAGTGATTTGAGATGGTAATCACTTCCCCCCTCCTTAATCTATTCTGTTAGGTCAATTAATGTGGTCTTTAGAGACTACTTGCCCTTTAAGCCAGCTCTGAGAAAGACCAGAGCAAAACCAGGCTGCAGTAAAAGACATTCTGCAAGGATGCTGGCACTTGGGTCATGTGTTAGAGCTCTGAAACCTTTCTTAATGTACTGCAGATGTTACTGAGCTTTGAGCCTTTTTAGCTGTGTTTTCATTTACTGTTTAGGTGGTCACTGTGTTACAGTGTTGCCAAGAGAGCTTTTGAATCAGCTTAATATAAGAATTAATTATATTCATTTGTTCAGAAGTAACTGAAATGACTTAAAGGGTCAAAATATCAAYGGAAGGCATTCTAGCCTGAATTCAGTGGCTAAACCAATGGACAGGACACAGTTCAGCCCCTTAACAAACAGTTTTTATTTGTGTGCAAAAATTGTCACTGCTGGTTAACCCACTGAGGTGTTTGGCTGGAAGAAAAATGTTACAACTGGAGTCTCCAGAGTCAGTCACAAACCAGATGTTCCAGAGAGACTGAAAAAATATGAAGTAAAGACCCATAAAAGCTTCCTTTTCCTTGTACCCAAACCTTTCCAGTGAGAGAAAACTGTGCTTACTGTATTTCTACTTTTGTATTTTTTAAATTCAGTTCTCAGCCTTCACAGCTGTTGCCTTTAGGAGGAGTAGGGAACTGAATCCTTTTGTGCATGAAAGGCAAAAAACACCGGGACAAAGATTTTATCAAACACTGCTTCTCCTTTGAGTGTTAGATGGAAGTGTGACTTTTTGGAAGTGTGACAGGCATTTTGCCTGTAGCTGCAAACACAGCTAAGAAATTGAGTTTAATGGAACTTTTCCTTATTTTACACACCAGGGCACTGCTGTTGTTCAAACTACTGTCACTGTTCTTTTGTGCTGCCAAGCAGTCCCCAGAGGTTTTGGCTACTAAATCAGGCTCATTTGAAAGGAATTAATTCAAACACCAATAACCTGAGCAAACACTGAAGGAAGCTGAAGGAACATTAGAAATCATCCAGGAAAAAAAAAGAAAAAGGCTGGTGAAAATTTACTGTCCCTAGTTCTGTTAATAAAATAGGCTACTGAGGCTCATTCTTCTGATTATTTTTTCTTACAAGGGAGAGGAGTGGTTGGAAGGAGAAAGTGACTCTAAACCAGAGGAACATCCTAGTGAACAACTCCAAAGCATCTGATTTTAGTATTAATAGGGATATCCTYCAGAGAATTACACAGATGTAAAACTTGGGGCCTGCTGCACCAAAAACTCTGCCTTTAACTTCATCCAATTAAAAAGCAACATTTTACCTACAACCCAACTCTGATTTTGTGTAAAGGACTGTACAAGCTGCAAAGAAAGGAGGAAATCAAGTAATGATATTATAATAGAAGCACAGTACAGTTCAAACCAATGACAAATGCAAAATTATTCTTATATATTTGTCTGTTCAATAAGAAATTCAGAAACAAATCTGTATTTACAAAGAAATTAGCGACAATCCAAATGTGCATATGTGTATTCCTATGAGAGAGACTGGATGTATCTTGCACGCAGGCTATAAAAATATTCTACAAACCATTTGCAATTGAGCCCTCAATCTCCTGCCACATATGAAAGTCAGAGCAGTGTTAACTCAATGGTCAAAACTGTGTTGGGAGAGCAAACATCAGTTTTTCTTATAACATTTATCTGCCTTGGTCATGAAAGATCACCCAAGTACTAGAGCTGAAAGAAATACTAGTACAAGAATGTTTTATGCCAAATCTCAAAGCACTAGTACAAAAGAGTGTAATTTATCAGATGCAAAGGAAAACACTCTCTGACAGTGCTACAAAAGTACTACTATTCATTACATATCTAAAGGCTACTGATCAATAGAGAGCACTATGCTCTTTCATTCAATAGGTTCAAGCTTAACTGATTTTCATGGCTTCTTGAGTGCTTTTATGACTAACAAGGCATGATCCACATAGTGCTTTGTCACCCATTTGCAAATAATCTAATAAAGTGACAGTAATAAATCACAAGTATCATTAATAAACCACCATCAAACAAAGCAGCACACTGAAAACAATGAGGAAAATGCACAGATAATTCTCCAACTACTTTGGGGAGTAAACAGGCTAAACACAAAGTACTACTTCAGAGCTGTGAGTTCAATTCATAGTAAACATATACATCTGAACTGTTAGAGATTTCCTATTGCAGTTGGCAAATATTGCTTCTATGTTTCTTCAGGACAGGTTCATACGGAAAAAAAAAGAAGAGAAAAGGGAAAAAGAGATGAGAGAAAACAAAAATCAAATTGAGTAAACCAATACTTGGCACACAAGAATATAATCAGCTTGGTGATGTTTGTATGCTGTTAAAACAACATTTTATGCCTGTTTACTTTATAATTTTGTACCTCATAAATACCTACAGTAGCTAAAACTGTCAGTGGTGCCACTTCAAAGGGCAGTGGCCCTAGGAACAAGATCTTTGAGGTTTGGCCTAGCCACAGTGTGGTTAAAGTTATGACAATGTTTCTTTAAATCTGAAATCTAGCTGGCATAAATCCATGAAAAGCACACATACCTTCAAATGTGAAATTCAGGATTCATTTACTTACCCCTCAGGTGTGGATTTAATGAAAGCTGGGCATTTAACATGGTAACAAGCTTCCACAGACTTCATAGAAAAATCCAGCTCCAACCAAAGCAGTCATTTTGACTCCATCATCTTTACAAAAAATTCATACAAAACGCAAGTATTTACTTGAGGTGGAATCCTAGAAACGAATTTGCAGCTGTCACACAAATTATGGTTGAGGTGAACTCTAGACCTTAATAGCACTTTCCTCTATAGTGAATAGAAAGTCAAATTACTTCGCTTTGGATCATTTTGAATGAAAACCTAAAAAAATTGTTTCTTTTGCTTCTAGTTCCCAAATTTAGCAGAGAAGTGTTACAATTACAAGGGGAAGTCATCTTCTCTGGAATTTTTGCCCTGACCAAAATTTTTTGTAAATACCACAAGAAAGCTTTTGCCTGTGTTWTTTTCAAATCAGTATTTTAAGGCTTTCCTTCTTCTGATAAAAGGATGAATTCTTGAGCATCAATGTAAATCAAATTCCAAATAAAATCTTTAGGTGCTTTTCAACCACTTCTCTGGTGATCCTTGAGCAAATAAATGTTTGTGTCAGTGGCATGAGGTAGAATACATGATTAGAGCCAATACTAAAACCATCTTTCCTCTCAGCCTCAGAAACAAACTTTGATTCAATACTAATAGCCATGGAAAAGAAATAAATTAGGTGGTGGCTAATAGCAGAGTGAATAAGGATTTTCTCTCTGAAGACCAGAGGACTAAACCTTGGTTTATTACAGCAACGGGGACAGGGATTACAGATGGTTATTTACAGGCCAAACTCCCAGACTCCAAGGTAAACCATTCCCTTTTCATCTATTTTGGAAAAATACACATCCTAAATAAATACTTAGTTCTTCTCTTTTAAGGAGGAGGAAAACTGGTGAGGCAGAAGAGGAGGAGCTGAGAGTGGTGAGGAAACCACTGAGCTGGAGGCAGGMGGGAGGGGAGCTCCCAGCAAGCCCTTCTGGCTCCTTGGCAAGCCCAGCTCCTCTCTGAAGCAGAACYGATGTCCCCAGCAGCTACCACATCCCAGTGTCCACATCTGGGAGTTTTAAATGGGCGCCTGTGGAGTTCTCTTTAGAACACTAACACACTGAGACAGCAGTGGGAGAGGGGCTCACCCYTCCGAGGAAAATGCTGTGGTATGTGGGGCCACAGCAGCAGTTCCCACAGCCATGAACTGGACCTCAGTATCTCTGCATGGATTTAAGGAAAGCAAAACACTTTTGCCCAATTGAGTGCTTCTAGATACTTTGAATTTTAGCAAAAGAAATTATTGGTCAAAATTCTTGAGAGAAAAATAATTGATATGAAAACAAACAAACCAACCAACCCACATTTATTAAAAAAACCCCAAAAAACAAAACAAACAAAACCAAACAAACAAGAATAAGCAGAAAAAGGAGATCCTAAGGAACTTAGTGTTAACAAAACAAACCTGAAGCTTAAAGTCAGTGTCAGCATCACACCTCTTGTTCAGCATGTGACTTTGTTATTTTCTTATTCAGAGGTCACTGCTTACTTTAAATGTGACTTTAGCTTTTGGGAAGAGATAGCCCTGAGGGCCAGATACTCAGCTGAATAATAGACAGATGCACGTGGAAACGGATATTTAAAAGCTGCTAAAATGTCTAAAAACATTTAGGATAGAGTTAGTTTGCCTGCTGACATTTGACCTGCATGTACTTCCTATACAATCATTTGTTTTAAAAGAGTGTCCTTCATTAATTTCATTCACTTAAGCCATAAAATTACTGCTTTTTTTAATGCTTATTCCTATATCCTCAAATATATCCTCAAATGCTTATTCCTATATCCTCAAATTACTGCTTTTTTAAATGCTTATTCCTATATCCTCAAATGAGTTAAGAGTCCCCTAAATCTTAGGTCTTTTCTTGTCAGGATGAGCCCCTTCAGGATGAGCTTTTGATTGCAGTTACAGTCATCTCTCCTTTCTCCTACTTTCTTACAATTGTTCCTTTAACAGAAGGTTAAAAGAGATTATGTCTTTGCACTTCCCACTCCAATACAACACCACCGTCCACTTTCCCAACATCTACCRGCCGGGCCTAAAGTATACAAAGGAACTAACTTGTTCCACCTGTGCAGAAGACAAGATGGGAACGAGAGCTAATTTAAGCAATCCAATCTCCTCTCCCTGCCTGAGTTTCAGCATGGGGGCTTTGATATTTCCCCCAGGACTCTCTCCCAGCATCCCTCCATGCCCATGCCGAGCAGCGCTGCAGCCGGGGAGGGCAGAGGCTCAGCTGGGCCCAGCCTCGCCCTCTCTATCCCCCGGCTCCGGCGTGCTGCAGCTTGCTCCGGGCTGACACTCTCCCCTTTCGGGGCCCCCCCAGGGCTCCCCGTGCTGCTGAGCCCCGGGAATGCCGGGGGGCTCGGAGAAGCAGCGCTTGCAGCGGCCGAGCCCTGACCYGCCCGCCCCGGGACTCGGGGCCTGCTCTGGCTCCAATTAAGGCAGCGTKGAGGGGGATCCGACCCGGGTTAGGGCAGGGTCTGCCGGACCCACACTCCTGTGGCTGTGCTGGAAATGAATTCCCACATATGTGCTGCAGATGGGCCACGGCCCCTTTTCCAGGCTGCAGCCTGCAAATAAACTTAGTAGCGGCTGGGGAGGGGAACCAGCAGAGCCTCGTGTGCTTTAATGGGTTCTGTGTTTCTGTATATGTGAGCATTCCCTCCCCTCTCTAACCCGTACAAAGCTTTCTATAAAGTCTCATAAACAAAGCTGTGGATATAATTTTGAATGAGAAACTTGCCACCAGGGAAAATGGTGGTCAGGAAAACACAACATACCTTTTTCTCAAAGAGGGTGTTTTGGTGTGTTTTCATAGATTAAAACCAGATTTGGCTGGTTCGAGCAAGCAGGCAAACTTCTGACCTTTTTTCACATAATAAACCATCCCTCTCCACCCAGCTCTGGTACCTAACCTGTCCTAAAATAGCCAAGTGCAGCATAGAGCCTGGAGGGAAGCCAGCCGCATCACCAGGTGCAGATGTTTGTCACCACAGCACGGACATGGCCATCTCTGAGCCCTTGTGCCCTGCTCTGGATCCAATCAAGCAGCTGAATGTGTGATCAGCTTTGTGTTTTCAGGAACTGGTCCTCAACAAGCCCCGAAGTCAAACTTTAACAGGAATGTTTCTCTGGATCAGCCCCATAGCGCTCAGTACTTGCTGGTTTGAGATTCCAGTATGCACCAGAAAGGAGCATACACCAGGGAGCTTAAAGCAAAGCATGATTTTTACAGCTCCCCATGGAGTTCAAAGTTAGGGGAATCTGCATGATTCTATTAAGTTTAGCCAAGCAAAATCAAGTTGAAGAAAACTTCATATTTCCAAACCTCCTTTCCATATTTCCTCCTGGGTGCTTTTCTTCTTGGTTGAATAAATGCAATAAGATAAATATGTTGACTTATTTTCAGAGGCTTCTGCACTCAGCAACCTTTGGACCTGGAGTTAAATAGATAATGCCAAAAATGAGGTACCTGACTTATTTGAAAAGTCATTTTTAGGCAAAGTGGCTTCCCTGTAGCAGGGTCTCTACAAAATGTGAGCAGCCAGGTATGTCCCTGCACAGGTCTGCAGATGTGGGCCGGCAGGGAGAGAAGACAGGGTCTGGGGTGTTTGCACTGCCAGCCCTTCTGGGAGAGACCACTTTTTCCTCCTTAATGCATTCAATTCCTGGCAACAATGAGCAAATGGGGAGATTTTGGATGWTGTGTACCTGGTTGCCAAGCAGACCCCTCTTCAGTTTCTTATTCAAGAGAGTAGACAAATTCAAAAACATCATCTCTCGACTCTTCTAGATTATTGTAACAAGCTTAACTTCAACTTCTTTCTTTTTTTTTTCAAGATGTAAATGTAGCAAAGAGGTTATTGATGGAAATGTTGAGACTGCAGTAAAGACAAAATCGATTTGTTGTCTAGATTGTCACTTAAAAATCACTGTAAATTTGAGCTATTTAATCAAGCATCAGTAATAGTCTCCCTGATGATTATGTGACTGCTGAAAAAATCACATTATTGCCCACATTAATTCTGGATATTTTCTCTTTAAGCATTAAATTAGGAAGACAAAAAAATTATAAAATTTTACAGCTTCTCTCCGTGGTTTATAAAATAAGAGTAGAACAAAATTGATAATCTGACTTTTTTTTGGTACTTTGGAAAAGTTGAAGAAAGAAAAGAACAGGAAAGGCTGAAACAAAAAACAACTCCCCCTCTCAAATCAGAGAGAAAAGCAACAAGAAAAAGAAAGCATATTAAGGTAGTAGAGCATCTAGGGCCAGGCAGTCATCTCTTACCCACAGAATTTTTTGTTTTTTCTTCTTTCCCTAATTTTAAAACCCATTTGGGGTTTTCTAAGTATGTGGGCCAGTGTCTGTGAGGATGCCAGTGAAACAGAAAAAGGACTGAGGAACAGGCTATTTTGAAGCCATAACTACTCAGCTGTTTTCTGTTTGCTTTGGCTGTCAGAGCTGCGGTAGGTGTTTCCCATTCTGGTCTTCACACCTCTATTATGTTTGGGTAGCACGTCAGAAATATTTCAGATGCTGTGGATGGAGATTTCCTCTTGGCTTCCGGAAGAAGAGGTTCCAGTGTCCTCTGGATTTCCCCTGTGCTGATCAGGAGACTTCGCCCACCATTTCCAGGGCTTACCTTTGGTACTGGTGTTGGTGCTTCTACTGGCTGCTCTCGCCTGGRGCAGGGACCTGTGAGCCTAAGTCTTGTAAGCCTTCAAAATAAAAAAAAAATTAAAAAAATTAAAAAAGGGTGTGAGACTCCCAAATTTGATGGATGATAAAAACATCTTTTCATTTAAACCCATAAAAACTAACCTTCTTCTGGCTACTKCCCCTTGGAAGTCAAAGGTAACCAAGGGTCAGCAAAACCTGTCCAGGATTTGTTCCTGGTGGCTCCACTCCAGGGTAAGAATGTCTCTGTTACACATTTCAGCACAAAATTTGCCCACCAGCTCATTCTCATTAAAGAGCTTGCAATTCACATTACAAAATATCTCTTATTAAAACTGCCTACWGAAAACATTTTAAAGCAGTGACCASACCAATGCTGGACTTCTGTCATGAAAATATGAGCTTTAAAAGGGAGGGAAAAGAGTCCATTATCCAGKGGCTTCCCACATCTGATAGCTTGCTGTCTGGCTCACACTGACACACCTGGTCACMACAGAGATGGCTCTCCCCAGCAAAGCCAGAGTATCCAATATTAGGATTCTTTGTAACCCTCTGCAGCCCTACAAAGCAGCACAACAACCCTGGCTGGCTTTTTTTGTTTTTTTTTCCCTGTAAAACACACCACAGTAAGGGTAAACACTGCAAGTGCTGGCAGCAGAGGTTAGACTTCAGAGCTATTTAGGGATGTCAGTGCCCACATTGTGTCTGCCATGCTTGATGGGGACCTCCTCAGGAGGGGCTGCAGGTATCTGCATTTCACTCTCAAACACACATCACATGTTTTAAACATTCTCTTTTGGCCCTCATTATGCTCGTCCAGGCTAAAAAAGCTTGAAGAGTGTTCTAAAAATCAGAGGAAAAAAGGCATTGCCCCTCTAAATCTCCATGCTGTAGCCCTAACTGGCCTGACTGCCCTGYATCAGCTTCCCTCTGATAAAAGGCAGCAACATGTGTTGATTAAATACAATTCTTTTTTCCTTTTCTCTTTTTTCCTTCCCTTATTTTCCCATTTCCTGTCTAGCTCTCCTTCCAKCTCCTGATATTATTTTATTTTTATATTCTTTTTTCTCTTTAATTTCTGCCTGAGATTATTTTTCAATCTTTCTCTTTGTTGCTACCTTTTCTCACAATCTTCTCTTCATTGSTACTACATTTTACTTGCATATCAACTCTCTCACTGTGCCCTCTTTCATTTTACCTTTCTATCACTCCTTTTTTTTCTCTCTGACTCTTTAAATGGCCCTATCTCTTTCCCACTTTTCTATTTTCCATTTCTGTTTCCAGTAACGTATTTTAGGAAATTATATTTTGATCAGCTTCTTTATTTTTCCTCTGTAGCAAACTAGGTTAAATTCCTGCTCTTTTCCTGGAGGAAGAAAAAAAAAAAAGACAGTGAAAAATTAGTGGAAAGATGAAGAATGYGGAGATGACATGTCAATGAAAAATACTAGGTTAGCTCACTAGTCATGTAGATATTGTCTAACACAGGTTTTTTGCAAAAGCCATCTTTCCAACATAACAACAATTCTTGTGTTTAGTTTTGAGCCAGTCAGCAGCTATTTCTTAAAGTRTCCTGAAAACACCTTATAATTCATACAGATAGGACAATGTTGTTTTCTCTGGGGTGTTTCCTGCCAGTTCAATTATAACTGAAGACTGAATTTGGAAGCACCATTAGTGGCATACAGTRTCTAGAGTGGAAATTTGTTTAGGACACTGATAACTCTTAAGTACATTTTGTAGGAATTATGAACTACCTTAGCTATGATTTATAGCTATTTCCTCCCTAAATAGAACAGTAAGTTATTTCTGTGACTGCTACAAACACCAGAATACAACAGGAGGCAGAAAATCACTACTGCACCCTTGATATGCTCTCTTCATCTTTCTCAGTGCCAAAAGCTGTTTTGGCTCTGTATCATTCTCTTCAATGATATTTCACAGATACTTGTGTTTTGAGCAGGGATGGGTAATCATCAAATGTTTTAACTSAGGGTAGCATTAGCACTGCAAAATCAACAAGGCATTTCCTGGCAGTCTGCTTTCTTGAAAGATGTCCACTTCACCTTAAGCATCAGAGATAATTCAAGAAGCAGTAGTTCATACAGGCCCTTGCCCTCTGGGGTGCTTCTAAGCCTGTCTCTCTGTACAACCTGTCCTTTCTTTCCCRGGTGATGCCTCCTGGCAGCAACGTTTCATCTGGGTTTCACTAGGGGAGCATACTAAATGTAACCATGGAAATTCAATAGCTTTAAACTGCAACTCAAAGCAGAGACCACCAAGGGCAGTTTTGCCTGGTTTAGTGGAGCTGGCTTGTAAAATCACAGCTATTTCCCAAACCAGCTGTTAAACCCAGAGACAGCAAATTCTGATCTGCATTGCAGCGCCTTCCTCAGCGAGTGCAGTGTCTGCCATGAGCAATGGCGCTGCTGCTTCCTCCACTTTTTTAAAGACAGTAAGGATCAAACCCCATGTGAACATGCACATGGGGAGGGGGGAAAAGAGGAACTGCCTTGCTGGGTCCCTGTTCCTGACCTACATCCATGTCTTCTGGCCCCACACTTGAAAAYGGTGGATAGTTCTTGGGCAGCAATGCTCCCAACCAAAGCAGTTTAAAGCTGCTGTGAGGGACTGGAGACAAGAAATTTTCAAGTTCCCTGTTTGCTTGTTAGTCACAAGCAATAACAATACATTCTTAGGGTTTAATCAGCTTCCATTGAACTCCCAACTTTGACATTAACTTGACTGAGACTAGAATTTAACATCACTCTACAAATAAATAGTAATCCAATTCCCTCCTCYTTCTCCTCTTTACCACAACATGCATCCAATCACAGTACTGATAAACTGCAATTAAAAATGCAATTGCAGTACAAAGTACATAGGCACTTGACTTTTGGAGATACAAAATTTTTACTCCAATAATTTCAGAAGTATGGAGCAGAATAAAATGATTGTCAGTTCTTCCATATGGTCTTGTTCAGGCAGGTTAGGAATGTCATTGGGAAATTTTCTGCCGGAACTCGTAGCACTAGATTTGAGAGCAGACTTGCTTTTTGAAGTTGATAGACAGTTGTCTTTTAGTTTTTACCCTCTGATGTGTGTTAACAGCCAATAAATGAAGTAGGAATATTTCCAATTAATTTTCTTTTTAATCTCCTTATCTCCTGCTTATCTCCTTACTACTATGAAGTAAGTTCAGATCAAATATGGTGCAGAGGCACAGCAAAATAATAAAGCATTGCCAAGCATAACAAGCTGCCTTTCAAGGTACATTTTTCTTTAGTGACTTTTCTGCAGCCAAGAATAAAATTGAAAGARTGGGAGAAAGACATAGAGGGGGAATTAGCACATTTGACTCAAATATAAGCAACCCACAAGATATGTTACTAATCAGCCAGATTCCCATCATCCTACTTATCATCTTGGGCCACWCTGCATGTGGTTTCTCCCCAGATGTGCAGGATATTGAGGAAGACATTCTAGGACTACACACAACAGCAAGTCTCTCAGGACATGCAAGTGGGACCTACGAACCCCCTGGCTAAGGCTGTAACTCTCAGCATTCTGCATTTCCCACAGCACACAATTAAATTCTAGTACTCACTGATACTGGAGACCAAATTGGATTCAGGGAAGGATTAGACAATTTGGAGATGGTAGATYTGTTACTGGGTATTACCCATAATGGCTAAGATACATCTATTGCAGAAACTCCCTCAAATGTTGACACAATCTGGAAAGAAGCTCCAGGAGGGAAACACTGGTTATATGATCTGGTCTTAAGTTTTTCCCAAAGTGCCATGCAACAGCAATAAGTGACAGCAAGAGGACGTGGGGCCAGATGGGCTGTTGAACAGACATAGCTSTGTGGCTAAGTAGAAGAAATCAATTAGTCTTTTCTTTGTTTATTGCCTTCCTTTACTCACTGCCATTTCAGATTGCACTCCCTTCTTGCTCTGGTGTGGAAAAGATTTTGYTATCAGTAGGGGTTATCAGTTCTTTTTCAGTAGGCTATCAAAGGTTATCATGCATGGGCCAGAACCTTTGATGAAGGCAATAGAGCTTTACCAGAAGGGCATCTGAAAYGATAGTGGGTTGGATATAAGTGGGTTGGACTAATTTATTTACTTATTTTATTTATATTTTTAGATGCAGATGTTGGTGACTTTATTTTAAAACTTCCTACATACCTTTCCTCCCAAATTTAAAGAAATAAAGTGACTAGATAGGACTAATTTTAAATTCCCAACATTGAAARGACTAAAAGCTTTTGCAAAAGCTCTTTAAAGTTTATGTTGTTCCCCATTATAACTGCTAATACTACATGATTGGCTTGTTAATATAGCTAACTCACCAGCAGCATTCACATTAATTTTCACCTTTTCCTGTGTAATGGTAGTGCTATTTATTAGCCAGACAGACCATTTTTAGTAATGTTATAGGAACAGAGTGTGCATTACACAACAGAACTAGGTTACACCTGCAGCTGACCATTTCTATATTTATGGCTGTCTGACATCTGTARTGAATGGCAAATGGAAAATATTTGTTTTTTACTTTGGCTCAGTATTTTTTTTTTCATGTTTTAAAAATAAAAGTGAAGTGAAATACCTGGCTTTAATTAGGGATTTTAAATACCTTCAAGTCTCTTGCCAAGATGCCCTGGAGAAACAGAACAGATCCTTAGGGCAGTACACAGGAAAGAAATCGTTAGCCAACCTCAACCATCACTGGAAAACTTGACTGAAAAAGCACAGTTTGCATTTCAGTTCAATTTGTAATCACATCCAGCCCCTTTCTCTTCAAGTCTYGCGTACTAAGTCCCCTCATTGTGTGGGTATAACTTTAGGATGGAGAACTTACCATGTATTTCTAACATGGTAAATTCTAAGATCATTTTTAAGATCAAATGTTTTGCAAACTTTATGACAAACTGGTGGGTTTGAATGAAGTTAGGTTGTTCCTGATGTAATGTTTCATCTCACACTTATCATCTAATTATTATTGTTAACATGCAGAATCTATTTTTTTCTCCTCTCTCCCTCAATCATACAACCATTTCAGTTACAATAAAAAGAAATCCTTTACAAACCAAATGAAATTCAGGCTGAAACTGTCCATAGTACCAAATTCTTATCACTTACACATTTGAGAATTTCTCTTTAATTGCAGCAATATTTATGCAGCTGGTCACTGCAAGACCTAACTGGAGAGACAGAGGTTTTTCAATAGTATTTTTAAAAATAGGATTTTAAATAAAAGGATTTTAAAAGAATTTAAAAGAATGAAAGGAGTTTAAAAATAATTTTCAAAGAATAGGTTTTAAAAGAAAAAAAACCTCAACAGATGCAATTGCGTGCAGCACACTCAAAGATAAAGGAAATAAATATTGAAATACATTTTTTTGAAGAATGCAATGATTAGAGCCAAAATAGCYAGTGGTGAAAAAGCTGGAAAGATGGACAGTAGGTAGTCTGAGAATAATGAACAATGAMCTTGGTCTCCTTCTACCTTGAAATCAGATCTTTTTGTTTCATCTTAAGGATCCTTGATCAGGTTCAAACAAAATGTTTTTCAGATTTAAGGAATAATCATATTGACTCAATTTGCATGAAATTCTTTTCTTATTTGTAGACAGGTATCAAAACTGGGCTTGTGGGCTCTCCCCTGGTGCACAGAAGGGTAAAATCTCCTTGTAAAAATAGCCACAGCGAACATTGCTGTCATGAAGAGACGTACAAAGGCTTTCTCATAAAGAGCTTTGTTCTTCCCCTTGCACTACCTTTGGTCAACTGCAGGCAAAAGCATTTCAGGGAGGCCAGAAGGAGATTTCTCCACCGTGCTGGAGAGAACCCAAAACACTTGAATTAAATGGAATTCACACCAGCTCTCCAGCATCAGCATTTAAAAGAAATCTTTCAAACGTCCATGATCAGTTTCACTACTTGAAATGACCAAGATTTATTCTTCCTAGAGGCAAAATTAGGGGGATTTCCCATTTCCACATTCTTCTGCTATTCAGTAAAGAGCTTTGTAACTGACTGACAGGGCATATATCACTCTCTATATAGATGCTGATACCTAGGAGTTGGTAGGTGAATGCAACCATCAGAGTCTTTCAATCACACAGAGATTTGGAAAKATGTGAAATGAAATAGAACAGAATAAAATCTACCAAAAATTCCAGATTGATTGCTCCTCAAAGTTAGGAAATTTTGCTCTTTGTATTAATGAAAGACATCAACTGACAATGTCTTGGCTTGATTTTAATTTCAGCAGTTCATAACCTGCATTTTTAATGACTGTTTTGGTGTGCACCATTGTGTGAAGGATTTTATTGTCATTCTAATGCATGGGAGAAACATCACTTTCCATCAACTTCCCTTTCAAAACATCACATACATGTTTCCCTTTCATGTGTCTGCAGCACAGAATAGGGATTTGATAGACAAGGTATTAGCAAGACTAATCATAAATTAATGAATGGAAACTCTGCCTTCATTTCATCCTGATGGGGTTGGTAGTAGGGGTGGTTCTTTTCTTGCTTCTTTTTGTTGTTGTTGTTGAGGACATTCTTGTGGGTGCAATTAAATTAGTGCCAAATTACCTGAAATAATTTGTGGTTATTAAATAAACCAGTCTCTGTTGTGGAAAGTGCATTGTTCCCTGGCATTCCAGAGGCTTCCTTTTTTTTTTTTCACAAGAGATTGGAGCAACTGATCTCTGACAATACTGCTTTGTATATGTTGCCTCTTGGGTGGTGGAAGACAAGACTAAGCCATGTCACAAAACTGCACATATGATCTACAGCTGGCATGTCACATTATAACCAAAGAAAAACAATCTCATGACTTACAAAAGCTCTTAAGGAGGCATCACTTGCAAGGTTAACTACAGTGGTTGACAAAAGAGACAAGGTGCAAATGATTACCTGATTTCCCTGACACTAAATGCAGTAAAAGAAATGTGCTGGTTCAGCCTGATTCTCCCTTGGGTATTTATTTATATTTACCTGATTTCTTGGAATAAAATTCTAYATTTTCTAAGAATGGCTATTTCTTCTTTTAGTGTAATATGAACCCTTTGCAACTTATCTTTATATTTAGATGTTTGACTGACTGGTTTTTGTAATATAGGGAGAACTCATTTCTCCACAAATACGTGTTTTTATAAATGCAGAGCTGAACTGATTTTTTTTCTCACAAAACCTGCCTTTCTTGGTCTTTCAGTGCACAAGGATTTAGTAACAGTAATTCTTCATCATTTGTGGTTGATAGTTGCTTATAGTTCCTACTGTTTGGCCTCATGAGGTTATTTAGCTATCAGATTTCTTATTCCTGAGTGTTTCACCACCTCCAGTGGATTCAACTGCAGGAATGTTATTACCACTTTACATTAGTGAGATGTGTCTACATTGGCCAGGCAAACTGAGGTGTGTCTACATTGGCCAGTCATCCTATATACCAATACTCAGGTCTTCTCCCATTTCTATTGGTCTGAACCACAAGTAACTCAACCAATATCAAATGCCACGAAGCCAACAAAAAACTGACATAAATGAGAGCAGAAACAAAAGCTCACATTACACTGTAGTGTTTCTAGGGAAACTCCATTAGCATCAACTATTTGAATTGGGTTTGCTCTGGTGCAAAAGAGAATTTAGAAAAATGCTTCACTCTAATTTGTTTCACTGCTTGACAAAATGAACTGGAAAATCCCAACTAGTCCGTCAGGGTTTTTTTACATTTCCCATAGAAAATATCCATTTTAACACAATCAATACCTTTTCTAGACACTTGTCAATCTGTTTAGCCAAACAACATTTACACAGTCAGCAAATTAAGAGGTAAAAGAAGCTAATCAGGACCTCTCCAGGTACTTTCTTTCCACAAACAATGTACAACGCTTAATTTCCTACCAGGAAATTATAGCGTCTACTGAGATTTCAAGATCTGATTAGTTTCAGAGGCTCAGGTTTTTAAAAAACCTGTAAATCAAAGTAAAGGTATAAACATAGCAGCCACCCTATGCCTGAAATCTGGAGAAACCTGGTTACTGCAGCCCCTTGGGGAAGAATGGGACCCTCTAGATTTTTGCAGATAAGGTATGACTAACATTCTCATAAAGCTCAAAGACTGCCAGATATACACATTTAAAATAATTATGGTAATTAAATAGAGTTGCAAGCAGCTATAACTCCAGGCAACACCAGTTAAATGTAAAGAGAAAACATCTTCTGCATATGTTTGTGATTTATGTAATTACATGCTTCTACAAGCTACACACTACTCACTGGCAAACAGCCATCTCTTCTTTCATTCCAGTTCAACCACAGTAAGTAACATACTTCATCTGTTTGAAAAGCTCCACTTAATAATGCCACCGAGGAGGTATACAACAACACTGGGGAGTGAATGTGAAAAAATTAAATGTCATTTGGCTCTGTGTGTGTGTGTGTGTGTGTGTGTGTGTGTGTGTGTGTGTGTGTGTGTGTGTGTGTTAAAAATAGCTTTTCTGGGCCTGTTTCTGGCGTACATCATGAATGGCTCCGTTTCAGACAACTAAATTACACCTTATGTCAGTGAGAAATGAGTAAAATCCAAGGTGTGTTTCGTGTATGAGATTATGTGTTTGCTCTTGAGAATGACTGCTTTTCTCAATGTAGTAATTTTTGAAAATTAAACTGTACTAGGCCATTCTTAGGCAAGTTGTTACCAAATCTAGTGACTGGATAGCAAATGAAAATGTTGCCCAAACAAAAATGGATTCATAATTCAAGAAGCCTCCATAGTGGACAGTGCCTTCCCTCTGCCAACAGAAATATGAAGGATTTCCCTCATATTTCAGAGATACAGCCTCTGTACTACCCTCTCACACTCACTAGAAACTTCTAGCAAAGCTTCAATTAACATTTTCAAGGCAATAAAAAAGAAAATGAGAAAGAACAAGTAAATACTTTTTTCACATTTCATCAGACTTTCAGATCTTTTACTACTCAGTATCAAACTAGAGTCCAGTGGGTTCCCTGCCAAGTGAGTATTCAGAATAAAAGGCATCTGGCTCTTGTTGTTTTTAAGACACAACTGATTTTGCAGTTCTCTATAAAGCCTAGCTTATTCATTCRCATGAAAGAGATTCACTAACTACAAGACACTGTCCAACAATGGGTGTGTAAATGGGAGGAAATAGGCTTGGTCATTAGAGATGAAATGGTGTGTCTGTAAAATTGCATACCATGTATTATAAATATTATATTATGCTTCTGCAGTTGCTTTTCCATTTAAGTGTGCAATTGTGTCTTGAACTATTTCACATTTCAAGTCACGTATAATCTCAAAGTTGCCATTATGGAAAATATTTCTAAGTATGCTCTGCTGCCAATGAAATAGTGCCTAAGTACATAGCTAAGAGAGACATTATATTCTATACATGATATGTACAGTATACATAATCTGAACTACAGTGTGATATCTGAGACCAAGYTGAAAATTCATTTCTGCTGAGCTTGAAAATATGTAAGTCATAAATATTTGTCCTTTCCTCAACATTTCATTACAATGCCAATACACTGCTACTCATAACAKACTTTCTGGCTCTTCATTGCAAATCTAAGGGATTCCAGATTAAGATTTAAGATTTTTTGGTTTTTTTCATTCTCTGCCCCCACCCAACTGCTGGAAATGAGGAATCTTAGRGTTTAAGGCACTGAAAGGCAGGGTTTTTTGTCCCTGCTTTCCCCTGAAAACTCTGTTCTGTTCTCAACACTAGACTGCAAAATATATCTGCTAGAGTCAATCTGTATTTTTGGCTCATGCAGAAAACTATTATTCTTTTCCTAAAATCTCTGTGTATTTTATTTAGAAAGCTCACATGCCATTTTTTTAAACTCTCTTCAAAAGATAATAACATTAAAAATTCCCTACACAGTTTTCAGTAGTCTCCAGATTAGGATAGTTGAGTTGCCTGTGATAGGAAAAACAAAACCTCAGTTCTTGCCCCTGTTCACCCTGACCTAAGAGCTGCATCTGAATCTTTCACATTCTGGGGCTGACTAGAATTTACTCATTACCATGGGAATAAAATGAAGCAAAAACAAGCAAGGAAAAASCCCCAACACACAAGGCAAACCCACCATTAGTTAAGATAATTTCTTTATAGGTATTYCTGTGACTTCTAAATAATTACCAAATTTGGATTGATTTGAAAGGAAAAAAATCCAATCTGAAGGTGATGCTGCCTTTTTCCAGCCAACAGCTGGATGCGCAGCAGCCCAGAGGGCAAAGCAAAAAGWGATGCAGCAGCCTGGCCTCAGAGAGGACTTGTTTTAGGTGGATTCAGGAAGCAGTGTGAAGGCAGCACTGGGGGTTGTGCTGTGGCTCGTGGGCCACRGGCCATCTACCAAGGTCAGAACTGAACAACACTGCTTGAAGAACTCAGGAGCAGCTGTAGCCATAGGGGTCACTGCAACACCCATGTCCCTGTCCTGTGCTGGCCTTAGAATAATATAAGAATAAGTCCACACTGTTCTGCACATGCTAGACCAAGATAATAAACTAGAAGCAGGATGACCCTAGGTATAAACCATTTGTAGCAGGAAATACCTTCTCCTCTCCATGTTTGTGCAGTACAATGCAGCTGCAGTGTGTGACTGCGCTCTTCATGCACTGTTACAATGACACAGTAATTGAGGTCACAACAGCTTAAATTGTAGTCAAATCCATTGCACATATGCTTGGAGTGTCTGTGCTCTTTAGTCCATAGAAMTAGAGTTATTACTTACAATTTCTGGCACTATCAACAAAACCAGCTCTTCCCTGTGGCACTGCAAGACCCCGCTCAAGACAGATGGACAGAAGGACATGGCAYAGCCAGGAATTGTGGCAATGCTATTAAGAACAGTCATGTTATCTCTGCTAGTTGTCACATTAAAACCTGTGGGAAAAAGAGAATTGAGGGC
>JACDOX010000023.1:1790061-2107495 GCA_014549065.1 Cardinalis cardinalis
AAGAATAAGAATAAGAATAAGAATAAGAATAAGAATAAGAATAAGAATGAGGCTTTGTGCCATCTTTCTTTTGATTTGCCAGAGAAGAGAAAGTGGTAAAGAAGCATGACATTATGACATGGCAAAGGCTCCATGAATATCCTGGGCACTTTCTAACAAGTTCAAGTGCTCTGTTTGAGGGGAATTGTATGGATGAGGGGACTAGAGCCTGCAGGGAGAAGTAACATTCAGTGTGTCTCAAATGRTTCCCAACTTGCAAGCATTGGCCAGCAAAGCCTCCCAAGTAACCTATTGTTTTCTTAGTGAAGATCACTTTCTTCTGGATTTTGACTCCATGAGAGAATAAAGGTCTGGTAGCCTTGAGGGCACATTGCAATGGCTTTGTCCCTGTTGTGGCAAGAGAAAGGCAGCACTTTGTTTTTCCTTTTCTTTTTTACTTTGGTCCGCTATACTTTTTGACTAAATCTCTGGGGATCTGAGTAATAAGAGACTTTTGTAAATYAAGAAAGTAGCTAAATAGAGGCTTTTCAAAAGGCATTTCCCCATCATTCTTTCTAAAGGAAAGCAGGTGTTTGGCTCAAAGGGACTTGTTCTCTTGATAGAGCAGTAAGAGAGTAAAACTGCATTTTCCCCTAAAGCAAAAATAAATAACTTCAGAAAACATGAGAACTGAGCCCTTGGTGAGGAGGTGAAATGGGTGTCCACCCTCTTGAACTAATTTATAACACCAAAGATGTCAAGTGACACGCTGGATGAAGAAATGATTTGTGGCTGAGAAAAGCTTTGCAGAGATCTCAGAGGCTTGGCCAAAGGCAACTTCATCTTGATAGAAATGATCGACTGCCAAACTAAAGAGAACTGTTAAGGCTCTCATCTGGGAAAAGGGGGAGAGGTGCATTTTCTAGCTGTGGATCCAGTTATCCATAGCCTTTGCCAGAGCCAGGATGAAAGCATGCCAGGCATTTAGCYTATTAATTGGGTGCCATTTGGAAGGACATATAAATCTTAAGGAAAGGTTTCAGTMCTATATCAACTTTAGAAAACATGCAACAAACGGGTATCTAACTCTCCAGGCACTTGGCACAAATTGGAATTCTACACAGAGAAAAGCTTGTTTAACACTTATGCCCAAGTGTGTACTTATGTGCAAAGCTTCCTTACCATCTGATTCTTCTAAGAACCCTGATTTGCATGATCAGAGCTTGTAATTCTCACAGCAGGGTCAAGGCCAAAACCAGTTTATACAATTTAAATCAAGCATGCCAGCTTACACATTCCAGTTTAGACCAGTGGTTATCACTTGCAGTGAGATTGCCACACTTGGGGCCAKATTTACAGAGCACACAATCAGGCAGCCACACTGTTTTATGTCAGCAGTGGATTGGCCTGTTGGGCCTAGGCTGTGAGATGCTCTATGTCATGCACATACCCTCCTGCCATTAGGAAAGCAAAGAGATATTACAACAGAGCATAGAAACACATCCTGCGATGCAGGCGTGGGCAAAAGATGCCAGTAGAGATATAAAATTGACAGTTGTGTGATGTGGTGATTCCTTATCTATTGCAAAAAAATAAATTAACAAGCAAATATTCCAGAGTTAAGGATCTAACCATTCCGGTTTACAGGGCTATAATTCAGCCTAGGGTAACTTGTTGCACACCAGAGGAATTTAGCCTTTGACCTGATTAGATGCCAGAATCATCCAGTTCCACTCTACGTGTGAAACTTCACACAGCTCTAATTACTGAAGCCCCAAAGAAAAAAAGCCAGAGGTGCTGCAGAGCTGGCAGGTATTAAAAAGAGTCAGAGGTAGCTGCTCCTTATGTTACTGTCTGCCTCCCGAGAAACAATAGTTCAGAAATCATATAGATTTTCGTGGGAAGGCTTTCTAAAAGTGAAAGGATGAGATTTGATGTCTAAGTCCTRTCTGTGACTGTGAAAATCCCTGCCTTTGTCTAGAGTTAACAGAACACTTGAGAACCTAGTGAAACATAGATTTTAATTATGATATTTGGGAAATTACTCACAGAGATCTTGTTATTGCTGTTGAGAACAGCTCATTGTCTAATGATGTTGAACAATTGCAGACAAAAAAAGGTAATTAATATGAACAGAAATGAAAGAAAGGCTCAGAGTTAAATGTACTGAAGTCAAGAAATTCCAAGAAATTTCCATACAAAAAACCTGAACTCATACCATGGTATCCATACWACAAAACTAGAGAATTATATTTCAGAGTGGGAAATGAGTGGTCTGAGCAATCACAGGTGCCATCATACTCAATACTAGAACCTAGGAGAAAAGAGTAAGGTTAAATTAAAGACCTCTCAACATAAAACAGAAAACAGAATAAAACACACCTGAGGTTTGTCAGAGGTATGCCAAAAGTACGCTACACACTGCTATGTGAAAAAAGAAATGATCTGGCTTTCAGAAACTCAACAGATATGTTTCCAAGGGGAAAAAAAAATACTGAGAAGGTGAACATTAGTTCCAGTATTTCCGTAGATATAACAAACCAAATAAGAACACAACAAAACACAAACCTGAAGGTCTGGAAGGTTATTAGATGTGCATCAAAAAACATTAGTCTGGAGCAAGAGTATTCAATACTTTCATTATTGACTTCGGAAAAAATCTATAGAAATGCTCAATTCAAAGTTCCTGACCACATGAAGCCAGGGAGCTCTGCCCCTGCTGAGGAAGGCAGGAGTATTGCACAGGAATGATCTTGGCAGCATTCAGCTGCATGGACAGCAATATATCAGCAAGAGAAAAACAGAATTTCCCTTCCAAGCTCACAGACTGTGATTTACGCAAGAAAGGAGGAAAATGAGCATGGTATTATATTTGATCACCGCCAGCTCTTAAAAAAAGCAAATGCAACCGCTCAAGGCTTCAGGCAAAGTAGAAAAGAGAATTACTGAAACTATTGCACCATGCCCTCATACTAATGCACCTGAGGCCATGTATATAAATTCTCAGCACTGACATTCAAGAACTGTAAAAGACTGGAAAATATAAAAAGAAGGTCTATTCAGATGATAAGAGGAATAGGTAGCCTCTCCTATGAGAGAAAATAAAGAAAACTTGGCTTATTAACTTCCCAAAATCTAGGCCAAGTGTGTATGTGTTCAATTATTTTATCTGTGCCTGGTAGCATAGGCAGCAAAGAGTTCAGCGCATCCATCAGTGCAACTGAAAAGCAGGAGAATGCTTGAAACTGTCAAAGCAGCAGGATCCTGGCCCAACTTTCCAGCAGGGACATGAGATCTATAAACAGAATTACAGTCATGTAGCTGTCTCCCACAGCAAGGGAGTAGAATCAGGGAGCTCAGGCTCCTGCTTTTGTCAGTTTTCTGATAATCAGAGAGAGGCATGAACGCCACGCAGTGCTGTGCTCTGCAGTCAGCGGCTCTGGCTCTGAGCGCCACAGCAGTACCAGCGCACCGGGACACGGCTGCACGAGGCCACAGGCACAGAGGAGCTCTGCACCTCAACACACATCGCTGCTGTACTGTACTAAATAGTTTATTCAGTTGTTGTTTTGCAGTGGATGATTTGAGATTTGCACTGAGTAGTCTTTATATTGCACTAAATGGTTTATGTTATATCACACGGTTTGTTATTCCCCTCTCCCATCACCTGGTCTGTTGAGGTGTGATGTCATGGTTTGCCTTAGATACCTCTGGTTTCTCCCTGTAGATTTCTTCCCCAGGTGTGTCARTCGCCTTTCCCTTCCCCCACCCTGAACCCTGCTGAGCACTGTCTGTCAATCTTGGCATTCCAGAAGGGCATCGAGTGACTGGTAGAGTTCAAAAGATGTCTTTCAGCCCTGGAGGACATTGGGCCATYCATGTGTCATTTGTCGCCTGAGACTCCCCCCCGACCTGGTTGGTGGGATCCCTACCCCTTACTCCCCCTCTCCCCGGGGTTAAAAGGAACAGCAACCACGCAGTTCAAAGAGTTCTGTTGGAGCAGTTGCTGCATTCAGAGGCCTGTGTGCCAGCAATAAAGTTCTGGATCGAAACATCCAGCAGAACCGACTCCTTTCCTTCACCTCACCTTAAAGCTTCTCCACCAGAGATAAACCTGAGCTCCTGCATGCGTGGACTTGTCCCACGCGCCCAGCTGTAACATCCAGATAGCCAAAGGTGTCTCTGAGGTAAAACCATCACAGCTGCCACCTTTTGGTCAAGCAGCAAGGGCCAGACAAGCCCAGGCATGTCCCATCCGGCTATTTTGGTATTTATTCCAATAATGGTCTCTGCCTCCTCCACCCCTCTGCCCAATACCCCCTGGTGGTCTCTCCCCTGGTCAGTCCCTCCCCTCACCCCTCCTCACTGGTATCCCATTGGCTGTGCTCATCTTCCTCCTCCCCCATTCCCAGGTATAAATGTCTCCCGCCATGAGCCATGAGCTCTCATTCCATGAGGGTTTTGCCATCTGGTGGTTCTCAAGACAATAAACAAAGGAYATTCATCCCCACGTGGAGAAGAGTGCTTCTGGTGTTTTGCTTTGGTCCATGTAAGACCGTGTGAGCTGGGGTCCRTAGCTGGCCGGGTTGGACCCAAACAGCCCATCCCAGACATGCTCTTACAGGTGGCACCTCTTGCACATCGCCCCTCAGAACCTGAGGCCAGGCCCCAAACCCTACTTGCTGATGCAAATTGCATCCGTAAGTTGTCACAGATTTTGGATGCAGTGAGAGGACTTGTGCAAGACTGTTTCCTTCAATGATTTTGATCCTTTAATTTCACTTTTTAATCACAGTATTGGTTGCAATGGTTTTCCTTTCTTTTGAATTCATGATGGAAGTCATAATTTTCCTCTGACACAAKGCATTAGAAATAATGAAGGAATACTAGGAATTATTCTACATATTGAGAAGACAAATGTTGCAATGATATTATTTTAAAAGAATTTGTTCTYACTAAACTGTTGTTTTGTGGCCTGTTTGGAGCAAATCCGTGAATTCTAGCTCTATTTTTCCCTGTCTACACTAWAAGGGATACAAACTTATTGAAGAAAATAACAGATACAAAATGCAGTGCCATGACCTTCATTAAAACCAGAGCAGCCTGAGTATTTTTGTTCACTTTTTCCAGGACCTAAAAAGCTCTGATGAAAAGAGCTGATGCATTGTGCTGCCTGTGCTTTTCATGGAACTTCCTAGCAGGGATCAATGAGGGAAAAAAATGTTCAGGGTTGGCTTGATTCAAAGTATGAACCAGAGGTCCTGCTAAACTGGAGGCACAAATCTTGATCCAGTTATTCGCTTTAGCCATTGGTTACATATGATCCCACAGAATTAGCACGATGCAAAGCTAAAGGGGTTTAGCTTAGTTATGTTTTCAAAACTGTCTCAGCCTTTGAAATGTCACTGTTTTATTCAAAGAGAGGATTAAGAAAAAGTTACTATTCTTTATGCTGTTGCAAATACACTGGAAATCTGCTTCAAAGCTTCAAAACCCTGCCTCAGGCCCCCTGGCTCTGTTTTATATCCCACAGAACTGTCCTGAGGTCCTTCATAAGTACTTCGATTTTCTATGACAATGAATGAGCAATGAAATGAGAGACTTGCTCTCAGTGATACTCTTTGGTGTTTATAAATGTGGCATCATTACTTCCACAGGTTACATAGCCTTTGTAGAGAAGTGAGTTTCATTTAATTTCCTAAGAGTGACAAGTAAAGATAGAAAGCAATTGACAGAGATGGGAGTTATTTAGAGGATATTTTAAAATTAGCTTTCTGACGATTATCATCTGACCCCAGGTTAAACAAGGGTTTCCCATAACACATCTGGGTCATTTAATTTCACTAGTTAACATAAACATTAACACTGCATCTACCTTATGATGATCTCGTAACTTGTTCCCTACATCTTTGGAATGAWATGAAACAGCATATGGGGTAAACCAAAACCAAGCTAAGTAACAAACAGTCAACAAGTCAAGGTGCATTTTCAGCATTTATACTTCTCATAAATGACCATCTAGCCAACTAATAAAATTTTATATTTTTTTCCTGTGAGCAACAAAGAAGAGGCGAGGTGACAAAAGTATTATACACACAATTACCAACCCTAAAAGCCAGAACACTTAAGGAGGTGTGTAATATGCTGCATATTAATTCACATAAGCTGAATATAAAAACTCAGATATTACTGGTTTTTGTGAAAAATCCCTCTTCCATTTTTCACTTTTTTTTTTTGCACAAATTGAACCAATTTTATTCACGTTAAAGCTGAGAAAAAACCTCATGACATGAGACTCAGATTAATTTCAGTATATCTTCTCTTGAAATTGTCTCTACTGATCATGTGTTCCAGAAACAGAAACACAAATTGTCAAACTATGATAAAAATCAAACCAAATCAGTCTGCAGTGGTATTTGGATTCATTGGATTTTGTCAGTTTTTCAGTTTACAGTCCCTTAAAAGACTTTATCTTTTATGCATGAAGCCATGTGAAAGGCTTTATTTCTAGCTTAGAGCCCTTTTTAGTTTTAGGATAAATAAAAAAGGGATCATCACCTCAATCTATTGAGATAGAAAGTACTTTTTTCCTTCCTCTCTCAGATCACCGAATTTATWTCTGTATCTAACTTAAACATGAATTTTTTTTTTTTGTGCCGAAACTTCCATGAGTAATTGGGTAAAAAAAGCTTTTTCAGAGCTGTAATTTTTTTTTCCTGGCAGAACCATTAAAAAAGAGTAAGTTCCAGTTCAATATTGGAACACMTATATGTACTGGTTTTTTAAAGGGTGGGAAGCCATTTCACCACAAAATCTATTTCTTCTGCAAATGACACTTGTTACTTATTTCTACTTCAGTGAAAATTCTCATGAAAAGTGGCCAGAAACAGAGTTTTATGTATAAGCAATATATYCTCTTTTGAATATAAGAGAAAATACTCTTAAGAAAAACACAGTAATTTTTTTGTGGGTCTTATAATTTTCCCTGGGTGTCCCATCAGAAAAACCCAATTCTAATGTAATGACCAGCCAGGATTTTCATAAGCTTTGACTATACAATAACCAATTCATAATTCAAGCAAGAATAGTATTAGACAGGAATCCTGGTAATGTGTCACATAGGCCAAATGATCTTGTTTCTATCAAATACCCTGCTCAACTCTTGCCTATTTATTGGATATCAACATTTAGAAAATGGAAGATATTTTTACTGGGGTTCTTCTGTTGGAAAAAATTAAACAGCTGCCTGCGTTTTAAAGTTTTAATTTTGATATAATGTTGTCTTGTGTCTGACTTATGACAGAATGTCAAAGAAATGTGCTTGAGGAACACATTCTGACATTATCAAGACATTGTATCTAACTTTACAATACACTAATGGCTTGCAGACAACTTCTCCTTCTTTGTTTATTATGCAAGGAAGTGGCTGTCTTCTCATGGGACTCTGGCCCATCTGTTAGACAGCCAGCAAGATCAGCAACAAAGCTGTTTTCTTAGATTAAAAATGGCAAGACATTATTTTCTAGTATTCTTTGCTACATCTTTTAACAATGATTGACAACACTTCACCAAATTGGGCCAAAAGTATGCCAGCAAGTTAAAAATATAMCAGGCATAAATACCAAATATAAAATCACAAGAGAACCAGTTTGGAAAATTATTAATTCTACTGTAAAAGTGTGCATTTGCAGACTCTCCTCAGCAATATGGAGAGCTTAACTGAAGGAAATAATTCATTTATCAGTTAAGAGATATTTATAAAGCACAGCTGGACAAGACTTTAAACAGAGGATCAGCCACAGCTAAAAGTCTTGAAAGAGAAGTCTTTTGGCAGCAAGTGGGTTTTCAAAAGCTTAAATTTCTTAACATAAGAGCARAGCTGCATTCACTCTGTGAAACATCACTGTCTCAAAAGAAATTACCTCCTCCATTTTCAAGAAGAGCCTGTGATGGGGAAAGTCAGGATGACACTGGCCCAGTTCTTTTGTGAAGTTGGAAGGTTGTTCTCTGTAACTCACCTCATAATTTGTTCAATGGGAACACCAATACTGTTTTCAGTAAAGAGATTTTGGGGAAACTCTGTTAAAAAATCTAGAGATGGCAAGTGATCAGAAGGGATAAAACAAATATTTGAGAAGTATCTATAGCAAATATCCTTAAGATTACAGCAGAATAAGAAACAAAAAGATTATGTGAGATCAACTGTGTAAAGACCTACATGGAAAAGCACCTAAAAAGATTCTTGCTGATTCTTACCCAGATTCATGTTTTATCTTGTGCTCAAGTCCTTTCTTAACAGATACAGGTTTTCTGAATAAACCTCACATTTACCAAATGAGTCCTGAAGTTTTAGCAAGATCAACTTGAAATAATTTGAACATAGCATAACTCTTCATTCAACCATTTTAGAGGAGCATGGGTGTGGGCAGGCTACTGCTGCTGAAAACTTTCATCTCTTACAGGCTTCAATCGTGTGAGCACTCAAATGCTTGTGGGGAAGCAGGGTGAATATCTTCTTTTACCTAACAAAACCTGTCCAGGAAAGACCCAGGTCTGCAGTATTACCTGATTCTCTACAACGCTTAATGATGAATGATATAATTGGTCAAGAAGAAGTTAGAACTGACTGGAAGAAGCCAAACTAATGTGCATTGGCTGAGCTGGAAGCAATCTCTTATGGCACTCATACAGAATAWGGGAATTTCAGACATTGAAACTTAAGGAACCAATTCATGAGTAAAGAACAAATATAAAAATATTTTCTGTAGGGCTTTGAAAGCAAATCTGGAGAAAATTTCAAGAATATAAATGCAGGACCAGAAAGGTGACAGGCTGGATGTACTCATCAGCTGTGGGGGCATAATCATCATATATAAGCTGTGATGTGATGGTCTACAAATTGCAGAGTTCCATCTGAAAAACTAAAATCAAAGCCACACATAGGCAGCACCTGAGAGGAACTGAAGGAAGATGAAAACAATAAGCAACTGTCCTGATCTCTCCTCTTTCACTACAGACCCAGTGTTCCTGCTTTCTTGTTTCCAGCTACACTTCAACTCCCTGACTCTCACTTGGGGAAGTTCCCAAAACACAGACCACAACATCCCTTGAGTGCAATGAAGAGGAAGACAAGCAAACAGAAGGCATGTGATGAAGGCACAGCTCCATGAGAAATGTAGATGAGCCAAAGTTTAACTGAGAACRAGCACAATGCTTCAATAGACAAGGTCACCATGTTGGTGCTTGCCATAAAAATGTGCCAAGGTTTGGTTCAAATCATTATGCAGAAATATTTGACAAGACAGACATGTTCTGCAGTCACCACACCAAGCAGTAGGGGCCATCAGAAAGCTGGAACTGTAGCAAAAGGCATAGAAGACAGAGAGTGAAAAATGGGAACTGAAAGCACCCAGCTTGGTAATAGATACCTGCTTGTATAATTTCTCCAGAATAAACAAGAGCTCTGCTAAACCCAGGGCCTCAGGCAGAGCCTTCCAGCCCTAGAAGTTCTCTGCCCAGAGTTTATCTTGGTGTTACCAAGGGGCTTTTATGAACACACAATAAATTTGTACTCAGTCCCCTTTACCATGTTTCCTTTCTCAATGGCATGCTYTGGTTTTGCAGGATAGATTAGGAGTGTATTTCTGTGAATCCCTTCCTGCTGGAGCAAGAGTGCATAAACATCTTCCTTAGTGCACAGGCTTCAGGCCATCACCCTTTAGCTGCCCTGAGCAACTCTGGGGCAAAGCTGCTGGAATCACACACTGCTCATGGCACAAAAACAGTGTCTGTGGAGAAAAGAAACCCATTTCCTAATYGACACAGAGACTGCCAATGGCCACATGTGCATCTCATGCCATCTTAAAGATTTCTGGAAATAAGATTGATGCTTCATTCTTTCCTTGGACTCTGCAAAAGGTGAGCTGATTTGAGTAGCCCCAAGTCATTTTGTTAACCAGCTCTGTATTTTCAGTGTTAGCTGGGCTTGACATTGCTCCTGAAAGCATGAACCAGAACTAGCACAGACAGTAGTTGTTTTAGCTTGTAAGTACATTTGGAATCAAGGCTTTGGCATCTCTTTCATCAGGAAACCTATTCTAAGGAATGCTGCTCTTATCTAGCAGATGTTTTGCTAAAGAATTTGCTTTGTCCATCACAAAATATGGCTCRGAGCCCATACACACACCACACTGGAGATAAGAGTGTTGTTTTTAAGGTAATGAGTGGAAGTCTCTTTCCCCATAGAAAGCTCTTTAGAAATCTTTGACTGTGAAGAAATAAGCATTTCCCAATGAGGATCTGGAATGTCATTTGTAAACAGTTCACATTTGGATTAAATTTTTACTACACAAATTACTCTTTCCTTAAATGAAAGAGTGAAGTTGGATGTGTAAAAGGATAATTTAAAAAATAGCTGAGCAAAAAATTTGCAAGAAACAGCTTTTCAAACTGATTTAATCCCTTTCTCTGCTCAGAAATTATCTACAGTCAGTCTTTTGTTATTAATTCCTTCGGTACTCATCTTTGTTAGTCAGAAGTTTTGTGCAAACAAATTTCTCCCTACTCATTGCACACCAAATGCTGACTGTAAGTGTTCTCTTTAGGATTTTAAATGTTCACCACTTGATAGGTTCAAGCTGTGCAATTGGGTGTCTAAGTCACATGGTGTTGTTTATGTTCTCAGAATCCTTTTGCCCCTAATGATTTTCATATGGTTGAGACATAAATTTTGTTTTATGATTAAATGAAACTTGGCTCAGAGGAGCCAAAATTAATTTTTCAGGAGCATTTTGTACAAACAAAACTCCACTGACATAAACACATTAAAAAGGGGTTGTGAACACAGCCAGAGTGGAAAAAAAAATCTATTTAGAAGATGCCAAAGTGCAAGAATATTTTTTGTCCAATAGCCATTTTTGTTCTTATCAGTGCCTAAATGCCATAGACTGCAAACGTTCTTGATTCAGTACGAGCTCATATGTAGTCTGTGGGTTTTACATAATGTAAACCTTCACATAGAGCAATTTCACTAAAAATGTGAAGAAAAATATATAATTTCACACCACTGTTTGTGCATAAATATTTCCAGAGCCAGCTGTACTTCTGCCAACTCTACACAATAAATAATTTTTTTTTATTTCCACTCTCCTAGGAAAGCAGCTTTCTTTAAAACAAACCTTCACAATACGTGTTGTTTGCTACCATTTCAAGGCCTGCTACACTAATGGAAAAGAATGTGCTAAATGTAGCATTATCATGCAGGTCAGGCAGGGCAGCCCGGTACACATTTTCCCACAATCTCTGCTCATTAACATCTAGTTCCCCCATTGTGCAGATTTTTGGCTCTGTTCCATCAGAGCARAGAAGAAAAATGTTTACAATATGCAAACTTGGAGGGACACAAAAAAAAAAACAAAACGGGGGCTTTGAAATGTCAGTCCTTTGGGATGAAAAGTTTCAAAGGGGAAGGTAAGTCAAAGGTTACTAATGGGATGTCTGCAACACCTGCTTTCAGTGGAGGTTTCATAAACAATCTTTACTTCTCAAGAACAGTTTGGCCTAGACAAAAAATACCAGCTAAAATGTCTGTGGCTGGCTTGAGCAGCCTGGTACCTATGAACAGAAAGGTCAGGTTTGTTATATCCTAACATGGCCTTTCACCCTGCTTTTATTGATAAAATGAGATTGCCTTGGTGTCCAATGTGTCTTTTCATGTGTTGATGCGGAAGGCTCTGGACATGGCATGCTCAGCCTCTAAAGGCAAGGAGGAGGAGGAGGAGGAGGAGGAGGAGGGGGAGGAGGAAGGTGATGCTCAGCATCACTGCTGTAGAAAGCCCTGCTCTCTGAAGAGGAGCCAAACTGCTGCATGTGGGAGTGAGTTCTGCAAATTTCAGAAGTTTCCCAGCTCAGCTAAATGTTCCTCATGAGGCACTTTTGGTAAGTGTGAGCAAGTTTCATAATCGTCATAACAACTCAGACATCTTCAGTGCTAATTCTCCCCTGAAACAACCAATGCATATTTCTAAGATTTTAACATGGAGAAGGCAAGAAAAGTGAAATCCTGCTAAGTATTCATCAGATCACTACAGAACCTTAACACACAGCCTTTACAAATGTCTTTTTACTGAGAAAACATTCCTGAAACTGAAAAGCAATACCTTCCTCTCAAAGGCAGTGACCCAGGAACRGGGTTGTGTAAAATGCTTGTCCTACACCAGAGAGATTCTGCAGCAAAATTGGTGTCCAAGTCCCTAGAAACAACTTCAGGGCACTCCCCAAGACATCATTCTTGTTGTCCTGCAAAAAAAGTGCTGCAGCTTCAACAAAAATCCGAAAAAAAATCCATTTYAGTATAGAAGGAAGGAGAAAGCAGCATGATTGATAAAGCCACAAACTGGCACTTGGATCTGATTATACATGAAAACTATAACCCTTAAATCTTTCTCACTTTTTTATAACAGAGCTAATTACACTTACATGAAGTTGGTATTGCAATAACAAAAAGGATGACCTTTTATCCACAGTAAAATATTATCAAATGTTATCTGCTCTCCTGTTATATTATCATATAAAATTTCAGAYCAATAGCAACCAGTACTATTGCATCAACAGGAACTCTGTTATTAACCATTACCAAATCAAGTCGGTTTTAAAACTCTGTGTTTGTCCCCAAAGTTGGAAAGAAAAAGCCCCAAGATGATGAGATGATGGTAGCTATTAAAATACATGCAGGTACAGATAGAATTCCAGGAAGTTTTAGAGAAAATGGCTTTTAGGCTTTACTGTACTTTACAGTTTGTGGAACATGCATGTTTGCCACAGGTGACAGGAAATCAAATCTTACCTGATTACTTCAGCTGAATTTCATTTTCACAATGATAATCAATCCCTGTTTCTCCAGAGAATTGCCAGCACCTCATATGCCATASAGGACATATCCACCTGTAGAGGACACAGATGTAACATGAAGTTTTTAAGAGAAATACCAAATGTATTTCTATACACACATTTATTCAGACAGAAATTTTTCTATTCAATAACTTTTTGAAGTTGTAACTGTCCTAAAAAAGAGATCAAATACACTAATCTGGATACATCTTTGTGGTAATGATGACTCAGTCWCACTATGTCTAAACTGGATTGTATCTGGCCAGCATAGGTAGAACACAGAATACTTCAGGACTAACAGTCATGAAGAATTTAGTATCTCTTTAAAAAATCAGACAATGGATGCTTTTAATGTAGTTTAGAGATAGCAGAAACCATTTGTTTCATGTGAAAACTGAAAGCTGGACAGCAAAGTAAACATAGAGAGTGCTCTCTGTATGCCTTACAAACATAATCCAAGTTTATTTATAAATACACAAGAAGCTGAGAAATGTCTTCAATAAACTATTTGCATTTTTCATTTTTCTTGTCTGCAGATATGCAACTTTAGAACTTCATCTGGAGAGCTTAAGATAGTTTAGATATGTCTGTAAGGATGACCCTGCTTATTTCACAGAAGTTTTCCCTCCCATGAATTCATTGAGCTTTCAATATGTTCAGTGGAGATGTTTCTTTTTACACTGGACTGAGATCAGATTAGGCCCTTTTGTAAATGGTATGTCAAGAAACATGTTTTAGTCAAATGTAAGCCTTTAAAGCAAAGGTTCTGCTTTTGGTTTACATAATGATATGCTATGGAGAATAGCTTTCCTATTTTATATTCCTTCCCTTCTTCTCATACCGCCCATGACTCTTCTCTTTATATGCTGCTTTAGATCTTTCCTTCTTGCTGAACTTAGTATAAACCACATTTCATATGTGCCCTTGAAACAGCATATCAATGTGTTCAAACTTCCTGCTTTTTGACTGGAAAAGCATTCAGAATTTCTGGTAGGACTTCCAGCTGGCCAGATGGCTGAATAGCTCACATTAACTTCTGCCAAATGACAGGAGGAAGCACATCTCAGCAGGACCCTCAGCACTGTGTTTTAGCCCAAGCACTGTGTTTTAGCCCAAGTTGTTACAAGGAAGTCAGGTACCAGTATACAGGTGTTAAATCGGATGATCCCATACCTGACCAATGCCATTCCCTTTACTGTGTAACAAACAGACCAATTACAAAAGATTTGGACACCAGCTTAAATGCTCAGAAATGGAAGCACAAACACCTGGAGTATCAGTGGGATGCCAGATAACTACCACTTGGGCTTTCTTCAAACCTTCAGGTTTTAATATTCTGTGCAGAACAGAAATGCTGACATATCGCTAGGTTTTTTTGTGTGCAACTGCTCAGAACTAAAAATTACTACTTGAACAGTCAAGAGCATTGCCTATTTTCTTATCAGATTCAGCATCTGAGCAATATTCATCTGCACCAGTTCTTTCAGTAACCTGTTTCCCTCTTCAGTACTGGATTTTTTGCAACAAATCACTCCGCAAGGGTAGGGCTCTGGAAAGGGGCCTAGCAGAGAAACACGAATATGTGGTATGGGAAGCCCACCTCCCTTAGGGCAAAAATCTCAGCTAAAGCACCTTGGCAGCACATTAATAGCTATAAAAGATTCTTTCTTCACTGACCACAAATATGCTGTGGTCAACAAGAGGTCTACTCACTGTTTTGTTAAAAACACTGATGATTTATTTTGCTTCAGCCATGTGTGAAACTACTCACCACATTGTGAATAATAATATCCTCTTAGTCTCAATGGAGCTCTTTTCATACAGAAAGATCTGCAAAGCATTTAGCTAAATACTTGATATGGCAATCCACTGGCTGACCACTAATATATAGCCATATCTGGGATGGAACAGTGCAGGAAAACAACAATGCATGGCAGCAGAGGAGACAGAGTAGAAAAAAGAATCCGTTAGGAACCAAAGCAAGAGCTGGAGTAAAATATAACTACGTCAATTAAGCATGAGCAGCAAACAGAGCTAAAATTATAAATCTAAAGAGCACCCTGGAATCTCTGGCTACAGGAAAAGAGGAGTTTATACAGTTCCTTGAGAGGATGAACTCCAACTGCATAGTGCCCTCTACTGTGAGATGAAATCCATAGAGGCTTAGAGGAGAGAAAATTATGTATTAAATCACTTGGCCTGCTTGATTTCTGCAGGACTATCCTGAGGTTGTACAGTCTCAGCAGAACTGAACTGGGCATGCAGGATCAAGCTGGAGTGGTCGGCTCTGTGCAGGATAGCTTGGCATCTGCTAAGCCTGCTCTCCATAACGCTTTACAAAATGGCAAACGGGATGAGTACCARAAGATACAGTGGTTAAGTGCTTTTTAAACATCTACAGTTCTAGTGGTTTTGGTATTGAGTGTTATCCATCTCTTTAACAGTTTGCAATACAGGCAAAATTGCAGAACTGTATATTTTTTACAGCTTTGAGAGGCAAATGCCCAGTTGGCTAGGTCTTGCTYGGTGAGGGAAAGAAACAACATCACTTCAGGGAAATAATAACAAAAAATTAAATTAATTTAAAACAAAAAATTTTAAAAACCTCACATCACATTTTGTATCTGATGATGCAACTTATTCATGCTAAAATTATAACAGTTCACCTATTTTTCTGATATTTAAAATAGTTCCTACTTCACTAGGGYATGTTATTTAGCTCTTCTAAAGCATCCTAAATATCTTCTACTGAGTAGAATATACAGCAAGCTAAACTCATAGGGTTTCCAGCAGGGCACATGAAGAGACCCAGGAAGGTTTAAGCACAGGAAACATCTCAGGTGATCAAAARAAAGAACAGTTAGTTCAGTAGCAAAGGGCAGATCCTGTGACAAATATCACCTCTGTTCAAGTGGCTCATTTGAGCCCTACACTGGTTTCTTGTGGTAAACCTTGGCAGGAGTTTTATTTCTCCTACACCTCAAACTCACACACTCTGCATCAAGAGTTGGGAGATCCCAAGAGGTTTGCAGCTGGTGTAATGTTTTTTCCCTAYCACCTTCTAGCAACCTGCAGGAAACAAAGCTTCTTCAGGCAGTTTGATTCATTAAAAAGCTGCCTTTAACTCCATCCTAAGGCACAGTTCTTTTACCCTTTTATTCTCCAAAATAAACATAAAACAAGCATGAGAACACCCATTCATTCCAGAACAGACATCCACATGAGCATGGACAGGACAAAGCTATGGTGAAGGGCACCCGTGCTGAATGTCTTACTGAAGGTATTCAAATGGAATAAAAGTCTGTACAGAGCAAAAACAATTTTCTGAACAAATCTTGTTGAAGAGAGGAGACACCCAGAAGTGCCGTCCGTTTCAGAACTCTCTGCCCACCAGGTGGGGGAAAAATTACTTGTCCAGAGCTCTGCACAGTCCTTTGTGGATTTAAATAGTGCCAGGATGAGCAAGGCACTTGTTGGATTTCAGTTGCCAGAAGACCCCTGAGCCACACTTTATATGCATCTAACTAAAGGAGATGMACAAACTGCAGTCCAGTCCTAAAAACACACATTTGTACATCTCCTTTTCTGTGCATTGTGGGTTTTTCAGCAAATATCATTGCTTTAAAGTTGCATAACAAGTGAAACTCAAGCTAAAAATGTGAAAGGAACCAAAGCAAATAAAAAGAAAATCTAGAGAGCTGTAAGGACTAATTTGGAAACATGATTGTTTTCCTAGTTGTGGAGTTTTCCTATGAGAGTCMAAAGAGGATTTCAAGATGTGTATATCCTGTACATTTCAATGAGTGGTTTTAGCAATCTAGTCATATCTGGTGCCAGTGATTTTGCTGGAGATGGGGTTTAGCCAGGGGAGATGGAAAACAGCCCAATCCTGAAAGTCACCTGTGCACTCCCTTCTAGCACACATGCAGATATTCCTGCTGCTGTCTGTATGCAAAATGTTTAAAAACACTCTTCTCCCTTATTTTTTTTTAATCCTTGGAAAGTCTTTGTGGTGTGGCAGGGGAATAAAGAGCTGGAGTAATGCAGAGAAAGAGGGAAATTTCTATATATGCTGTATATAAATAATTCCAGAAGGTCAGATTACAGCTTGCTTTACTTTGAAAGGAACAATGTTTTGTACTTCCTGCTCTTTTGAGAAATCAGACCTCCTTTAACATGCTCAACCAAGATCCCTTTTAAAATTCTAGACTGTACATGAATTTTATATGTAAAATCACTGTCAGAAATATGAAATCCCTTCTTTATTATACTTGGAAAAAAAAYCACAACCTCTTATGTTACTATCTTCTGGCTAACTGATTTGCTTGAATTTTCTACTAGCAAGGAAAAGACTGAAAAGAAACAGATGATTTGTACTTTAGAAAGGCTTTGAAATAAACCAAACATTTGCTGCATTCAATAATGTTTTTTCACTGCTTCAATCATAACCCAATAAGCACAATACCAGTGGAGTTTTTGGATAAGTAAAGAGTCTTTTTTTAACACAGAAGAGCAAAACAACTTGTTTACACTTTAGCAGCTGCTTAAAGATAACAAATGAAGTTTAAAAAGGCACATACTAATATCAACACATGATGTTCCCCAGGCTTGAAAATAAAAAATCAGAGCTCCATTAGGCTTAGACACTGATATTAGATTAAAAAGAAAAACAGTGTTTTCCTCTTGCATTTCTGGAGACAGACATTGTTTGCTGAAGAATGTAAAATTCAATCCCCCAGGGAATGCCAGAGGCTTTTTGGCAGACTCTCTGAAACTCAAGTCAACTCCTTTCTATAATAACTAACATTAGAAAGAAAAGGGGGAGAAAAGGAAGAASCGGAGGAGAGGAGACATAATTACTTTCAATGTTTACATGGCTCTGGCTTTTTAAATCTGAAAACGTATCAGACTGCAAAGACTGGACTTAATGTAACTTTAATCAATTGACAGGTAGACTTCAACTACTAATTATTCTAAGTGGGCAGTTAGTCTTAGCTCACCTTAGAASAGCAATGGGAAAGAACACTCAAGTTTATAAGAAAAGAAAAAACTGTGATGTCTCATATTTGTTCYTGCTCAAGCTCTGTGCCATCTAACAATATCAGCTTTGTGTTTAAAAAGCCAAGTTAACCAGCCTAACATCAGGGTGGGCATGCATTTCACTATGAACATCTCTACAAACATGGTTTAACAAATGTTCTCCGTTCAAGCTGAACAGATGGGAGAAAAATTACTCTAGGCATACATTTTATGGATGCTTAGCATTAAGAGTGCTCAGGCTCAGGAGGATAGAAGTTGCTATAAACTGACTTGCTTACTTGGGTGTGCAAACCAAGGCTTTCTCCACCCCAAGGAACTACAGACTGGCAATGCAGCTCCCATATTTCTGGGGCACACAGAGCCTTATTGGTAATTTGAAAAATATCTCTTGCTGAAGAGAATTCTATATCAATGTCAARGGAGATTAACAAATCACAAAGGCTCTGGTTGTGCTACCCTCCTGTATAGTTCTTTTTCATGTTTAAAACTTTAAAAGTGTAATTCTAACTGAGATTCAATCCTGTGAATGTGAATAGATCTAAATTGATCTCCTATAATGACATCACTGAAAAGTTTTGTTCACTTACARGAACTTCCTGTAAAAATATGTTCTTACCATTATTACTAACAATTATAACCTGTATGAATGCAAAGGTTTTAGAAGCAAGTATGCTAGTACATGAGTTCAGCTAATTTTGTATATGTGCTTTACAATACTTACTGGCTCTATTTGATTTCTTCAGACTGTGGTTAAGGGGTTCCTTTGACCTGCAATGGTCACCTCAAGCAAAATTTTTTGGGATTACATGTGGGAGTTTTCAAGCAATCCCAGCAAGGCTGCTGTTCAACAAAATATTGCCTGAATAGATCATTAGCTAGATTATGCAGTAAGAATACCCACAAGACATAATTAAAGCAAAAAAATACAACAGCCCTCCGTGCCCAGAAGAACCATCTGAAGCACTTCTGACTGAATTTAAAGGTTTAAACAATCTAATTTTTGCACAGAGAAGGTGGTACACTGGTCAAATAACTTGTGGCAGATAGTTAGCTGAAGGGCAGCTTAGAGAAACATAAAACTGAGCTGCAACYGAGGCTCGGCTTTTTTTTAAACAGTGTGATTAGCCTTCCAGAATGGCCAGTTCCTGAGACATTTTGCTAAGAAAAAATAAAAAAGGAAAAAAAAAACAACCCAAAAAACAACAAAACAGGAAACAAAACAGAAAAACAGTTGTTTCATTTGCATTTCTTAGACTCCTTTGAAGCATCTGTTGCCCAGAAAAGGTAAGACAGGGCATTATGGAATTTTACCCATCTTTCATGCTAACGTATGAAAAAAAGAGAAACAAATAGATTTTCTATAAAGGCATACCAATCCTCCTTGTGTACTGTTGTAGAGATCCTAGTTGTTRGTTAACAGCATCTTTTAGCAAAGACAATACAGCAGCGTGGATGGGCAACTCAGATAGCAAAAGCTCAGTAGTAATCTATAGGAAGAAAGAAAAAAAGTTTTTCACAGATTCTGAGATTACATGCCTATCAGTAATTCTGAGTACACAGGAAAGGTTACTGCACCAGGGATTCATATATTTATCAGTTAATCTGTCCCAAAGCCATGGAAGGTAATTAATGAAAAAGATAGTCAGGCATGGCTTCAGGCAGTAATTCAATATTACTCTAAATCTCTGCATGAGCAAACCTGTGAAGCAAAGAGGAAATGCATACTGTACAAGGACACTTGGGTTCTGAAATGTGATCCCCCGTGGAGTTTTCAGATGAAGCACTTTTCCAGTGATTAACTCAGTACATTTGAATTTCATTATTTAATGTTTTAGGTGACTGGTTATTTGTGGTGCACTGAGAGGAAAACAAGTTTTCCATGAATAAAATCAGAGTAAAAGGCAGATAACAACTAAGCCATCTCAGGTCATTCAAATTCCCATTGCTCCTTGCTGAGCTAGTAGGACRTTCAGCATGTGTTCTTACAGTTGGGGTTTTTTTAATAATTATGCCATATTTTTCTTATATTCTGGTGGCAAAAGATCCATGCTAAGATACATGGAACTTCTTTTCCATACTGGTAGACACTCTCCCATAGAGTTCATTAAGAATCAGCAGAGAGAATCATTTGGGCTATTCAGAATTTTTCAGTGTGCTCTGGAAATGCCCCAGTTACACCAACTTCCAGCAGTGGCACTGCAAGCTTCTGCTCCAGGGCCCTGCAGGCTGAGTGCAGCCAGGCAGTTGAGCTCTCATCGTTTTTATAAAAGATGGAATGCCTCAAAGCTGCCTCCCAGGTGAGGCAAGGAATATGGCTGGCACACACATCTCCAGGATTTGGAGACAGGCAGAGAGTTATTTATCTCTCTGCCCATTTATTCCTAAACAAGAATCAGCTGAGATAATCTGAGGTGCTCTTCAAATTAAAAGATCTGTGCAGAGAAGCCCACTGGATGTGTACATCCTTTGCCAACAAAATTATTTCTTCTGCCATACTTCTTTGGAAATAAAATACTAATTATTGAATAATGAGACTGGAAATCCAGCAAAATATTCAGATAAGGGTTAGATTAGAAATTAAATCAAATTTCAGAGCTTTGAAATGGTCCCTTTTCTGCAGCATAAATATCACTGCTGAATTCACTGGGCTCTAAATTTTGTGAGATACATCCCAACAGAAAGTGATATTTTAAGCTGGTTTGTGTTCTTTTAGTTCAAGAGTATTTTCATGGGCTGCCTTTCTCTTTTAGAGATCAAAGACAGAATTCAGACTGCACTGACAAACTCAATTCTGGATTACATATGGATATGAAGTGGTGTTTCTGTACCATGAAGTTTTTTCATCTTTCAGGGAAAATCTTTTCCTGTTTCCTGTTGGGATGAAAAAAGAAGGCCTTAGAAGTTTTTATGCAAAAAACCAAAAACTCAGGAGAGAGTGGTGCACTCCCAGTCAAAAACCTGGGTGTCAGCGCTCTCATCTGTCTGATTTGGCCTGAAGACTTGACTGAATTTCCACAGATGAGGGAACACTGGTAAATAAAGGACTTCTAAAATCTCTATCAGCAGAAATTCTGTCCTGGAACAAAAAAATCCTGGTAAAAGTCTAATCAAAATCAAAATCATAGCATTTGTATAAAAATATAAATGAAGGAAATGAAGAATAAATTCAATCAAATGGTGCCAATTTTCATTATTCCCCTCACCAAAAGCAAAGCAGATATTCACTACAGATGATGAGACTCTGGAAAACAAAACAAAACAAAGGAAAAGCCCCTCAAACCCAGGAAGGCAGCAGCTACATCCATATCTACCTCTACTTTTGGTATTCTGATCTGCAATACCCTTGACTTCCTAGATTGATAAATTACCAGGCAGTAATGATCACATTTTCAAATGTTATGTATAAAGACTTTCAGATTTTGGGCATGAACATTTCAAAGCATTATCAACTTAACAAAAGATTTTCAAATTTGGGTACTTAATGTACTTTCTGCACAAACAAACAAAAAAATATCTGCCTTTTTGACCTTAACTCCCCAGAAGGTCAGGACTGGAGCAGCACCTCTGCCCTCCACAGAAAGCCCCAATAGAAAGCCCCAATAGAAAGCCCCTGCCCCCAGGCAGCACCACAGAGGTACCTCTGTGGGATACTGGTACCCAAGGAGATGAAAGGGAGGCAGCTSCAGACAGCAAGGCCCTCTCAAGGGCTGCATCTGTGATTAACAAGGTGRTGCAGAGGGATGTGTTTGCTTTCTGCACTGCCAGGACTGTCCCAGGTGATCCTGATTTCCWCGTGGAGCCCAGGGCATGGCACAGCTGTGCCCAAGCCAGGTGTGCAGTAGGAGCCCTTTGCATGGAGGGCACTCATCTCGTGGTGGCAACGAGGGCTGGGAAAGCTTGTTCCATCCGCGTTATACTGAGAGTTGGCATCAAGGACTAGATGGTGGCTTTTGATTGGCAAATGATATACCTAACCCAACAGAGTGTTGAAACCTTTGAGATGCTCTGCTCCATTTAGTTCATTTTRAAAAACCCTCATTTAGATATGTATACAACAAGGGTTCTATTTTTTTTTTTTTTATGAAAACCATGATATGGCACCACGAATCTAAGGCCCCTATGACTTATTCCAGAGCTGGAAACACTGAGCAGAAACATTTTTTTAATATTCAAGTGATGACCAATGTCACCCTGTATCATTCAAACTCTAAATAAGATTCATCATAATTTAAATAGAAAATTCATTAAAAGTACTGCTACAATTTTCATAAAGGTATTGTTTTAATAAAAAAAAAGCTAAATGTCAGAGTGTAACTATTGTGATGACTGTACAGTTTCCACATTATAAATAAAATACATGTGTTTTTGAACAAAGACTAGAGCATGCTTCACATATTTCTTCAGTTGTTGCCTAACATATCTGGAATATATTAAAAGKCCTATTCAGCTGTAACTCAAGCAATGCACACAGGCCATGAAATACACACTTTGTACAGAGGACTAGTGTGCACTCAGGATCACTTTTTCAAAGGGACACAATTGCTGTGTGAGTGCCCCAAAACCCAGAACAGACACACCAAATTGCATTTTCAACTCCTACATTAGGTGAGAATTCCTCTCCAAAATKCAACTTTCCAGGTTAAGTTCTCATTCCAAATACTCTCCTTAAAGAGTAAGGTTTGCTACCAGCAGAGTTTGCTTTTTCTATTCTGACAGCTTTACTCAACCTGAGGTTAATGGCACAAAACTGGAAAGACAGAATTCCTGTAAAATAATGACAGTAAGTTTCTCTTGTTCACAGGCTGTTCATTCATACCCTTCCAAGACAAAGATTCCATTGATTTTAGCAGTGACAAACCCTTACCCATATGAAACACAGGTTTTGACCCCGTCTTTAGAATTCATTTATATTCTTAGAGTTACATATTTCTCAATAAAACTTTGGAAAATAGGCTGTATCAAACTACAGAAAAATGTCCGTGTTTATCTCTCTGGGGAAATCACTTAGATGCACAGAGAAACACAAAGACTGTAGGGATTTGCTTATTTGCACACAGAGATGTTTGTCCTCCAATTCAATTCACAAACAAATCACAAATCTAAAAGGCAGTAAGATAGCAATGTGATTAATCATATCTTGTTTATCTTTAGTGCATCCTGGGAACACAGATCAGCAACACATTCCCCTTTGGGCTTCATTCAGCCTCCTCTGAAAAACAAAGAAAGATGCCAAAGACTTTCAGTGGTGAGTTGAAATTGGACATAKGATTTCTAAGATGCAGCTAAGAAGTCAGGGCTTCAGATAGGGTTTGTTTCTTAAATAATTATTTGTRCTAAAATAAAATCTCACTTCCACTGTATTTAAGCTAAGAATGCCTTCAGTGCTTGGTCCTGGGGGACTGTTTGTACTTGATCAGAATAATCCATGTACTCACAAAAAAGATGTAGTAGAGAATAATTCTCTGATTTTTATCAGGAAGAAAGACTAAAACTGCTGCAGACTTTGGAAGTCTGACATAAACATTTATTTGTTTCTTTCAAGAGTTTCATTGCTTCCTTGCTATTTAACTGCAAGTTTCTTTAAAAACAGGGCCAAACACTAAAGTGCTTTTGTAATAACTGCAAACTTTTAACATTAAAATTGCAGAAACAATCCATTTTTAATAAGTCTGTCTTGGTAACCTTGTATTTTGACCCAAGGTGAAAGGTGAAGATTAAATCTCTTCCACCTTTCTGAATGCAGCTGCTGTGCACACAGACTTTAATTGATGTGAGCCTCAGCTTTGTAACCCAAGCCCATCTCCCGCCTGCAGCACTGAAAACGTGCGATTCAGGGCTCAGTTACTGCTGATAGCAGGGCCCTCTCAGCTGACGGTGTGGACAGGAGAATAAAGTCTTTGTCACTATCTATTCTCCATCAGAGTGACTTTTTTCTTCTTCATAACTCCAGTATTCAGGTCAGGCCTATAATGGTGGCCCCTCGGCAAGCAATGATAACAAGTGAAGCAAACTGAAAAATGAGACAAACAACCCCTGGGTGAGCACAGTGGGGATGCTGAGCAGAGACCCACCTGACACACCCTGGGCAGCATGTATATGAGTTTCTGTGGGAAGAGGGGTTTGGACAAACCTAACACCTTTTTCTTTCAATTCTCTTTTGCACCTGACTGAAGATATCCCAAATCTGAATTCCTTCATTTTCTCCCTAAGTACAAATACCTGTACATTAGGGATGATGCTGGTAGCCTTGGAATCATGGCAGCTCTAGCAAAGTAATTCTTTAGGTTTTTCAACCATAGCCTTGACTGCTTGAACAACATTAGTATTCTGAGTGCTGGCCTAGAAATGTCTCTCTGAAATCAGGGACCAAATCAAGACACAATAATAGAAACTGACAAAACAGGTAAGGGTACTCGAGCCTTTTTTAAACTTAAACCACATCTTCTCATATGCAAGAATATCTAAAAGCATCGGGAGTTATTCAAAACCATTTTAAAAGTCTGACTTGAATTTGAATAAACTATACATACATGAGGGTCTAGTCCCAAAGCAGCATCTCTAATACATGGCATCCAAACACACTTGCTGAGTTTAGATGGAGGACCAGTATGTCCTACTCACATTGGACTTATTACCTCAAAATGAGAAGAAATAGATTTTTTTAATGTGTACTGGCAAACATGAAAATTGTACAGAAATATTTCCACAATAGCACATTCACCTTTTAGACAGGAGACTTCAAACTTCAGATATAATATATATGCGTGATATAAACAATCTGCATTGCTTGCACTTGAAAAAGAAAGAATTGGGGGAAAAAAAAGGACCCCAAACCCAGAGAGTAGAACCAAAGAACAGCATGTGCTTCCAGTCTAGTTTTCCAAGTCATATCTTTCTGGCAGGTCAACTTATTTTAGAGAAACTTGGCTTCTATCACTTTGTGATTTTAATTCCAGCATTTGGCAAAATGTAGTTTTCTAATCACTGGTTGAGTTAAGAGGTCCAAATTACAAAAGTGAGAACTTTTGCCAAGCTCCTGCCAGGGCCAGGTGACAGCAGTGGGTCTGCCTGGGGGTTTCCGGAACACCCGACTCTGTGTAGCTAGACAGCATCAATTTAAAGGCCAGTGTGGTATAAACTATGCTTGAGCTAGGGGACATTTCTGAGGACTCTCACACCACTCGAGTAATCCCCTGAGACTCCAGATGCTTTCACAGAGCAGCATTTCCAAAGGATCACCAAATGCTCCAAGGCTTAGTGTAGGCAGTTCAGAGAGTGACTGCTTTTTTCCCCCTCCACTGTGAACAGAACCATTTTAATGTGAGAATTACAAGCATTTTAAGATTAATCACTCTCCAATTATGCCTTATTATTCATTATACATCTCAAAAGAGAAAAAAATAAACCTGAACTTCACAGCTCTGAGTGTTAAACTCATGAGACAAGAAAATGAAGATGTCTAAGGATGCTGAGCTTTTGCTAAATGCTGCTAGATTCAGCAATGTTTTTAAGGGCCCTAGGCAATCACTTTGGTCATTGACTTTGTCAATACTTGCCTCTTTTTTGGACAGTGGCAGGAGCTGTGTCACTTAGGAACYTGGAAGACCTCAGACAAATGTCTGYGAAACAGTGATGGAGTGTTTGTAAAACTTCATTCCCATGCAGCTGGCAGGTATGTGCCAGCACCAGCTTGCAGGCACAGCTGGAGCCTGGCCTCTCCCTGCTGCTAGTTAGATGGTCATAATTATGACATCAAAGTTATCACTCCATGAGAAAATATTTTTTTTTTCGAAGGCTGTGGCATTTTGAGCACAACAATTATTCCTGCAGCCTCCTCAGAGCTAACTGCCAATCAACACCTGATTTTAGATGGCACAGATTGGATTTCTTTAAAGGCAGAAAGAATATCTTTCTAGGAGGCTCTCTAAGAAGAGTTATATGAAATATAACTTACTGTATGAGCTGATTCCAAATGACTTGCTAATTAAGCACCAAGTCATCTGTTAATAGAAGTAATTACAGAGGGTTCAAGAGACCTTGAATCATGTTATTATTCACAGCCTGAAATCTGCCATCCTGTTATGTTATGAAATTGATGACATGTTGTCTACAGAAGCCAGAGATGGAGGTGAAGTGACAAACTTAACACCACTAAACTAGTCCTAAATTACCTCCTGAGTCATTACCTGCATCAGCTAGTATCTGAATAAAGGACAGGAGGAAAAGATAAAAATAAAATCATTAAGAATAACTCCTATTTTAATACAAAATCTAAGTCAGGAAATAGGCTAAGGTTGTGGGRCATTAATAAGTTAACTCAGGGTTAAAAGGCAGCCAGTTACTGAAAAAGAATTATGTACCTATAGGGTAAAATATGATCCATTTGTCAGAGAAGTATTGCATTTAAAGCCCTAGCCCACTACAGGGCTGTTAGGGAGCACAAACTAGCTTTATTCAGACCAAAAGCTCCTTATCCCTTTGATTTTCCTACAGATGTAATATGCTACAGGACAGGATTTAATTTGTGAAGATTTTAAGTAAATGAGGTCTGTAAAATCAGAAAGAATCAACTCACTCCTTTCTCTCCATTCCTTACACTAAAAGGGCAGTTTCTTGTTTRCCCCACAGGGTATTACCTTTAGAAAGGAAAAAATTCTTGAGAAAGAAACCATAAATTGACCCATCATCTTTTTTACTACAGAAATACTGAATTAAATGAGGAGGTAGAAGTATTTTTACAATTCTACTTGTACTAACTGCAGTAAATTTARCCTTGCCTTAGTTTCCATGGTCTTATTCAATTCCATTTCTCTAGATAAGGGGATCCAGCAAGGTTCACCCTCAGTTTGTATAGGGGCCCTATATGTTATTGAAGAGAAAAATCCCACATGACTTAAATATAACTTTTTACTACACCTGCTGCTCTGTTGTTTTATTTGTCTGAGAAAAAGTGAATTGTTCTTGTACTATAGGTGGTTTTGAGCAGTCCACATCACCTCTGAACACCAAGGGCTAAGGCTGTACCAAAGCACTGGCGTAATGAGACAACTGTTAGACAACAGAACATTAGCCTTGTTTTCTCCAAAGTTCTGAGCCCTGTCTCTAAGTTTGCTCCACTGCCTGTACATCAGAGTATTGCTGGCCAGAGTACTCTTAAGCAGCTTATGACCCTTGCATTTCTCAGAGTAGCAGACTGTGCCACGTCCCAGTCACTTCTGTTGTGCACAGCTTACAGACAGGAGCACTTGGACCTTGCAGCTCACACGTGGTACCTTTGGTACAGGGGACACTGAGAAAAGAGGGAGAGTGCCAAGTGCCATCCTCCCAGCTGCTTCACCACACCTGCTGGCATGGTCAGGCTGATAGATGAAGAGACCTCTTTTAGCCTTGAGCAGTAAGCAGGGTGATAAAGACGTTTTGGACAGAGACTTCCACCGAGGTGACATGGAAGCAAGTGTAGAAGAAATTGCTGAGGGGAAAGTTAATTATGTGTCTTAGGGAGCTGTTACTGGGCTTGATAGACTAGAAGCAGAATTTGAGCTCCTTCCAACCCATTAAACAATGTCTTCCCCAGAAGGCCTAATTGAATAAGATTTGAGATTAGTATTGAAGAATCTTCTACTGGACCCCACTACCTCACACATCCTACAAGGGGTCAAAAGGACTCAAAAGAAGACAACTGCAATCAAGGGCACTTACTAATGATTGGAGTAGCAGAAATAGATCATGAGGCTTGAGTGGGATTCTCAGGTACCTAAAGAAAAAAAAATAAGTTTTACTCTAATTTGCAGATTCAGAGTTACTTTTGAGGCAGATAGAAACAGTTACATATCCTCTTTTCCCAGGAACAAACAATCGTCACTGAATAAAAAAAAAGGACGTAAATGTAAAGACCAGATGTTATCCATAAATGTGGCTCTGTATGATTTAAAATCTCTCAGTTTAACCTAATRAAAAGCACTTCTTAGAATTTCTTAACCCCAAAATAAAACATGTGTGATACAGAATGTGGAAACTTCCAACCAATAAACATCAATAAATTTCTGGTATCAAATTCATTTGGCTACATAATTATTTGCCATGCAATAGAGAGTGAAAGACACACTCTTTATTCATCCCATGGACCCAGTCCGCAGATTAATTTAAATGCTTGTCTCTCAGTGGGAGTTGTCTGTTTCAAGTAGTTTTGAGGGTCTGGGCTACAGCTCGCAGCTCTTCATTGACTTAAAAAATGTGGTGTGGCTGCTTTATGCAGAAARGGACTTTAACCCAAAACAGCATCTTTGTAAGAGGATTAGAAAAATTCCATTCTTTTAATGACTGGCTAGATGTTTGCTCTCCTTTACTTAATACTCTTTGTCTGTTGTTCTTAATTATCAACATAAATGCTTTCAACCAATGTTGTAAGTAATCTGTCATTTTATCCAAGTTTTTGTTGAATGATTCTTTTGAAATGATCTGATTATTGATTTCTTTAGGAGACCATTCAGCTAAATCCCCATGCCTGCCCATGTAACAGCCCTTCTGCTGCTTTTGGGAGGTTCCTCTAAGATTCCTGGTGGTGAGTTTAGCTTAGTGCTGGCCCAGGCAAATCAGGAACTTCGCTGGATGGTAAAGATGTGCTTAGGACTGCCAGTAAATACTGGAACAAAACCTATTTCTWAATGGCATTAATAATATCTGGCAATTTGTGCCACTTTTTTTTCCCCAAACATTAATGTTTTCACAGTGCCCTCATAAAGATGGAAACTTTCCCCCCCAAAATCTCGTATACCAATCAACTCCCTTGGATACTAAGTAACTTAAAACTAATATTGGAGACATCAGCAACGAATATAACTCCTTAAAAAATCCTGGCTGAGGACTAAATTTCACACCACTAACATAGTCCTATGTTACAGGATACTGTGTGATAACAGGCCTTTTAAAACAGCCAAGATATATTTTGTAATTTAGAAAATTACTCTTAGGAACCATTTGTCAGTTTAATGAAAATCTGAAACTACAGGTTTGTATAATAGAATTATTTGTAATGGCTCTGCTGGAATGATTTCTTTCAGATGGGTTATTTGAAGGATTGAAAGAGGGATTTCACAGCTGAAAGAAAGAAAGGATTTATCCTAAGACCCATGTAAGCAAAACACGTTTAAGTTTCATAATACAGTGCCTTTGACTCTGTGGGACTATTGTTTTCACATGTCTTGAGATGCAGGAGATACTTCTATTCACAAGTCTATTCAAGAATATATTGAAAGAACTCCATGCCCTCCTAATGCAGGTGTTCATCACCCACAGAGGACAAAGTGCATTTACTTATTACATTGTGACCTTATAGAGTTACAAGGAGTTACAAGGGGTTGTGTCACATCCCTGCCAAGACAGAGCTATACAGTATAGAGAAAACCTGTTCCTGAGACAGAGGAAAGACTCAGGCCTCAGAAAGGTGAGACGGATGCAGAAAAAATTATAAAAAAACCCACATAGCTCAGAGTAACAACATGGTCATCCTGAAAGCTGCCAGGAATCATCAGTCTCTAAATTTAAAACATCATTTCACAACAGGGGTGGTGACCTTATGGGAGAAAACGAGTCTTGACAATCCCCATGTGTAAGATTGCTGCTTAAGCCCTCAGATAGCATTGTTAGTAGCAGCACCTTACACTGTTCGTTGCTCAGTGTTAACTTCAGAGCACAATGTGTGTGCACATGGTGGTGGGGGGCATCTACAATACTTTGGGTTGGGGCTCCCTCTACCTATGTGATCATTTCCCTCCAGTCCTTCAACGGGAAGGTAATTTCCATTCCTCATTTTATTTCTTTCACTGCAAKTGGAACGATTTTGTCACCCATTTGGTGGGAAACAAAAAAAAATCATTCTGACAATCCAGGAACATCCCAGTGCCAGGTCCATGTTAACAACAGGCTGCAAAAAGTGTTATGAAGCAAAACATTATTGTGAAGCRCTAAAACAGAAGAGTTCAATTCCACACAGCTCCTGCTCTCACCAGCAACTTCTTGGCCCGTGAGCTGTGCCCATGGCTGGAGAGTGGCACTTAACAGACAGGAACAAATTATATGGGCACAGATGCAGCAGCACATCTGATGCGCTGAGAAAAGGAGCAGGTGGGACGGTGGTCCCAAAGCTCTGACCGGAATTGCAGCAAATAAGCAGCAACAGTAGGGAGAGTGACATGTGTAAAGGGTGAGAGGCAGCACAGTTTGACATCTTTGCCATAAGGGCTGGCTGGGCCAAGTGACAGCTCATATCCTGGCCTCTCACAGCTGCAGTTACCATATTGTACCCATTCTTCCCCTAAAATACTGCTGAGTACTCAATATGCAAACATCGCTCTTTGGATTCATGGCAACAAGTTCACTTTTTGGGGCATGGGCTACCAAAGGATATTGAAATCCAAGTTCTGCTATTGTTATGGGCCTAATTCCCTACCCCTTGGATTGAAACCTTCTCCATGTTACAGAGACTTTGATTGTACTATACAAATATATTTTCAGGATGTGCAGTGTTGCTCTCTGGCCCGTTGTAATGAAAGTGCCAATGTGTAAAGTAAGGTGTTTACTTGCCTTCTGCTACTTGGGCTATAATTTTCTCTGGGGGGAAAAAAAAGATTAAACCACATTTCTGAACTAGAAATCTAAAGTGCTATTATGGTCACAGCCATAGCAACACTAGAACTATAAGAAATGTAGCCACCTCCAGTATATGATTTAAAATAAAAACATAATTATCATACTCTTCTGGTAGCTAGGTAGAAAATTATGCATTGCATTTGTGCCACTTGTAATTCTACACAATTTGTTCCAAATCTGTTATTTGACGAGAGTGGGAAAGCACAACCAGTGGCTGGTATGCAAGGGAGTGTCTTGGGAACTGCCATAAGGTAAATAGATGTTAGTGAGTCCCTGGCCCCAAAGGCCACTCTGCAGAAGCTGAGCAGTGTTAAACACAGTGCACTTGCCAACCTGCAAGCCACCTGCAACTTCCTCCCTCTGAGACAAACAGCAGTGCTCACCAGACCTCAGCTGCATGCAAARTATGTTTATGCACAACCTGTTTTCCCAAAAGGGTACAAAATACTGATTTGGAGCAGCTTAACAATAAAGCAATGATAATAACAGGACATTATCCTCCTTAGCATGGTTCTGCAGCTAGAGAGTGCATTTTCGGTTCAGCTGCCTTCTATAGGAAAAAAATGGTTGCCTCTTAGATTACAATTTACCCTGTATTACTTTGTTTATAACATTTCTCCACCCTCCATGCCACCCAGAGTGAAAGAGAGTTCATGACACTTTTGATGTGTATTTTACAAAGAGTGCATTTCAAATAAGCCCGGGAGGTTAACTCAAGATCCTTTAATCCCAGCATATATCTTTGTTAAGGAAACATAGACCAAACCATTGAAAACCCCAGCCAGAAAACAGGTCTGAGTAAATCCCTCACTCTGAAAAAAAAAAAAAAAAAAAAAAAAAAAAAAAAAAAAAAAAAAAAAAAAAAAAAAAAAGAGAAAGAAAAAAAAAAAGAAAGAAAAAATCCATCTCAGACCAAATTTGGATTCTTTCTGCAGAAAAACCCTTGGAGACAACAGGGGCTGTGGGTCTCCTGCCCCAGCAGCAGCCTGGCACAGCAGAAGAGGATGCTGTGCCCTCACAGGTTTGCAGAGCTTTGTGGGTGCCTTGGGTGATCCCCCCAGCTCCCTTCTGTCCCCAACGAGCTCCTGGCATGCTGCCTTGCAGAGGAGGCCACGGGATCTTGGGAGCAGCACAAGGTCTGACAGCAGAGCATCCCACATCCCTCAGGCAGCTCTCTGACAGGAAAACTTGCAAAGATGAGCAGATATCTATGATCAGGACTGACTGAAATCAATTAGCCTGTCCCTCTTCCCTGTTTTGTTTTTTTTTTTTTTTTACTATAATTTTTTTTCACTTAAAGGACACCAACATTTATGCATGTAAGTAGGTGCTGCCCTAGGTTGATGTTGACCCTAAGCCCTGGAAAAACAACCCATTTTGATACAAATGACCTCCCWTACCTTCACTGACAGCTAAATGTATGTCTTCTATTCATGAAGTGAAAATGACTGGGCTAATGGGCTGGCACTATTGTGTCTCCATCTGAAGAAGGATTTCTGGAGCCACCACACAGCCTAGTCCAGTTAAAATGCTCCCCAAGACCTTTTGAAACCTCARTATCTCCTCCTTCTGTATTTGCCTCTCTTTTGGAACCATCAGTGGCAGGAAGGAGCAGGGCATAACTGCACAGCAAGCTGGAATGCTTTGAGTCTCCAGTTTAGTTATTCTGTAATGTTTTTTACTAAAGTACCATAAATAGTATGGTACTTTTTACTAAAGTACCAAAAACTAAATAGTTTTCAATAATTTTCACTACTGAAAATAGTAGTGGACAATGCATGTGAACAAGCACCTTCTCATACAAAGGACCACATAAAATTATGTTCAGCTTTGGGAAAAGAGGAGTTTTCTCAGTTTGACAAAAATGAAAACAAATTGATTTTGGGGGGAATGAAGAAGAGGAGAATTGCTGGCTGTTTTTCACCAAACCCTAAAACATTTCAACAGAAATATCACTTTACTCATAGCAATATTTGTTTTTTGTAAAATTATCCAAACCCAGTTTTACTATCATTGTTTTGTGATTTTTCCCCCTTGCATGGGCTTGCTCATTTTTCTCTGAACTGTAGTAAAAAGACACATCAGTTAAAGTAAATATGTCACAAGCCAGAATTCGATCTAGTGATCAAGCGCAACCAAACTAACATTTCATAAAAAGATTGTCAAGTCTTTTCATAAAGAACATTTCTAAGTAATAACATTCATTTTTTGCTCTTTTATGTCAGCCTGGAAAGAAAACCAACATGGAGAAAGCAGAAAAAAAACCAAGCAGAATATAAAATATGATAAAATAGATGGTAGAGGAATTTATGCTCTTTTGGAAAATGAGCTCAGCTAAAGTAAACTGCAGTCTCTACAGGCTAAAATACTTGAATTCCTAGAAATATTTGCATGCCTAGAGGTAAGCCCTTACCCTCTGCTCTGGGTTTGCTAATTCTTCCCACCAAAAATGATATGCTGTCAAGATAAGATAATAAATTTTCAGTATAGCTTTTGTGAATTGCTGATTCAATCTTTGATTAATTAAAACGTTTTAGCAATTTAATTTCTATTTCTTTGGAAATGCAACTTGCTCTTCTTACACTTTGTTTCTCCTGAGAAGTGTCACTGGTTTGCTGTGACTTATCTTTTTGGTATCAGGACACAATTTCTAATAAGATTTTCTTTCCAGTAACTTTGCATTATCACTATTTTGTGGTTTTCCAGAGCTGATGGGAAGTGTTTACAGTAAAGAAATACTACCCACTTGAATCAGCTTTGTCTGTCTGGAGGTTGTGCACTGCACTCTGTCACACTGAACCCTGAAGGTTAGCAAGGGCCAGACTCCTTCAGGAGCCAGGAAACCCAGGAGCAGCTCAGGGTGATGATTTCTGGCACATTGTCCTCCTGCCAGGTGTGCAGCGGAGAAAAAAGCCATAATAACTTTCTCAGGGTTGCAGATTACTTGCTGCAGTTTGCCAGAAGCGTTTACTAATGGCATCACAGTTTCTCCCATAAACTGACTTAACCTGCCTGCAGCGCAGCTTTCAGGAAGGGCTCGGAAATTCCAAGCACCAGAAATACCGTGGGGCAGAGGAGCTCAGCTTCAAAATGCAGTAACAGCAACAAACATGGACCTCAGAAATCTCACCTAGAATAAGACCTTTCAGTCCCTTCCCTCCTCAGCCCTGGCTCAGCCACTGGCAGAACTTACTTGGAGAAAAGYAAGGAAAATCAAAATACCAAAAGCCTCAGAAAGAGTCATTTAGAGATCTATTCTTCCSTGCTGCCAGGTAGCCAGTTTTAGGAATGAAGCACAGTGGTGACACTGAGTTGAGGATTTTTGGACCCACATCAGAAACAACTGAAGGAGCCACTTAGGACAGGGTAGTTCCACAAAGGACAAGCAGCAGAGACAGGGAGTGGACTATGCAATTTTGATATTAGTGTGATTTTTGACAGCCATTTGCACAAAATTGGAATGAATTTTCTCTGATACAGCACCACTGGAGGGATGGCTCTCTGATATGTTGGGATGGCTTAAAAAGACTGAAAACAAAAATGAAATTATCTGCATCTCTGGCCACAGCAGCTGAATGTTTTCTACATTTGTAGGCATGCCATGGTCTAGGCTCCAATGTGCATGTTCTGTGGACCTGTTCTGGGTCACACAGGTCCTATGTGTGTTGGACAGCACTATGCACACACCACTCAGTAGCTAGAAAATTCTACTGGAAATGGGCCTTTGCAATATCTGACCAGAACCCCTCAACACCTGAATCATTGGATCAAATGTACATCCCATATCCAGTGAYGAAGAAACCCCTCCCCACCCTCAATTTCATAGAGTACTTGGGGTTCAATAAACCTTTTGTAGGAAAAAATGTTCTCAAAAGTCCAATACCCAAGACCAAACCCAGAGCTTTCAACACARTACTTGCCAGGAGCATTTGCTTTTCTTCATTATTACTGTGCTTCTACTTCAGCTGGAGGTCTGTGTGTGGCCTTCATCTAAATTCTGCCTTTAAGGATGAAAAAGAGAATTTTAAATATTTGTTAGTTAAGGGTCCCCACTGCCTTTTCAAAACATAAATACACATATCCTCTGCAGAAAAATGACAAATTCATGTTTGCATCGATGATTTTCCTTCCTGCTGCGTCCCCTCTCCCCCAGTCCTTCAAGGAATATTGTCTAAATACTCTCCAAGGGTTTTCCCTGCTCCTGGCATGCATATGAATCTCCTATTAGTGTCAGTGAGAGTTATGTCTGCGTATCATAAGAAGAATAGATAGCTAAATAATTCATTAGACCCTACACATAAGTATGTTTTCCTTGATGAACAGTTACTATCAACATTTGTGGAAAGGTCCATTTCTAAATATTTTTAAAAACTGACCAAGTGTTTCAGTTGTTAAGACTCTGCTTACAAAGTAAGTGATTTAAAGCAGAGAAGTGTGGGCAGCACAGATTCCTGAAGATTTTCTRCAGCAGCATCACTTACTGATGGTGACACAGGAAAAATACGGGGGAAAAGGCAATCAATGGGGCTACATTTTTGACTTGACTGAATTCATTAATATTTGAAAACAAGTAAGTCTGGTTTGCCCCAGGGATTGGTAATAGGATACAAGCCTTTCACCTCTAGGTCAGCAGTTCAAAGCCAACTTTGGGCAGTACTGACTGAGAGTCATTACTATCTATCCAAGCACTCTTCAAGAGTATATGTAAAATAAGTTGGTGGTCTCTGTTTATTTCCTAATGGCTAAGGCCCTGATTCAGCAAAGCTCTTAAGCATGTACTTAATGAGAAGCAGATGTTCAAATCCTTTTGAATTTAAACATCTGAATACAGTTAAGCACGTTCTGAGCAGCCTCACCAGCATGAGCAGACTGGAGCGTTCACAGAGGAAGGTTTGCTAAATGAGACCCTCAGTGTCAGTTGTTTGTGCACACACAAATAGAGGGAACAAGCAAGCCAGCCCATTTCCCCTTCCCCCAAATAATATTGCCCACATGCTGCACTGTATGCTAATAATGGCACAGCACAAGAATGAGACAATCAGCCACAGAAAAGTTCCCCCTTTCATTCACCCGGACTAAWGAGACCAGGTGGGGAAAAAATGTTTGCATTGCCATTATGAAGCAGAATATAAGGCCACAGAACTGTATTGCCTTTCTTGCTCTCCAGCCCATCAGCTTTCATGAGCATGGAATGTGCTTTAAAAAGGAGTGAAATAGGAACGTGGTGTTTACATAACCTTCCTGCTGCTTATTCATGCGTGTGCTGTGCTAAAAAATGTGTGCATATATGAATCCAGTCTGGAAGAATGTGAGCCTCATAGCCCAACCACATGCAGTATTTATCTACAGGTAAACACCATTTCTTAAAAGTTAAGGCTTTTCAAGAAGGAGGTGGGGGGAACTTACTCAGGAATGAAATGATTTGAGTGCTTATTTGTACTTGAAAATCATTAGGACTGGCATATGAGTAGAAGTTTTTAAACACTCCTGTTAAAGCCGTCATCTCACTGCTAGATTAAATACCTTCTAAGATTACCAGTGGATCAGATTTGTTTTGCTTCTTTTAAAGAGAATTGTATTCTGGGACTTTTCCCCGGTGTTGCTGCTTATTGTCTTGCATGATCAAGGTCAACTGCTGTGAAATGAAAGCTAATGTTTCAAACCACAGCAGGCTGAGAAAACCACCATTTCAATACCACGACTGAGTGTTAGTAAGGCAAGCAGAATTTCATCAGCTACAAGTGCTGCTCCCTGTCCCTAAAGACCTCTGAAATGGTGTTAGCTGTACAGCCCTYTCCCAAGGAAGAGATGGTGCCTGTRCCGCTGTCCTTCAGTTGAAATCCGTGGAGTGAATTATATCATGGGCTGAGATCAACATGCAGAGCAGCATTTGGTAAATCTTCTGGCTGGTTTCCGCTTGAATTACAAAGAGATAGTCAGCAATCAAATTGGTTCATAATGAAATGATCACACCCAATTTCCTGCAGCTTAAGCAACAGTTTTCCAAATATCTAATCTCAGAAGATTTCTATCTCGCAGTACTTTGGGTAAGGTTTTAATAAACATCCTTTACTAAAATGCATAAAACCGCTGGCCTCTATTAAATTTGCCCATTGCTAGTGGAAAATCAATGTAAAAAGTCATAATAAGCAAATCTTTGGCATGACTTAGGACTTCTCAGCCTGCAGGAATTCTCAGAAAACACTTCCTATAGCACGAATGCTCGCTCTTCTTCTGAAACAGTCAAGAAAGGCTATTCCAAAAACTCCTTCTTCATGCTGATCCCTGTTTTGGGACTCTTTAGTACTTCGTTAAGGCTCTCCAAGACAATCTCTGAGCTCTTGTGTTTCAAATCCATGCACAGAATTCACCCATTACTTTCTTTAACCATAAGGTACCTACAGTTTTGATTATGAAAACTGTTTTACTATACAAACATGGTAATTTCAAATGGAATGATTTAGAAACAATTTACATTGACTGGTTTTTRATTGTCTCAAATTTGTAAGTTTTTGTTCTTTGCAGCCTGTGATCAACCASTGACCCTCACAAAAGACCAACACAGCAATTAAATAGAACACAAAGTAAGTGCCTGCCACCCTGGCTGAACTGGGAACCAAATCACTACTCAGCCAAGTGATGCTATGGCTGTTCTTTCATTTTGCACAGTTCTGTGCTAGGAGAGCTCCATAACTTTGTGAACGGAGTTTGTGTTTGTCTGGGATGCTGCTGTTGTGCTCTCAGGCCAGAGCTCTGCTGCTGCTCCTTTATTCCAGGAACTTTTTTGTTCTATTAGTCATAGTAGCCACAGGAGATTACAAGTACTACCAAGACACACTGATGATAAATAAAGATTYGGAGTTGCCTTTCCTTTCCCTTTCCCATTTATGGGAGAGCTTCATYTCCTATGACAGTAACTGCCAAGAGAATCAACTTCACTCCAGTCCTCCAGTCCTATATTGTATGTTCCACTTTCCTGAGAACAAAGAGGAGGTCCTGGTTCATTATTCAAAAATACTGTGACTATAACTCAAAATAGAAAAGAAAGCATAACAATAGGTGCTCAATGAAGGAAACACCTGCTTTTCATTTTCCTGTAGTGTTTAAATGAAGCAAATTAGATAACCTAATTGAGGACAAAACTTTAAATCCAGGTTAGAAATCAGAGCCATGTTGCACTGCCTTAGACTGACAAGCAGAGTGAATGCATGTTTGATTCCATTTAATTTTAGGGGGTTCTTAATTAAGTTTAAGAACTTGAATGGAAAATATGCTATTACTTGTTACAATCCCACGATAGAACTTCCAGTGTCTTGCGCAAGTGTAACACAGCAAAACGTTTTCATTATTTGTATAACAGAACCACCCCTGCACTAGAGGGGGTGACTTGCAGGATAAGGCGTTCTCCTTGGAGGGGTGTGTGACACGGGACAGACCTGCAACAGACACCCTGGGACAGGCACAGGCATGGTTCTGGCTCTCAGTTTGGTCTAACCAGCTGGAATCAGCACTAGCCTGCACTGGCTCAATCCACTGACACACACACAAGGAGCTCCCAGGAACAGGCTCAGTTAATCCACACAGCTCTGCACTGCTGTGAAGACAGCCTACAGTAAGATACCAGCCAGACCCTTGCCTCAGGGAATTCCAGCATCCTTAAACACTTACAATTGTCTAAAAATGCCAAAATACCTCTGAGGTCTCAACTTTTAAAACATGAGCAAGTAAGACAGATAAAGCCCTGGATGAAAATACATTCAAGTGCACACACAGGAGCCAAGAGGCTGAAGAACAAAGGAGCCACATTTCCATGGCTTCCAAGCCAATGCATGGACCACTGGGGCAACTGAGCTCATATGCTACTTCCTCTGAATTCTATCCAGCCCTACCACAAAAGCTGGTCACTAGGCTGGAAGCAGGGAGACGTCCATATGCAGGAGCCTCCTCAGCTTRTGGAACAGCACTGGGGGCCCTTCCACAGCTGCTCACAGCTCTTCTGCAGCCACAGCAGTGCCACCATAGCCACCAGTGAGTTAACACAGCAGCTGYGCCTCTTGTTTCACCAGCAGCTGTTCCCCACAAGCTATAAGAGGTCCTGCAGTCCCCATGGCTCTGGGGTTTGCAGTGTGGTAGAGGCAAGCAGGGAGGTGGCTGAAGCCCTGCAGAGCCAGAGGCTGATGCCACTTCCTCAGCAAGAGAGGGGAAAGGGGCAGAGTGAAGCACAGCACCATGGACTAGTGCAAACTCCACAGAAACCTCAGTTCTCAGGGGCTGGATGCTGCACAGTGTGAAAGTTGCACATTTACTGGCTAATCCTTTACTGTTCTGTGGTTTAATGTTCTCCATATTTTCCTTTCTGTTAAGTGGGGATGGGGGAAAATGTTTGACTTCAGAGATGTGTATTTTTCATCTTTTGGGGGGACACCTGAAACTGGAAAATCTCCAACTAGAAAAAATATATGTGTATCAGTCCTTCCCCTTCCTCATAACTTAGACCATTTTCAAATTTATAATGAAACATGGAAAACATTTAAATGTGAGCMGTTTTGCTTTTCACTAGGAATATCTTGAATGACATTAGCTGGGAATAACACAGGTCTGTGTGTTTTTCTTGGAAAGCCAAAATTCATTTACTGCAGACCTTTGAAAACACCTGTGCACTCTCCCATCTCACTCCTTCAGTATTCTCCAAAAGTCCCYAGACCCCAAATTCTTCTTTGGGGTGCTTTCAGCAGGGTTTCTGTGACCCACTTAGAGAGGGACCCCCMTTTTGAGGATCTGTGGAGGGTTGGCTGACATGCAGGAATTCCAGCCAAGGCGTTAAAAAACCATCAAGCCAATCTTGCAAGGACAGACTTGTTCTCTGGTAAGAACCATTTTGTTAAGCAGAAGGGCACTTATGAAAAAGATACTTTCTATGCAAATTTTCTATTTAAACACCTAWGCACTTCAACCAACAATATTTTACAAAAAGGCATTTGTAACTTAAGCTGACAGCCAGGGCTTGGAAAGAAACCTCTCTTTCATCTGATTTTGCCAGCCTTTCAAGTCATATCTGCAAACAGAGCATAGGGAAAAAATGTTTCTAAAGGTTTTATTTTGAAGCTCTTGCTTTCCTTCTGCCTGTTGGATCATCTTCACTATTAAATCAGACTGAATGCTCTGTGACTGTCAGTACTGTGAGTCAGTTAGCATACATGCCCATAAACCTGAATTTTGCTGTCATTTGAATATAACAACAAAGAATGGTAACTCTGTTAAAGAAAAGAAATGAAACTCTAAAAAATCGCCCTGTGAAAACACAACATTAGATTCCATTCTCCAGGTTCTCAGAAACCAACAGCCTGGACAGATTACCAAATTCAAAGAACCTTGCCAGGCACACTTAGTGTTCTACACTATCAGAAATCTCTACATGGACCAGCTGTAGGRCTGGAATCAGCTCAAGGGATACAAGAAGGTATGATTACACAAGATTTCTAATTCAACTTTGAAGATTCAGTAGGGATCTGATCCAAAGCCTACTGAAGTAAATGGAAAAAAATAGACTTATATCTTAGTTTRGACCTATTCAGTTTGGATATAGTTCAGGGAAGTACTCATACTTGGCAGCTGATGTAAACTAAACCATTAACCTATCATTAGAAAAAAAGGTGCCAGAATAGATCTCTATAAGGACAAATCTGTGAAGTATTGTTTTATGACCTGTCTAGCCATTCCAGGATTCCAACACTTTAGCAGAGAGGTAAAACAAACTTTTGGTCTATTTATAAATGTGAAGATTAAAGATCTGATCCTGCCCTTTTGTCAATTATTGCCGCAGATAAATGCAAGTTTATGAATAAGTAATGACTTTTTGTGAAACTAATGCTGCTCCCAACACTACTTTCCTTTMATTGCTATTCCTTGACACTTCTGTGTGTAAAGGAATAAAGAATCACATCAATGAGATAAAACTCTATGAAATCATTTATAGCTAACTTATATATTTGTATTTTAGCAGCAAAGTATAACAGAAATTGACTCTTAAACCATAGCACAGTATTAATTGCTAATTAGTTTACCATTATGACTGGAATGCCTTCTAGCATTCTAAGTTTTAATCCATATAAACAGCTAAGGAATGCTCTATCTCAAAACATGTAATTATGGGGGATTATATTACACCTCCAGCATTTTGGCAAAAGCTTGCAATGGGAAAAGATATAAAGTAACACCAGACTTCTTGTGATTTCATAGAAACAGGGAAAAAAACCCTTTCTTATCACTACAGCACATTTACTGTTTAGTGGCCTCCATTTTATTTCTAAATTCAGAGATAGAGGTTTTCATTTACAGTCACAAACTTTTTCATTTACATTCTCTTTTGTTATGTCACTCCTAAAACCAAGAATTTAGCAAAGCCAGAGTTTATTCTCAAAATTTCCAAGAYAATTTGTCTACATCCCCACCACACATGCTACACTCTTTTAAATCGGACAAAATAAAATACAAACAAATCAACAACACTGATCTTTGGTTTTTGCTGAGAATTAAGTGGCTGTTACATGCATTATCTGCTGGCTAAGGGACAGCATATTTAAGTACAAATCATGCTTACAAGCTGTGGGTCTTTTAGACAGAGGTCAGTTTAAATCGAAGTATCTAGCTCACGGGCATTTACATTCTTTTTGAAAAGACACAACTGTCTGAGGCATTTATWGGAAGGGGTCTCAGCCACTGAGGTATAAAAAAGCAGGAGACAAACTTCACTTCCCTTTCTCAGGATGATTTACTGGCTTGACACAAGAGAGATCAGCTCAAATATCTGAAATCTTTAGGTCCTGGGCAGCTCTCTCCATGCCATAGGAGTAGAACCCTCACAAGTGGGCATTCCGCAAGAGGGAGATGAGCCAGGGAGAGTGGCCCCTGGGGAACAGCAGAAAGKAGAACTCCCCATCCCCTTTGTCCTCCAGCCATTCAAGGCTCTCCTTTATTTGTAACTCCCCATCAACTGAAGCCCTGGAGTTTCCTAAACAGACGGGGAATGCAGGAGTTGATGTCCCTGGTGCCAGCCCATCCCACCCTGGCTCTGGTGGCCGTGCCAGCTGTGCCCAGCAGCACTCAGAGCTCTGCCTGGGTACACCTGGGGCTGCATTTCACCAGCTCCCACCAGCATTTCACCAGCTCCCACCCTGCCCAGGGCTCACATCATTTCTTGAGTCTTTTTCTTGTCTGTATCAAACAACCAGTGCACTTCTTGCTTTTCCCCAAAAGGCCACAATGTTTTCAAAGAGATGGAGGCTCTGCCCATGTCTGCAGCAAGAGACTCTGCTGTCCTTTGATGGTTGTCAGYGGCTCCTGTGGGCTCACAGATGTGTCCCCTCACTTCCTGGCTGCCTTCAGAACTTCTTGCAATTAAGYGATAAACTTGATTGCCCTTCTCCCCAGCCAACCTTTAGGTTTCTCATTGACTCCACAAATGAAAGCCCTGATTTTCAGCATCCACTGCTGGATTACAGCCTTCCCAGAGGCTTTCTTTAAAGGGGTGCATTTGACAAGATATATCAATATTTTGCAATAAATGGATATAGTCAGCTTTTCCTATGACTTCCCCAGTAAATGAACAGAGCTTTTATGAATTTTCGGCCCTGTTTTCTCCTTTTCACTTTAACTGAAGCCATGGAAAAACTCCCAGACTGATGGCTTGAAATGGATTTCTGGTGGACATGTTTTTAAATCCAAGTCTTTTGCACTTTGGCAACACAGTGTCATTTTCACTTAATTTTCCTGACAACCTGCCAATAAAGCCAAAAGTCTGTTTAGCAAAAGTGAATTAAAGTGCACCTTTCTCATATGAAGAAATAACATCTGCTGTTCTAAAGATAACTTGTTATTTCTCATGGAAACAAGATATTTAATATCTGAATCTTGTTTGTTTTCATCAAAACCTGGAAAAATAACAATAAACTGACTTATTTGGAGAGAAAAGTTTGTTTTTGAAGCACATGCTTTAAGAAATGTAAGATCCTGCCCTTCCTGCTCTGCTTGTCACAGAAGTTTTAATTTTGAATCTTTCAGTATTCCAATATTAAACCTGATGAATTTGATTCCAAGTGTAAGTAAGTTCTTTCATCCCATGAGTCATTCAGCTTCTCTCTGGATGGGAGTTTTACTGATTCAAAGTTTTCTGTTTCGTAAACAAGCTCATCATTTTTCCTTGGAAAATCATCACCTTCCAAATGGATCTTGCAAGGACTCTCTGCCAGCTGACTAGTATCCCCCCCAAAATGAAATTACAATGGTTTAGGCAATATTTTTTTCAATCCATTAAGTTAACCTAGAAGAAAATCCTTACAATCTAAATCAGTGGAGATTTAATGGAAGTCTGTGAATTTAGCTGGAAAGTATTTTTCTAAGCATTTGGCAGATTAAATTTCTCAGTATCAACAAACCTCTAATGTCACTTAAGTCCTGGAAATGGGGTTTATTTGTCTTATGGATGAATAAAGCTCCCTCCCAAGCACTGGATTCCATTCTTTGTGAAACTGGTGTCTTATGCAGCACTGAGCGGATAACAAGGCATGCATTTAATACATAAAAATCAGAGTCATGAGACACTGAAAGTTAATTATAATGTGACAGAGTTTAAGGGTCAGGATTAGCAGGCTAAGATTACTTGTCAGTTACTTGCCAGGGAAGAAGAGGTCCATCACAGTAAGATAATAAGAGAGAGCATTAAAAGGACATTTGTGGAGACTATTTGTTTTGTTTCAGGTTTGTTTTGTTGCTGGGGGGCTTTGGGTGATTTTTTGTTTGTTGGGCTTGTGGGCTTTTTCAAAGGAAAAGTCTGCATTTGAAAATTGGTCCCAAGTATCCAAAAATTGGAGGAAGTTATTTGATTTTTCATCTCTAAACTTTGTGTTGTTTAAATCAAAAGCTTTAACTTTGTATACTTTTCTTTTCCTGGCATTGGTGAAGCTCACTTTCCCTCTCATATTATTTCCATTCCAGCCTTGTGCTATGAAAGGAAAAACCTTATGGAAAGAACATAGTGCCTTGATTGTCTCTACATACTACATAAATTAAAAAAATACTAAACAAGCTGAGCAGCATTTGGGACTAGATACATAATAAATATAAGTTAAATTGAGAAACAGACTGTACCAACTATAGGCAGAAGTGACATTTCATTTTCAGACACATTCCACTTCCATGTCACTTCAGCAGCATTTATSACATCAATTGCTAAAAATTAGATTTGGCTGGCAAAGAAAAATAAGAAAGGTATTTGTTTTGGCTTCTCCTGAAACTTTCAGCTGTTTGTATTTAGGGAGTAGAACTATTTAATGTGGGCCTGGTCCCCAAGACTGTCCTCAGTTTCATATTCACTCCCTACTCTGGAAAACTTTCCAGTTGACTCCAGTTGATATTTTGCCGAGGTTTAAATTTAACTGAGAGCTAGTATAGAAAATTCTTCTGCACGTGATTACTGCTGGTAATCCACTTCCTTAAAGTCAAGGAGAATATTTACTTGAATTGCCTTAAATGTTCTTTGTAACCTTGAACAAAATTTTTTTACCATGAGGTCAAGAACCTTTAATAATTCATCAAAGAAGAAAAAAACGTATCCTTCAGAAAGCTTCATAGAAAATTAAAGATCTTACCAAAAAAAAAAAAAAMCAACGTTTTTTTAAGGTTTTTTCTCCTTCACCCCTAAAACAAATAAAATATAACTGGCTATGCACTGGCTACTTAAAATAGCTGACAGGGTGTCCTTGAGATATGCGGGACTAATGACAGCCTTAAAAAGTGAACCTCCCTTGCGTATGTGAGACCTGCAGAATTTCTGGGATTTGTTGCAATTTTGTCTAACTGTTCTCTAAAGTGCACATATGCTGCTATTCCTATTCCTAGTCTTTGTGGTTAAGTTGCCACTAGCCAAGTTTCCAAAATAAAATCTGAAGTTCCTACAACAGACAGAAGTGTCCGGTAACAGGGTCCAGTACAGTTAGAGATTAGACTAGTGGGTAAATAAAATAATGCATCACTTATTAGTTGCAGGCTGGGGGGAGCCAAGCCCAGGAGTGGGGAGGATCAGCCCACGGCTGCCAGACACCGCTAAGCCGGCACAGAGCGCTAAGTAGGGCAGCAGCAGCCGAAATCAAAGGTTCACAAATTGGCAGGACACATTCTTTTGTTGCACAGTCACTGGTATTTGAAGGGTGAAATCTAAGCTRTGCTGAAGTCACCAGGAAAAGTTTCTGTGAGCCAGGACATCACCTTAATGGAAAGTAATTAACCTCACTATTCCTGCCAAGAGTTTGGGTCTGTGGGCACCAACCCATTAAGCCCCGAAACTCGCCTGTGCTACAAGAGCAGTCATTGCAAAAATGTGCAGAGCACGGCAGGAAGAAAGGTTGCCCAGGCGAGGTTTGCACACTGTGGTGGTTGCATGATTATATAGGAGAGTGTCTCCTTTTCCAAGCCAATATCAGCGATAATCAGCAGTGATGCGAAAAGAGATGATGAAAAATTACAAGAGAGCATTTCAAATTCAGTTTTGGCAGTAGGCAAAACTCACAGATTCCAACAGCTCTGTCTGAAGTACGGAAAACAGCCCAACTCAGTGCCCTGCGATCTGAGAATGGGCTTAAACTTGTGCCCATATTTTAGGCACCCAGTTTCTCCTCTGTGGAAAAAAAAACAGTAAAAGCTAACTTATCATATTGAACATTATGTTTACTTCAAGATCCTTTGTTAGGACAGGAGACCTTTCAACCTTCATACACATAAACCAGAGGTTTACTGGAATTGCTCCCACAGCATCCACTGACAAACACCGATAATTCCTATGCATCACTACTTTACACTGAGTCAGGCTACAGTAACTGAATTTGGTAAGGAAATCCATTCAGGGAGGAGGAGGTCTTGACTCATTACYATGGGAAAGACCAAAACTGAGCTGATTAAAAACAGTAAGTGTTCTAAAGCATGAAACTCCTCTGTCACTGAATAACATCTTACAAAGGAGTGGTCTGAAGTCTTGGTCTGGATGGAGGGATAGCAGAGGCATTTTGGAAATACAGCAGTTTTTATTTCCAACTTTACAGAAAATATTGTCCCTTCCTGTCAGATGAGCATCTGGCCATGGTGAGCCAAATAACTGTTGGTTACTCTGATTCGCTGTCTCTGGAGCTGGATGTGAACATCACACATTTCCAGCTTCCAGAAAATGCCCTTTCTCCCACCAGAGACCACCACATCTCCACCAGGCCCACATTCCACTGGCATTCATCCAGCTTCCTCATGTCAGCGGGGCTATGCAGTGTTGCATTTCAGTGCAACCGTCAGGCCGCTGTTTGTCTTAGAAACACACTCTGCTCAAGGGCACTATGAAACCTGAACTCCTGTGATACACATTGGATCTCAAAACCAGGGAGAAAGTACATGGAAACACTAGAGAAAGCATTTCTAACTCATTGAAATCACTTCTCAAAGAAGGTCACAGACAGGCTCTGGCCACTCAGAGGAGACGACAAAACTTCCCCCTCCTTCCCCTCTCCTTTACCATCAGAAAAGTAAACAGCAACCAAAGTAAACTTAAAAAAAAAAATTATTACCAACTTTAAAAGACAATCACTACTGAGAAACTGAAAATCCATCCCAAACGCCAGCTCTCTGCTAAACAGAATTTTAACCCTGAAAACACTCATGTATGAATAGTTCAAAGACTGCAGCAGGGGTTTTGTCAGTATGGCAGAGAGGATGTAAGTGTGTGTTAGCACAAAGAGCAGACACTCATTACAGTGGGGGCTTGGGTAGGGCTCTGCTTTATTGTTGTGAAAGCACTGGAAAGCATTTCTTTGGGGCCTGTATTAGGATCACAAATAATGGTCTCCAAAGTTATTTTTGTCTAGGACCATACAGAAACCCTGAAGCTCGTATCATCAGCATTATTATGAATGTGATTAACTCTTTAAAGTTTCCTTTAGTTCAGATAAATACCCTAAAAATTGTTATCTGRAGGGGATTTGTGAAAGTGTTTTTATTCTTGTTCAAAAAGTGTTCTGATGTTAGGATTCAGTGATTAGAAGAAATAAACATTCWTAACAGACTTTTTCTGGTACAATAACTACAGATTATACAGGACATAGTCAAGTGAGCATTACTGGAATTGGCCTGATATTAGATACCCAGAGCATGTTTTCAGACTTGTTGGTTCTGATTGCAAATGAGCTTGTCTTCCATTTTAACTACAGTTCATTTCCAAGGAGCAATTTCTACTGTTTTAAAACCAGTCTGTACATGTTGTACCTAAAAGCAAATTAAGAATATTTAAAGATGGGAAGCAGCATTGTGTGCATTTCCAGAGAAAACAGCCATTTCAGCAGAAAATCATGCCTGGCAGTAAATACCTGACCATAATCAGCCTGGCAGCAGAGATGCTACATGGCATTGTGATATATCTCCAGAAGATTAACCTGATTGATAAAAATTTACTAATAATTTTATTTTCCTCTGGCTTTACAGGCAGTTTCAGAGAGTGTAAATCCTCCTTGGACTGAAAAAATCTAAAAAAATCAATGAAGTCAAGAAGGGCTTTTAATAATGAATCAGTGTATAGTCCATGTATTTTCACACATCTTTGAGATTAAAAAAAATAATTTTAAAACCCCTTATTTGTGTTTCTGCATGAGCAGAATTATGCGTTGGGTTACTCACATGAGGCTTGCAATTTCCCAATTCCACCTGTTTTATAACTTACTGTCACTTCTTTTATCCATAACAAGGGTGCAACGCCTACCTGAGACCTGATCTGCTCTCCTCTGCCTTTGATGTTCCTCACTCTGTGCTAGGGGTCACAGTGCTGGCAGACATGCCAGGGCTATGAATGATTTAAAGCAACAGGTGAAAGTCTTTAAATGAGTGTATTTAGCAGCACCTTCCAAGGACTCTGTATCAGCTATGCTTGATCGTATTCCACGAGCGTTCTCAGATGCACTTTCYTTTGTGTTGCTGTTTAGCGGCACGGTCACATTTCATGTAAGTTTGCTATTCTGTGAATATCACATGTTCATCTTGTAAAGCTGGACTTGTGGGGATGGTTAATCTCCCGGGCTTTCATCACTCAATATGGGACAGATGCACTTCAGTGTTAAGCAAACTATTAATATTTCCTACATTTCCCATGAAAATACTTTTGCCTGCATCTCATTCACTTACACTTTCTGTCTTTAACGTTCACTACTGCTGCCTCCTCTTATTGCAAGAGTCTGAAGTCTCCTATGCCCTAAACAATTTGCTGGTTTACCTAGATTCCTTCAAATCTTTTTCTTTAAAAACACTTCTAGAGCTACATTATCCCAACAAAGCTTTGATGGCTCATCACCCCCTGAGGCATGGCATGACCTTTAGCTAGAATTCCAGCACTGAGCTATGATCAGATGCTCTTATTTTGCACAACTGCAAATTAGAAGAATCCCTACTCTTATCTTCAAAAGCTTCCCAAGATGTTACATTTGCATGACAGGTGTAATGACCGACTTAATTGTGAAAAAAAAAAAATTAAATCAAACAAATCGAATGCAAAAACTGCGAAGTCCCCTACTGAAGGAAAAGGATACTGAGAACTATAAAGTGGAAAGAATGTCATTAGAGGTCATCTGTAAATATGGCTCTGTCCACTAAAATAACAGATACAAAAGCAACTGGGAGAACATGCACCTCTGATCTCAGGCTTTCAGTACTGAAAATTTCTGTATTCAGCAAGGAAATAATTTTTCTTTTCTTTCTTGCTCTGCTTTCATTTATCTCATAGCAATATAAATGTACTTATCATGCAAAGTAAGGACTAAGCAAAAATTGTTCCCAGACTGGAGAATTATTCCCAGTCAGTCAGGATTTCCTCACTAGATAACATGATATTTACTGTACATAGAACAGCAAGATTGGCTCTTAATGCTGATAATAGAAGCAGCGCTGATAAAAGGTTCGAGAGCAGATCAGGAACTAGGAACAGTCTGCTTTAATCCATGCTACCCTACTGTTTAGTCATAATGCTGACCAGAATGTTACACAACTCAATGCCTCTCTCTTCCCACTACAATGTGCTTCTAGTATGCAGCTCTAATGCTGTAAATAATTCTTTAGCAGTTCTAGTAGCCTCAAAGAGAAAAATGAAGGGATCACTCAAATGTGTCCTTGAGGTCCTGGCAGCATCCTGTAGCACAGCAAGAACTTAACATTTTCAGGAGTTTAAATATAGGTGAATTACATTTAAATTAAAGATTTTAAAATAAAATATTAATAATTAAAAGCTGCAGAAATTAAACATGCACTCTTGGCTTCAGACTCCATTTGCAGATTGATAATGATCAGCACCTATAAATCCTCATGGGCAGCGAAACGCTGGAAGGGAAAGAGAATGTTTTCAACAATAGCTGATGTCTGCATCAGCAACAAAAACAGTCTCTGAGCGCTGGCATCAAGGAGCATTTGATGTGAACAAAGTGACATCTTGTTTCATCAAAGGTTAATGAGTACAGCAGCTCTGTCAGCAATACATTAAGACAGCAGTGTCACTGTTCGTCATACTCGGTGGGTTCAAGGCAGGCTGCAAGCATCACCATCCACGGATTTGTTGGGGTTTCTGTTCTCTCCCGGCTCAGTAAGTTTAATGTGACAAATTAGAATTTCCCCATAAGCAACTCTTCATGCTGTTTTTCTGTAGAGAAAAAGTGTTTTTGTAAGCCTGGTACTTGTGCTGACTGGAAAATTAGAGGCTTTTCTCAGTAAATTTATCTAAACTAGAAAGTATTAGAGAAGATGTAATAAAACATTATTAACCTTTACTTTTGTTTTACAGTTTTCTGATAAAAAGCTTTTGATGGATTTTATTTTTTGAAAATGTAATATTGCTGAGTTAAAGACTTTCTTTCCAAGCAAATATATTTGTGTAAAACTTAAAGCTTTGATTTTTATCCATAACTGTACATGAAAATTAATGGAAAATTATATATCAGCATGAATGGGAGACAAAATAACCAAGCAACAATGAATTGCTGTATAGCCAAATTTCAGCACTATGCACAAATTCTGCTGTTAGATCCTGTGTCACTGGGCAGTGCTCAAAGATATTGCAACTGACTTCTGGGCTGGTAGTGATTTCTGTCAATATCTCAGGAAATTATTATGGGGCTAAACAAGCACCTTACTGCAGGGAAGATTAAATAAGACTGCATGCATGAGTAAGGGTTTGGGCTCTGGACCTTTGTTGCAATAGCACTTGTTGAGTTCTGTCATCCAAGCTCACAAAAAACAGCAACTTGTTTCCCTGATGGATAATGCCTTCCTGTAATACTAATATTTCTCTAGCTGTGGACATGACATGGATGTTGCTTCCTCACCTCACATGCCATCAGCTCCCAGCATCCATGACTGAAGCCAAGGATGAGAAGCTTCTTTCTACCTGGAGGCTGCCCAGATGAGGTAAAASTGTTTGTAGCCTTTAGCAAGGCAGCAGTGCTATGTAGTGTTTATTATGCTACCATCCTATGAATTGTGCTCATAATGCTGCTGAAAGTGCTTCTGAGCCCCGATGCTATTGGCAAGTTGGGGCTATTTTCAAAGGCTTTGGTTCTCCCTCATCTGAGGGCTGAATGACTCATTTAGGACAGTATTTCTGTTAGCAACTTTGCTTTGCATAAGACAAACTTTCAGTTCTGTCAGTCTCCAGGCAGACAAACCTTAACAGCTTAGTGCACAAAGGTCTTGTTTACGTCAGTGCATATCTGTGTTTCACAATACAACCTGTACTTTATGGAACAATCATAGAAAAGGTGGTTCAAATGGAGCTCAGGAGGCCTTGCAGTTATCTGGTAATCTTATGTAATTCCTGAGAGACACTTGCATAATCCTGTTCTAAAAACCAGTTTTTGAAATAGAGGTTGTAGAGGTCCCACCTAATCCATTCAACCTTTGCCTTAGAAAGGTTCTTTCTCTCCCATAAAATATCTACCTTACCTCTTTCTTGGTGCTAGGGCTTGATTTTGTCACTGTGAACAAGTCAGACTATTGCTGTCCTTCCTGCTGCCCCTTCCAAAGCTAACCAGATATTCTTTTGTCTTCTCTGGATACCTCAGTGCTGCACAGAACTGGGAATCCTGTACATAACTTTCCCCATTTCCTCTGTAGGAAGGTGTAGCAGCTTTCCTGGATCAGATTATGCAGTCATGAGGAATTTAATTTGTGCCTCACCTGTTCCATTCATGCACAAAGCAGTCCCATCTGCTTTGTAAATCTTATTCTTTCACTTTTTGGTTAGACTTCCATCCCATTTGCTAGGGATAAWTATAGCTTCAAGCTTGGAGATACTCTTTTGGCCCATCCATTCTATGGTTTTCAAAGCAGAGGGAATGAAGGCAGGCRTGACTTTTGCCCTGGTTTCCTAAGGATAAGAGACCTACACAATCGTGCTACACAAGAATTTCTGTCCACCCATCCCACCYCCATAACAGCTTCTGATCCTTTAGGTCATTTCGGCCTGATTTGACAGGAATGAATAGTTCAAAGACTGAGTTTCTGCAAGACTTGGAGGGAAGGAGAAGAAAAAAAAGGGGCAACCAACCAAGGACAAGAGTATGAAACAGAATAAGCAGATAATATATCAGATATCCRGAATCCTTTTAGGAGAGACACATAAAAAATATCTTTTTTTCAGGACAAATTTGCCATGAAGAGCTGGAGTAGCCTAGAGCACATATTAGGCTTCCCAGTTCCAGAACTCCTGAATCCATTTGCACTAACATGGAAAATAAGTTTGAAAATAAGACATTAAATTCTCTGTGAATAGGGTTATTATTTCTGTGAAGCACCTTTCATCAACAGATCTCCTTTCATGTGACAAAAGGAGGCCTTGAGCATTTTCTCTGGTTCATGAAGAACTGAGAGGTGATGCAACTTGCCTGGGGTCACKAGATCAATGGTGAGCCCAGGTACCCCATGAGCAGTTTTCCATACTGCTTCAGGAGCACCTCAAATAGAATCCTGTTACTTTTATTTTGCTATCCTATTTTTCCCTCTGTAGACTTTACACTCACATGGGAGAGTGATCTAAGTTACTTTTGTTTTTACCTGGCAGACACAAACCAACAGAAAATAGCACATCTCAGATTTTGACAACTGTATTCAAGTGAGGATCCAAATGTTGAAGCATTACAACAAAGATAGTTACTTAAAAATATTAAGTTATCACTGTCTGAATTAAGCAAGGTAGTTCCAAAATCATCTCCAGCCCTAGATGATTGAGGGTAGAAACTCTTGCTGAATTCTGGGTTGGGTTTACTACACTTGTCCAGAGATGTACTATTTGCTTCCACATAAAAAACATGTAATCCTTGTGTCCTCCTAATCTCAACATAATGCTTACCTTAAGATATAGTGTAGTATATTATGTAGCCTAAATTGTTGTACTCAGCTATCCTAAATAATTCTGTTCCATAATCAATATCCACCCACAAGCAGTTTCTAAAAATCATTCTGTCTGAAAGAATGTCATACTGAAAATGAAATTTCATGTGGGATCCATACTCATTTTATCAGAACCTCTTTTATTACTCCAGAAAAATCTATTCAGTATCAGTGATTGAGAATAAAACACAAAACAGTGTCCCCCCACTGAATATTAGCAACAAAGAATGATTCATTGGAAATAAGCCTTCCAATGGCAATTCTATCTAAATAACTAAACACATGAATTGCTAAAGGCCCTGAAAACCAATGAAGTCTCTAAGATGTCAAGAAGGGACAAAAAGCTAGCTCTTACCTTACAACTGCATTTAAAATTAAGTTATCCAGCAGCCTCCCATACCCATCACAAGYGATCCTTCTCATATCTTTACTTCAACTATGCAGATTTGAAGAACCTTAAAATGGTAGGAGATGGCCATTGAGGAGAGTTGATAAAAGTAAGTTTTGAACTTGAGTACTTGAGTTTTAAACCTAGTTAGGGATACTTTATTCTGTCCATACCAAGATCTTGGCATGCCTGTGCCTTCATCAACACAGGTATAACAGTGCTAATGTTGGGATWACTGCCCTAAGCTCCAGTGAAACAGGCAGCCCTTCTCTCCAAGACAGACACTCACCTCTGTGACCAGCAGGCCAAGCTGGCCAAGCAGAATTCTGACTATAACTGAGATGCTGCATCACAGCTATTCTAAATATATTTCATGCTTATACACATATCTACTTCTGCTTGGATGGTTTTATTTGAATTTTCTTTTTTTCATTGTAGTTTTTGGACATTGTTTCACTAAGACACTTTAGCAAATGCTTGATTTTCAKCATGTAAGTAACTGAGCCATCTTGTACAAAGCAGGGCTTCTACAACACAGTCTTTTTCCACCTGACATGCAAAAAGGACTTAAACATGTTTATGCCTTGTGTTGAACTGGAAACATTGCTCTAGTAACAGAAACAGGGCTACTGGCAGCAGCCACCATCCCGACACTGCTGCACCACTGGAACTCACACCTGACCTTGAGACTGYGCCCTTTACTAAGGGCAGCACTAGTAATTTTGGAAAGGACACTTCTCTTTTTGAATCCTSTTCTTCAATTCCCTATCACACACAGGTTTTAAACCAGTACACACAGGCAGTGTTAAAGCCAGGAAAAACACAGGAGAAAGAAAAAAGGGGAAAAATAAGGTTTGTTTTTTGTTAGAAGAATCTCTACTGTAAAGTGGTACCTCCTGAAATTAGGGACAAAGGCATGGACCAGAACAATATTCTGAAAATGACAACGCACAAGAAGAATCTGCATTGATATGTAATATACAGAAATGTTCAGATTTCAATAAAGAACATACACTGTTAATTCGGTTTGAGTTGAAAATAATACCAAACCCTCTGTGGGGATTAGAACAAAGGCTGTGAGCATGCACTTACACTGAGGATGATTTTAGTCAGCTTTTTTTGTGGGTTAAAATTAATGAAAGGAGAGAAAGAGCCAATGGAATATGAATAGAAAYGAAATTATTTAATTAACCAAAGTGATTTTTAGATGTATAATCAGTTTCAGAGCCTAACACTTACTGCTTTCAATAGTTTAAAACACTACTTGGTATGTTAGGGATTATGTTCATGCTTGAATGAAAGTAGGAATTTGGGATTTGGATTATTTCTTTGATCATTTAAGGTATGACATTGCTGCCCCATATGTGCATTTCTAAATGGGATGGCGCACATGAGTAAGGTTGGTCACGTACATGTGTGGCAGCCACACATGTAACCTCTGTCCTGAGCCTTTGATTGTGATGAGTTGATATTTTAAATATTTTTCTCTATATTATTGTAAAATCGATCAGAAATGCAAATAATTAAATTTCATTTCCACAYTAAAAAGAGGCTAAGCATGAAATTTCTGTTCACATGTCTAAGAAGCAACTAAAGTTAGTTGGCTGTAAATTTCTTGGCTGGGAAAGAGAAAATTCGTAGGAAGAATCCTGGTTTAAATGAACATTTGGCTGAGCCCAGGAGGGCCCTGTATCTTCATTCAGATCAGTCTCTCGGACACAGTAGGGAATTCCAGGGCTGAAGGGACCAATCTGCAGGTTTGGGTTAAGTCAGGGACTCCCAGGCTGGGAACTGTTACAACTCAAATAATCTGTCTCAAATAATCAAGCACASAGATGATGTTGGCAAACACTGGGTTTTACAAGTTTCCAAATCTGCTCTTCAAATGCACACAAGAGGTATGCTTCACATTTGATTTGCAGGCTTAGGTGCCACTCTAGAAATCATCTGCTGTCAGAGGATTAGCATAGTTGATGTCTAAAAAGAGGTGCACAAGATACAGAAGTCCTTACACCAAATTTTGCCTGCTTTCATGGTGAAAAAATGTCCAAATCAGTTTGAAATTCAACTGATCCATGGATAATATAAAAATTTCACAAAACTATAAGGTAAAAATGTACTACATAAACCCACAGCATCAAATCATCCACTGATACATTTTCCACATATTTGTGTAATAGAGACTTTCTTTAAAAAATTAACACTAATTTGAATAATGTAATCCAAGATTTTACTTTGAAAACCAACCAACATGTAGGGAGCTACACTGTTATCTCCTCTGTGAGCTCCCTTCCAGATTTTCATATGCTGAAAAGACTATAGCACCACGTAATGAGCTACATGCACATCCATGCTGACATCACTAGCCTGCATACACACACCCCTAAAACAATAAGTAACTGTGTGTTCAGATATCTCAGCCTGTCTTCCTGGCAATAACTCAACCAATCTTTTCACTAGGAGCCCTCACCATCTTACCTCTTTCTCTTCAATTTGAGCAGATACTTTCCATGTCCTCACCAACACTACAGAATTATGAAGGGTGGGATGGAGGATAGTTCCTCAAACCCAGCTCATATATTCCTAGATTCACTTCAGTAGACCACAGATGGGGCAAAAAACCCAAACCAATCCCAAACCAACCAACCAACCAACCAAACCTCCCCAACTCTATAAAAGTTTTTTTTTAATTGACAGTTTCAAGCGCCATTACAAGGAAGACAAATTTTGTAGTTACCCCGTCAAGATAACAATAAACTGTTTGGGTTCTCCTTTACCCTGGATTCATCTGTTATACTCTCCTAAATCAAGTCAAAGTGCTTCAAACACACATGGCATGAAATAGAGGCTGACTAGTAAGATTTGTATGTATCCGCTGTGCATGTATAAGCTCAGTACATTCCTCTCAGATAGGTGAATCCTGAATATGAATCAAAATGTGCACAATGAAAACACAAAACTACTCAACAGCCTGCAGAAGTGTAGAGATGTTAGCCATCTGAGCTTGCTTCTAGGTCTGTTTGTGACTTTGAATGCTGAATTCTTTACAGACACTTGAGATATTCTACCAACATTACACTTCCTTCTGAGTCCTTTCACAACATAGGAGAAGGAATACTATATTTCTCATTCTCTTTGAAAGGCTGATGGGATACTATGCTTGCAAATTGTGTGCAATGAGGCCGAGGACAGTCTGAGATGGTCATTTATTTCTAACAATGCTTGAAGAGAAATTTCAATTTGTCAAACTCAGTAACTGCTGTTTAAACAGCATCAATTTGCTCATGTTCCTCTTAAAGAGTCAGCATCAGCAAGGACATGCTGATCTCACTCACTAACAGAATGTTCTTTTAGGAACTGCTGAGAGGAGAATTTAGGGTCAAGTTCTTTTTTTTGTGTGTGCATCTCTTACAAACTATTGACATCTTCCAGGTTTTCCTGCAGTGTTCCTGTTTGTCTATCAGCATTGACTGCCTCTTATCATATATTATCATATATTTTTCCCCATGACTTGCTCTGGGACAGGACCACCTTGCTTGCTCAAAGTTTAGCACAGCTGAGTCCTGACCCATGATGAAGGCTCTGAGTGCTGAATATCATAAGAAAGAGTCAAAAACTTCCAGGTGTTATTYCTTTACCATTGATCAGTTTTGAAGTATCAGGCAAGTCACTGCAGCAGTTCTTCTAAAAATAGGATAAACACCATCATTTCTAGAGCAATGACARCTACTTTTGATAGTCTGCGTTTTAGAACTGCAAAATAGCTAGAGGAATAAATTCTTACTAAAAGAATTATTTTTTTTATCACTGTAGATGCCAAAAGAAATAAATGCTGACCAGGAGAGAGAAGATACATGGATTATTCAGACAAGACAGGTATCTCCAAATGAAAAAGGTTTCATGAAATCTGGTCTCGACCAATTCAGGAGCTAATCAAAGTGGTGTCAGAACCTCTGAGAGTATACAGAGGACAGGAACAAGAAGAAAAGAGGAAGAAAGAATCACAGAGAAATTGTTGAAATCACAACCCACTCAAGTCCCGGAAAGGTTCTAGAGCAAATGATAGAGCAAACAACTTTCAACCACTGGAATATAACAGTGATAAGAAGAGCAAGGAAAAGAGCAGGATAAGTCAGCTCAGTTTCTGTCTTTGATGGATTACTAGGTTCAGTATGTAACAGGAGAGAAGAAGATGTATTTCAGCTTGAATAAGAATTTTTGACATGTAGCACACAACTATATAAATATTAATGAAATAAATTGTTTAAATGAAAACATCGCAATGTTCACAATGGAGTGAAGARCATCTATTGGTGATTTGCTGCTGAAACAATTCCTACGGAGGAAAAAATATCTGAAATATCCTTGAAGTATTTGTACTGGAAAGAATTCATTTTAGTGAATAATCATTCATTATATTTCCATTACCATGGAAAAGGAAAGGCAAAAACTGTACAGATAGCAATCAAGTAAGGAGATACAGCCAGTAGATTCATGACCTGATCCTGTCCTCTAGGACTCTTGAGTAGTATGAAAATACTGGGATGCAATAAGGTGATAAAGCACTCCAGAACAGCCAATAAGTCCAAAACTAGAAGATGAATCTTGGTAAAAATTGCTTTGAAATATTACAGTTTGGGGGGAAGCAAATCACAGGTGCCAAGATAACCAGCAAGAGAAACACATGATCTYCCTTTTCCCCGGTGGCTATTTTAAACAACTGTGTTAATAGCAATTGCAAATAGGGCACAGYGAGTTTGGAGATACTATACAGATACAGTAAGGACAGTCTATTGGCCAGCATAGCTTCAGAGATGTGTGCACAGAACACAAAAATATTCCAGCCAGTCACATCAAAGAAGGTGTTTTGTTGGCAGATTGCCTGAGAAAGCACTTCCCAACACCACCTGGCATGAAAGCACCAGCTAGAGAAACATTACCAAGACAGCCAGCAGGGCATCTAGGAAGGAAACTTTTTACAGCAATTAAATTCATTCAATTAAAGACCCATTTGGCATCGTGAGGGGGAAAAAAAAATCCACCTAAAAACCTCCACAAGGTAAACTTTCTACACAATTAGGTTTTGTTTTCTCTGTTTGGACGTTCAATCTGTCATCACAATGTCTTTGAAACCTTGTTTGCRATGAAGACAGGTTACAATGGAGCAAAGGAGATAAAAGTTGGTGACAGACAAGGTCCAGAAAGGATTTTTATAGGCTGAAATCAATTTTATCTAGGAAGTCAGAGAAGAATYATACTGCAAACTAATTCAAACCAAACATATATTTCTTTCTTTCAAACATTTCTGAATATTTTGGAATAAAGGGAATAGTTCTGGGCATTCATACAACTAAATTGAAATTATAGTCAGAAGTTAAATGAGCAYTCAAAAATAATTTATTTTTGCAAATAGTTTGCTGAATTTTCTTCTCAGATATGCATTGCCATGTGGCAGGAGAAAAACCAAGGCTGACTGGAACTTTGAACACAGGGCTGTTTGTGAGGCCACATGTGAGAAATATAGGTTACACTATGCTTTGCTTTTGGCATCTAAGAAACCTATCTGAGTGAACATACCTGCCAAAAGTTACATTAGCAACAAGGTATCTTGTGTCTGTGCCAGCACATTTCCCTTCAAACATGGAAATAACTCACCCCACGTGTCTGGCCTTCACTGATGCTTTGAAGGCTTCAACATATCTGCTGCAAATTAATTTGAGTTTTTGCTTTGGATGAAGGGGCAGTCTGCTGACTTTGTGGTATTTGGAGCACAAGGTGAGAGACTGAGAGAACTGGATTTGTCCCGACTTGAGAAGGCAAAATAAGATCTTATGATTTTATTCATCCATATAACATGTGCTTCTAAAGAAGACAGAGCCAAACTTCTGGAGGTGCACAGGAAAGAGGTAATAAACACAGGCTGCAACCAAGGAAATTCCAGTTAGGTATTGGGAATTTTTTTTCATCATTAGAGTGGTCAAAGACTGGAACAGGTGTGTAGGGGGACAAGGAGTCTCCATTTTTGCAGGTGTTTAAAACTCAGCTGGACAGAGCCCTGAGCAGCCCAAGTTATCTTTGTAGCCGGGTCTAATTTCAAAGTTGGATGTACTCTAAATATGCCTGTTGGACCAGGCAGCTTCCAAGGATGAGTTATTCCCTGACTGAGGGAGCTGCTGCAAGGCTGCTCAGCTTATTAGTAAAGTGCCTCATAAGAAACAGGCCCTGATCTTAACAGCATCAACAACAAAGCATCAACTTTAARATGCTTCTCTCTGCCCCATAGGTTATTAAGAAGAGTTATTGCTTTGCAGATATGCCCCAGAATGTGTTGTACATTCTATCAATGCACAAAAATTTCCTGTGGCTGTATTTTCTCAAATGGGAGTTGTTCCTTCATGGGCACTGCTTCAAACACCTTACAAGAAAAGGGAGGTGCAAGCTTTGTTTTTTAATCTTGTACTGACAGAAGAGAGACATCCCCTCGTTATGCTTGCGCTAGAACACAACAACTCTGAGTTGGTTTTATTTTTCTGTGTGTATGTTTGCTTTTGTTTTTTAACATCCYTAAAAGCCTCCTAGTGTTAGAACTAAAAACAAGCAAACAAACAAAAAACCCAAACAGGATCTGAGCTTCATGTTACATTTGTATCCAGCATCTGCAATCTGAGCTCAACAAAAAAAGGGGTTTGTTTAGAATAAGTCTGGATTCTAAACAAACAAGTGAAGAGTTAGAAGATACTCTCAAAGCACATACAAACCACGCATTAAATAGACACTGCACAGGACCTGGAGATTTTTCTATAATTCTCAGTTTTTCACAAAATCACTAAAGAAACTTGKCCAAGATATTTTGTTTTTCTCTGTCTTGCTTCTCTCCCATAAAAATGAAAATGATATCACCTTTTTGCCACTCTTTCCCTTTCTAAATATACAGGGCTGAAAAACCCATGGGAAGGAGCTCTGTCCTATTTCACTATGAACTCACCAGCAGTCAGGCTGTCAAAAAAAAAAAAAGTATGAATAATATATGGTGAACATAAAGAAAAAGAAATAAAGAAAAAGAGCAAGTACTCCCTTGCAAGTATACTGATTTGGCTTAATTGAAAAACTTATGACTCTTGGAGGGCGAAGGCTTTTCCCACATTCTTACACAGCACTGTCTGTCTGTTGTGCCATCCAGATTGTGTCCGTAAGTCCACAAACAGAAGTCTCCCTCCAGGATAGCTTCTTTTGCAAGAAACATTTCCCACTGAGATGCAGATTTAGAAACACAATCCCCTAGGATCTRTGTGAGGAATCTGATAGAATCTAAGCCTGTGGCACAGAAAGCAGACACCTGACACATGAGGACAGGACACGGTGTCACATGAAGACACATCATCAATTTGTCTCATCAGTTTGCATAAATCTGAAGAGCTGGCTTTGGGTTCTAAACCAAAATGCCACATGCAGGTAATGTTCTGCAGAGTGTAAGCATTTCAATTTATGTGAAAGGCAGGGCAGGCCTCGCTACTGCTTTGGTTCGCAGAGTTCTTGAGAACATTCACTCTCAGGCCCTGTTGTGAAGAGGTTCTCYAATTTCCCCTCAAAGCAAGCCTTCTCCTTGCCTGTGGCATTCCTAGATATTTTATAATCCAAGCTCTCACACACACTGTCTRGAAGCAATGGCCACAGAGAGGGCCCTCATGCCAGTGTGTCCTAAGAGAACAAGTCCTTCATTGTTGCCCAAGCATCCTATGTCAGTACAATAAAATCACTGTCTTCTGTTCWCAATGTTACATTTGTTTATGATTACAATGTTTATTTCTTGCTGCGAGACTACAACTCTGCACGCTTTCTTCTGTTAAAATACATTTCACCATTACATTTGCATTCATTTTAAAGGATTACCCTGTAATCCTTTTCCCGCCCCTCACCCACTTCTCAACTTGTTGCCAGAGCAGGAAAATTCTCTTGCACATGTGCAAAATAATATCATGTTTCTTTTTTAGAAGTGTTAATAATTGGGTTACAATGGCATGCCTGTAGTGACAACATGTAAAAAAAAAAAAGTATTTATGTACTTGCTTTACATAAATTGAAGCAATTTAGGGAAAACCAACGTGAACAACTGTATTTTTTTAATCACATTGGGATACTACTGAAAGCACCACAAAGGTCAGGAGAGAGGTTTTGTCCCAGCTTCTCTCCCTTSCCCTATAATTCTGTTTTCCTACTCATGCCTTCTAATCCAAGGCAGAAAACACCCTGTGATTTTTTTTCCAAAGTGCTCTGAAACACAAGGATGGATCAATTCAAACACGTCATCAGTGCAGATTAAGATAGCTATGGTGCTCCAAAGTTTGCAGTGTGCAGGCCTTTCCACTTAAAGCACAAGGTCTGTATGGGAGAACAACTTTGCTTTCAAGTTTCCACCAGTGAGTTTTCACAATTCAGTGGCACCCAGCACTCCTGCAGACAGGAACAGCAGAAGGAGCTGCAGAAACTTTCCTCCATGGGCTGCTCTGCCCAGCCCACAGACCTGCTCTGTCCTTGAGCTCSTGCTCCACTGGGAGAGAGGATGTGGCTGCAGCCTCCCTGCTTGCAAGGAATTATTTTCCTCTAAGTAGCACAATTCCATAATACAAAAGTGAAGGAAAGCAGACATCCTGGTGCCTGTAATGCAGTTAATGCAGTAAGAAGTACTTTCTAGCACAATCAGCTGCTCCAGAAAGGATGCAGGATGCAGTGCTGTCAACACCTGCACCAGTAAAAATGTACCTTCCATTAGACTCCTACCAGAGAAATAATAAAAAATGTTTTCTGTCATTTCCCATGGGAGTGTTAAGCCTCACCTCTCTGGAGAGGTTTGTGATAAAAGTCTGACTGGGGTTGGGATGAAAGCAGCCGCCAGGTTCTAGCTGCTCTCACAATATAGACTTTGTTTGATGTGCCACAGAGCAATACAAACTACAATATATCTAAAATAAATATTTGGCWAGTTCAATAATTATGCTGAATGGCTCCCCATATTTATTATACCAGAAAGAAATGCATAAATCACCTGATGTTATATCTCTGAAGAAACTTCCTTTAGCTGGGGCATCAGGAAGTGATTCACAGTTGTGAGTTGGAGTAAAGGGGAGGAAGAAAAGGCTGTAAAGTAATTAAAAAAAAAATTGGAAAAAACCAAAACAACAAGCAACAAACCAAAAGAAGCAACAAAATTGTTTGCTGATGCTTCAAAACTTTCTAACAGGTAAAATGCAACTGCAAATGAAAGGACAGGTGCATAGACGCACCACAGCTCCAAGGGATCTTCTAATAAAGATAACATCTTTACTAGCAAGGACAAAGTTCATTCTTTCCTGTTAAAGATGCCCATGCAATTCCAGTGCAACTTAAATAAYCATAGCTAAATATTGACTATTTGTGGATCAGCTTTCATTCCTGAACACTGCAAGATATGTAACTGTACCACACCAGCTATCAGCTATCAGAAACAAATCTTTATGAAGAAACAGAGTAAAATTGTGGATTCTTGTTTGCCTTGGCTCTTTCTGCCTCCATTGGCAAGGAAAAGTTTAATCACAGTTTAAAGAAAGACACTACTCTCTGGAGAATTTGCATGGATATGAATAAGAAAGTATTCAGCAGCTACATTTCTATTTTTCTGCCTAGCTCTTGATGTAAAACTAATTAATGGAAGCAAGTCAGGAAAAAAAACAAACACAAAACCACAAAAGACTGACCCAAGCAACTTGAAGGCTTTGTGAGCAATAAAACATCCAATATTTGCACTTAGAAATGTTAAATTCCTATTTGGCAAGGGAACTGTGACTTACACAGACATTGATTACCATTCACAACCACCTTGCCAGGTGAATTTGTACTGATCATGCRGCTAAATTCACATCTAGAAAGACATAAACCTAGAGATGTAAGAAGACATATGAATCCAGACTTCCAACAGGTTGAAATAAATAACCCTACTGCACTAGAAAACAAAACAAGGAGCACAACACACTAAGCACAACTTTTACTTGTTACAAACAACAAGTTCTATACTTAATGCTGTCTCTTTACTACATCTTAATTCTCCAGCCTGTGTTTCTTATTTTCGTGTATCATTGACTGTCCTGATGTTTGCTATTCTGATTTTTAAAACTAACATTGAAATAAATCTTCTCTAAGATTGATTTGCATGACTCATTTATTATTTAGGCTGGCCTTGCTAATATTTTTAATTCTATGTTGTCACTKAATTACACCTCATGAGCAGTCTTGACCAACATCCATCCTATCCTATCCTAACCTTCCCATGCACTTGCTTTGTCTTGTGCAGGGTTGCAGTTTCTGTATCGAACTGTTCTGCCTACTGTTGTTTTATGTTTCACAATGAGGCAAGCTAAGAGTTAAACATTTTGCTAGCTTTGGGTTAGTGAAATTTAATCTTCTGTTTGCATTTCTAAGGTTCTGTTTGTTGGGGTTTTTTGGTATTTTGGGCTTTTTTTATCCAACATACTCTTGGACTCCAGTGTCAGACAAATATTTTCAATAACTATACAGTGCACATTTATTAATCTAATAACTGAAGAATCCCTCCTCTAGAGGAAACCATGTCAGAGCAACCTACAGGATTTGCTCTGTTGCAGTGATCTGGAGATTGCATATCTTAGCTGAGGAACTTGAGCATCAGCCTCTCTAAATTTCCAGGACAATGCTGGCCAAAGTTAACCATAAGGAARTGGTATTCTAACGCACTGCTTTGAACCAGATATTTGGCCAATAGTTCCTTTTGTTAGCATTGGGACTAGTCAGAAGCATTAACATTATAGTGCAGCTCTCGGTGAAAGGCAGTGAAAAACGCAAAGTACACCTTTTGCTTATATCTTATTTTAGAGAGCTTCCAAGGAATCAGTGCAACAGGAGGGAAAGCAAAGTCACCAAAGGCACACAAATTAAGGCCAGAGTCACAGCACATAAGCAGACGAGTGGGTCAGAGGTGTTTGTGGGCCCCTTGCTCACTAACTGTACTGTCTTTAAAAAATGGAAATATGGRCAAAAGATGGAAACAAATAACTGGATATGAAAGGCATGGCTTTGTTTTGAACAGAACAGAGATTCTCTTCCTCTGTTGAATTTCAGTTCATTCACACTACTGTATTTGAACACACTGTCTAACTGCTAGGACCATGGTGGGATCTATCAGCTACTGTTCCCCTTACATAGCCTTTTTGTAAATATGGGCACCACATCAAAGCTGGGGACAGGAAAAGAGTGCCATTGAATGAAAAGGATTTCAACATATATGTATGGATTGTTCTCATGTAAAATCAAAGAATAATTAGTTTGAAAAGCTAGAGGAAAAAGGTCCCTTTAATTTTCCAGCATCATCTAAGAGGCACCCTCCAGCCCTCATTAGACCACAATCAGGGTCATGTAACTGCAGGCCATTTACAAAAGCACTGAGTCAGGAGTTCTATTACAAAAGAAACAACATTGGAATGGAAAATAATTAGTTTATGGACTTAATTCAAAATTTTCCAACCCTCCTTACTTTGGGAAAAAGAAGTATGGAAATGTATCAACCACAAATAAAATGCATTAACCATGAACATCAGGTGCCACTTTTCTGTGCAGGAAAAATACACTCTTTGGTTTACAGTTTGGGAAAACTCATAGATTATTTACATATAGCAAACATACTGTCAGGAGGAACTGAGGATGGTCTTAATAAAACAGAAATTTCTTGGCACTTATTAAAAGTTCTTGTTTTAGTTTATCCCAGTCTAGTCAAGATCTGGAGCCATTTGAAACCTCATATCGAAGCCTCATATCACACTTGCTCCTCTTATCTTTGTGCTGTAATTAATAAATGTAGAACTGTTGAGGTTTCAGAACATTCAACAATTCTCATTATTAACACAGCAAATAATTAGGAAGCAATTACAAAGAGAAACAACAACAGAGTAAAAAAAAAAGGCAAGTTGCAGAGACACAATATTTGCACTCAGCCTGTTCCCCAAACAGTCATGTATTTGACACATCTTTTGGGGATTTATTGAGTTAATGGATCATGACTTTCTGATGTTGAAACAATTGATTATTTTCTACATTTTGATGTACTCTGGCTGCAAAGTTCTTGCCAACATCCTACAAGGCATACTACATTCTAAAACAAATTAGCGTTTACAACATTGTTTATTAAGAATGATCTTAAGTTTAGAAATCTGCAGAAGGCTGATCTATGGTAATCATTTCCATAAAGCTTCTCTGCACATAACAGAAAGGAGAAATCAGTGGAGACTAACTGAAAGAAGGACCAGCTTGCATTCCAATAGACCTCACTGTAAATCAGTCCTCTGACTCAAGGTCAGTTATTTCAGATCTTTACTCCACACAGCTGAGTGTCTAGAAACTAGCAAGCCTTACCTTAATTTGAAAACACATGGARTTTAAAGCATACAGGTATGGCTAGCTTAGATTAATTCCTCTCATAAAATAAAATACACCTTTCGCTAAAGTGCCCGTCATAGTTTTTTCAGGTACCAAAAAGAGAAGATTTGACTGGGGACCAGTCCAGCTGTTATGAATAATTATAGAACAGTTCAATCCAAAAGTTTAAAAACCTTGGATTAAATTTCAAAGGGAGGTATTGTAACTACTCTCAGTAATTATATTCATAATTGGGATATAGAAATGAAGGTTTTCCTTTCACTTGTTAACATCTCTGTGTTTTACTTATGCAACGTGCAACACCAGTCTTCACATTTGAGACAAGGTTGGAACTCCTACATGGCTACCAAGCAGAGGAAAAAAATTAATTACTTACTTAATATTACTGAAATTATCAGCAAATTGCAAAGGGTAAACTGAGCCTCCATTTCAATTATCTTCTATCCAGTTGGAAAACAAACCAAACTCTTGTTATTGTTTAAATGGCATTTCATATGGAATACATTACATGCAATTCCTGAGGCTGTGTGAGCCAAAACAGGTGTTTCTGGTGGAACACAGGAGAGTTCCTGCMACCAGCCATTCAAATGCAGATGTAAACTATCAAATAAAAATTTGATCAATATATTCTCAAGGCGTTAATACCTTTCTCAAATAGGACTCTGTTTCTTCTATAATTGAACAGCAAGCATAAGCAGGTCCAATATCAGCTTTCCCATTTTAGCAGAAATTCTAACCAAGCTTATGTATTTTAGGAGGTTGGATGAAGCAATTGAACATATTGGGTCTGTTTCAGTGAAATACTTGCCTGGTAATTTTATTTCCCCATATTGCAAAAACAGSCTTGCTTTGCGAAAATTTAATTGCAGCAGAGTTGCCCACAAAAGTACACCCACCATGCTTTACTCTATATTCCCACGCTTTTTAATATTTGTCATATTTCATCTTTTAATGCAGTCCTAATGAGAGCATATTGGAACACCACAGAACCAGGCTCATAAGAATGTGGTCTTGAAATAAAACATAGAACAGAAGGAGCATTGTATTACAGCCTCTGTTAATGTTTTAATGGTTGAGGGATTTCCAACATGTTGGCAGTGTCAGGACAAACCAATTTAATAAATTATTAACACTAATCAAACATTTTTATGATGGCAGTCAAAACTTCCTTGGCAGTTAAGGTTAATTCTGTTGAAGTTTGACAAAGATGTTACTGTTTGATGGAAACCGCGTTTGAAACTAAAGCCTCCTTCAAATCAAAACCTTGCAGTGCACTGAGCAGAAATGGTTAAGCAACACGTCCTGCAGTGCATAAAGGAGCCCTGAAGGCAGGGCTGCAGCCTCTATGGGCAGCACAGAGCCAGAGCTGAGGAATGATAGTGAAATGTAAATTGATTTCAGCGTATATAATTTGCCTGCCACTACTTGGGAAAGGATATAGAGAGACTCTGATCGGGAAGAGATAAAGCTCGGGCTGTTGAGGGGAGAGCGCTAAATCAATATACAAAGAAAATCTAGCCATTCCAGACACTTGACAAGAGGGATAGAGAGGAAAATAAAGAATCCTGCCAGTTTTGATGTATTAAACTTTRGAGAAAAGGTATTTTAAAACATCCTTTCATTCAAAAGGCAACCAACAATAACAATGCCAGACAACGCCACATTCTCCCTCTAGCTCCTCTAGCCTTGCCAGCRAGTTGAAATCCAGCACAGCAGAAGCTAATGAGGGGTATGGATTAACAATACAATGTTTCTCAGGCCTTTCTTGGATCTCCCCTGGGGCACCCACAGTCTATACATCATCAATCTACTGCAAATTGATGTAGTCAGCCTGTGACAAGGGTCAGGTTTCCAGGACCAGCTACCAGGCATGATCTAGTCATTTTGAGTTATCAAGACAAAGCTCTGTTCTGYCGAGCTCTGGCCATATAAAATCCACAGCTCTCCAGGTTTTCAGTGAGATGAAATCAAACCATAGAGCCCTCTCTGTCCTCCTCTATGCCTGCTGAGAAATCAGCTCACCTCTCTGAGGTGACACCATTGTCATTATTTTGTGCTCTCTTACAGATCGTGCTCACAAACAAGAATAACATGTCCTAACCCATCAGTTTCTTAATAATAATATTTACTGTTCTTGYTTACTTTATGCTAATTACAAAAATATTAATGAGAGTTCRCACACACATATCTATTTTCAGTATATGTCAACAATGAAGAAAAATGTGTTTGCTGATGCAGGTTTGTAAGTAAGAAATAAGTTTTGTTGGAGTATTAAAAACTTCTGTTCGCCCACAATATTTTTTCCTGAACAATCACACATGCGATCTTGCTTTTATCCAACAGCTCAGGTGCCACATATTTTCCAAATACTCTGTGGATTAGTTTTACCCATGAAAATTTGTGCTGGTGTTCCCTTAGCTTAGCTAAAGTCTGTGGATTTCCATGCAAGCTTGGTGGCAAGCGTGCCTTGGCTCACAGCACTGCAGCCTTGTCAGCCGCACCCAAAGGAATCCATTCAGGGACAAGGGGACTCAAGAAACAGAGATGCAACACATGAGAAAAATGAGATCTTCTGTCAATAACACATGTGCAGGCCAAACTAGARTAGATTTAAATCATTAGAAGGGCACCTGTTAGTTTCAATGGCTTTGCTGGCACTCACAGTTCTATAGAAACTGCAGAAGGGTGGATTTTCCCAATAGCTATAGGTTTAGCACCACCTAAACTTTCCTGAAGAAAGCTTTCWTGGCTGTTCATAGAATCTTAATATATCCTGGGCAGGAAGGGACTCACAGGGATCAACAAAGTCCAACTCCTGGCCCTGCTTAGGACAGCCCCAAGAAYCACATCTTATGCCTGAGAGCATTGTCCTAATTCTTATTGAACTCTGAGGTACTGATCTGCAGCAGAATAATTTAAAAAACAAAGCAAAACTAAAAACCCCAGCCTGACATATAGGAAAAAAAAGAATTGGATTCTTGCATTCCAGTTACCTATAATACGRCAGATTTCTGAGGCATCCAATATACCCAGGTTAGCTTTAAATATTCAGAGCTACTTGTGGTCCAACTCAGGTATGAACTACCAGTAGAAAACAGACTAGTTTATTCACAACGGAATTTTAATGAAATTCAATACATTTTCTACTTATGTTTCTGTAAATGTATCTCCTTGATACGTTTTAGAAGGCGGAAAATGCCCATAAAAGCATCCTTGCAAACWTTACCTAGGCATTTATTAACAAAACCCAAATACTCAAAGTTATTATGTGTTTTATCTGCTGGAAACAGACAACAAGCTTTGAAAAACAGGCAAAAGAACCAAGCAAGCCACTTGTGGTATGACCATCTGATGGACATTTGCTCATTTATTCATGCAAGCATTTTGGAATTCCTCAGTCATGGATGGTCTTCCAAACACATCATGCATATGAATGTGCAYGAAAAGCAAACAGAACGATGCACTAATACCTTGTAAGTAACTCTGGGGCTTTTATATGGTATATGCTTGCAAATACTTAGTTTATTATTCAGTCAAGTTTTTCATGCTGCTGGCAAACTCCTAAAGGCAAGAAAAATGAACCAAACCAAAATTTCTAAATTGCAGGCAGCCCTACTTCTTATTTTCCACATTCCCTTTACATAGCTTGAGTAAGTTGCTAAAACATTATCATGTGTATGTGTACAAAAATTTGGCTTGAACTCAAGAAGTTTCCATGATCTCTCACAATGAGCTCCTGCCACGTCCACTTTCTTGAAGAATCAACACTTAAGCCTTTTGAGGTTCCCAAAAGRAATGCTTTTTCACCTACATTTACCTACCTATTTGTTTACACCATTGCCTGCATGGATGCACACACATTCACCTTTAAGGGCCTGTTCAGTACTTTAGGAATATATTCCATCAGTTAAAAGCAAAGTCTCAATTTAAGCTGGTATAAATGGAAGCTTGGACAGAGGATGATTGCAGCCTTTTCTTGTAGTATGCTACCACCCACGAGTGATTTTACTTAAAACTTTTGCAGGTCTTCTGATTTTTTCGGTGCTAAAGACAAAAGCTGCATTCATATTACTACAGTCCTTTACTCTTGGTGATATTATTTGGAGCAGACTCTTTTAAAACAGCTGATAATATGAAATGAATGTAAAATGGAAAATGTCAGCACTTTATAGAAGTATAGGTTCACCCAAAGCGATCCATCAGTTTAAGTTGCCCTCTATTTATATTTTTCGTTGTTAAAAACTACAAGGAAGAACAAATTTCCCCTTCAAAAAAGAATTATAGACAAGATGTGCTCAATATTTAAAAGCTATGAAAATATCCTTTAGAAAAGGCTTAGAGAAATCACAAATTATCCATTTAAGTACTGAGCTATGTGTACTATTAAGATATGCCAGAGGAAAGAATTTTTCAGGTGTCTCAATTTGTGGGTGCAACTGGTGGYCTTTTCAAATTCTGCCTGTACATGGAAGCCCATGGAACACACATGTCCCCTGAATGAGCTCTGCACWGCTGACCTGCATTCTAAATCTCCACTGCAGCTTCACCACTGCTGAGAGTGCCTGCTGGCTTTGATCAGCAGTGAAGGATCGAGGCTAAAATCCCTTTTCCCAGCTGGAGGAARTTTAAATCATCATTCAGACATGGAGTTTTACCTATCATATCTGGTAACAGAGCACATCAGCACCAATCATTTCCTCCATCTAGTACATTTGCCTTCCCTCCTCCTCCCAACTATGGCAACGCCTCCTGCAAAGGTAATCCCTACAGGAGTGGAAAACCTTGCAGCAGCTATTCCCTTGGAGGAAAGCTATTAAAAACCTAACAAACCTAGCCTCCAGCCTCAGACAAGCTGCTCTAGCACARACCAAAGGCTGCCTCTGGTCTGACTGCTCTCTACATAGATTTGTTATTGCTGTCTTCCTCATGAGCTAAAGCTGAACCCAAATGCTGCTCAGTGTAAGTCAGCTGTTTGAGCAATAATAAACCAGAGTGGCTTGTCTGTGCAGCCCACTGCAGAGAAGTTTCTAACACCATTTATAGCAAAGTTCACTATTCCCCTCCCAGAACAAYGCAGCTGCTCTTTTGACTCTAAAGCTCCTGCCCTTCTTTGCTCCTCTTCCCATCTATCTCTATTTGGCTGCCTTTCCAAAGGCAGACCAGAGCTCCAKGCCATTTTCTGAATGTCTTATATTTGGAGAACAGTATACTTTCCCCCATCTAAGAGAACTGATGTACTTTGCTGGCTTCGAACTTGTAAAAGATCTCTCTGTTGAAGCAGCTGCTGAATAATTTATATTTCTTAGAACCAAGCTGAGAATATGTACATTTTGCTTTGACACATATGGTATAGTTGTTTTTTCTTCCTTTCCATTGCCATCTTGTTTTCCACTTGAAATTTCAATGTAGGAAATTCTGAACACTTCAGAGCCTGGGAAAATTATTTGGGTTTCGGGAGTGAGAAAGAAGAGGGGCGTAATTTATTTGTGAGGAGTTTTTTGTTTTGATTTTTTTTTTCATGGAAGGAAAAATTCCTGAACAGCTTGCAATTAGCAGCTCTGAAAAGTTATAGTTTCTTCAATGGCACACAGCATGCCAAGAAAACCTACAAGAGATTCCTCAGCTTAACATGCCTGGAGCAGGATCCAGTTCCTCTAAATCAAAGCACAGCTCACACTAACAGTTGCAGTATGTTAGTGGCTGGATGACTGCTTTATGAAGAATTATAAAGTGACACAGCAGTCTGGCTGAAAAAAACACACACCACGCTTTGATGTTTTTAACCACCAACTTCAAGAGGACCAACAGAAACCTTCCTGTTTTTATTGCAGCCTCTCTATCATCCCTCCCCCTGCTCCCTCCCTCCTCTCCCACTGCTAGATGGGGGACTGTTATCTTTCAGTCACTTTGTAAGCTTGACTTGTTTACAGACTGAATGTCTCTGTTTATAGGCCTCTATCAGAGAACAAACAGGGCAAGTGTGACTTCCTAGGACCTGAAACACGATGCCTTTTCCTCTTGGGCAAAAGCAGGAGTGGCAAGGGAGGGGGAAAGAGAAATCCTGTAATTGTCCTCGTCCATCTTCCCTCCAGGATTACCGTACACACCTGTATGGTGCAAAGGTATTTTAAGAACCAGCTGCTTAAATGTTAGCTCACCAAAAYTCCATGAAAATGCACAGCAATTGTCTTTCAAAAACGAGGTCCACTTCAGAACCTCCAACAGTAAAATCAGTGTTAAATTATGGCTTCTCTTAAACTCCCTGTTTTTAAAGTTCTTTATTATGGATCCATTTAGATATTTACTTGGGGAATCTTAAAAGCTTAAACCACATTTCACTGTGGACATTTAAAGGGTGTCAGTGGGGTAATTGTAAGCATACACACTATAATGATGAAATTTTAGAAACCATTAATAGCGTGATTTTGTATATTCATTCTTATCTTGAAAAATATTTTACCTCAGGCATAACCCTGTGCCATGGAGGAGTCAATAAGGATAGTCCTTAATAAGGCACTGAAATGACATGAGAGCTGGTCTGCTTACATTGCTAATCTTACATTGCAGATTTCAGTTCTCAATAACATTCAGATTATAAACACCCCAGAGGAGGTATGACTTTGTCCTTACTAAGGGTGTCTTATTTTACACTGACAATTTTTTTTTGCAATTGTAGGATTCATTTTTACAGGTTTCTCGTTCCAAAAGGGTCTCTTTTGCACAAACACACACTGAAAAGCATGAGGAAATTTTAAGTGTACAAAGGGTCATATCACATTATAGTACTTTATGGTGAGACACTGGGCCAGCCAGTTTTGAAGCTAGCTCTAACTTTGCTTTCCCTTGGAGGTTGTTTACCCAAAGAGACTGACAACCTTTTGAACTAAAAGAATAAAACAAAATAATGAAATCTACTTTAAGCATAATAATTAGATCTGACAGGACAGAAGATATAAAAGTTTATGTGTAGCAATTCCTCCAACAGCTGTGCCCACACAGGTGGGCCCTTAGGGCAGTGGTGCTTGGTTACACACAGCCAGGTTYCTGTTAGCAGCAGCAGCGCCCAGTCCCCTCTGGGTCCTCCCATCTACTCCAAGACCTGTCTGCTCCCTGTTCCTCACAGCTGCCTCTGAGCCAGAGCTGGCTCTCCAATCCCTGTGATCCCCTCAGCAGCATCCCAGCAAGCTGCTCTCCCTCCAAGGATACCGCTGCACCTCCCTGCTTTTTACTGATGCCTTGGCAGGCCATCCTGCTGCTGCACACACCTCTGCTGTGCAAGGGGACAGACAGCCCAGTGCGGGCTGATTCTGCTCAAATGGATGAGCTTTCGAAATAAAGGAGGAAAATTTGGTCTTTAGAGTTCAGGTACAACTTAATCAGTTTGAACACCCAATTAGACATTACTTAAATGGTCCCGGTGTCACTTCGACTGCCGGCAAGAGCAGAGTTTTTCCTCCTTAGTTAGCCTAGTCTGAAGACATCCAAGAGTACTGTCCTGTCAGTTTTGTCCCACAGCAGCAGGTTTGTCCAGAAGACACCCTATGTGCTCCTAGAGGCAGCCAGCCTCACCAATTCTTCATGTGATCTCTTTGCTTTCAGGTCCTGCCTTACAGGAAGTGCAGGCTTGTACCTTTGTCTGACATTTAACACCTATGGGGCTTTCTCAGCACAGACTATGGAAAGCTTTATGCAAGATGTGGTCTTTTCCCTTTGTGGTTTCCTTACTCTGGAAGCTGTGGAGACCTGTGAGCTCAGGACACACCAATCCTGTCAAAATGCAAGCAATGAGTAAGGAGAAAAACCAACCCTGCACAGAGCACCAAAGCCTTCCAGAGGAGCTCAGCATAAGGGAATTTGTGGCTGTTCTGTTTTGTTTTAAACTAAATTGTTTGGGCCATCCATACTCTTTCCAGTTTTTGGTCTCATTTGAGAAAGACAGAGGAAATTAAACTATAAGAGTAGAAGGTGATTTTCTAATCACAACCACTTTTCCCCTAGAGACCAAGAGCATATGTTTGAATTAATGGACTCTTTCCATTAATCATAAAGGGCACAGGAAAGATGCAAGAGAAGTTAAGTTTTCCTCATCATGCATAAACTTCTTCCAGCTTTCTTCAGCACTTTCTCATGGGGATGATGAAGCCACTTAGCCTAACAAAAGACCTGGCTTGGATCCTGGACCAGAACTCACATACAAATTAACTTTTGGTTTTGGCATCCAGATATGATTAACTTTTCTTGTCTCCATTTTCACATGCCCCTCCTTTAAGATGGCTGAAAAAACACTTTAATGCTCAAATATAAATATAAAAGTGGGGCTAAATTTGAAACACATGCCTCTCTTTATCATGGCCTGCCAGGATCCATAGATTACTCTTTCCCCTGGACCTCGCTATTGTCAGATCCTACTCTGATACATATAATTCTGTCCRTGCCAGAGGCACTGAACTTTATGTTATGGATTCTACCATGTAGGAAACACTGAGACACAATGTGACAGGATGCTAGCCCTTTATGCAGCTCTGGTCTTCACCATGGAATTCTGGCAAATCAGAATTATTTTTCTTCTGTGTCTGAAAGGAAAGCATTCACAGCCCTGCATGGCTGAAGAAGAGACAGTCYCATGCTATTCCTCATGGGTCTAAGGACAATCAAGACTGATGAACTCAAAGATACAAAACTATGTAAAATTTTGACACACAAAAGGCATACATAATACATTTACCTAATTTTCAGGAAAAAAAGTGAAATAATATCTTAAAGTTCCCAGTCTCAAAACAGGTAGTATTCAATCAGTACCATTTCTGCAGCTAACAAAAGATCAAGACATTTCACAGATGGACAAGAAAATTCACACCCAAGCCTTCACCTTTCCCACTTCTTCTGACAAATTCTGAACAAATTGCCTTTCCAGATGAGTTATCACACTCTAATTCCCTGTGAGAATTATTCCCTCTCTGAAAGTACTAAGACACAGGTATGAGCATCAGCATCCACTGAAGAACCAGACAAGTGTGGGGGCTGGTACATCTCATGCAGGGTAAATGTGGGTGAATAAGGGCTGTGTTTGAGCTGGGTGGGGTGTGACTGAGCGCAGCTCTCCTGAACTCTGCTCCTCTCAAGAGACACTGTAAACCAACAGGTTTTGCCTCTTCAGGGTTACCTTTGGGTGCTTGTGCAGTGTGTACCACAAAGTGGAACTCGTGGGCAATTATGTTTCTAGAGTATATAATCATGTCGCAAAAAGTATAATTTTCTTCATTGTATGATTTCCTGAGTTCTTTTGCCAGCACACAGACACCCAGCACAGAGAGAAACTAGGACTTGAGTTTTTCCCAAAAGATCAGGTGCCAGCTGTTGCTTGTGTTCCTCTGCATGTATCTACCATGAAATTCAAGATCTTAACAATATCAGAGTTTTCACTCCACCAGTGGGAAACAGCTGGCACAACTCTGGGCATTGGGGCTGCAGGTCCCTTTCCAAAGAATGCCACCTCTGAGAATGTTCTGAGACCTCTGTGGATGTTCTGTGCCCTGCAAGACTGATTTGTTCCCACATCTTGGGGGCTGAAGCTGTGCAAGCTTTAGGGCAGGGCCAGCCCCAGCACCGCCTGCCTACATCTCTGTACAGTGCCTGGGACTCCATGGCTTTATTACAATGCAAGCACTAATTAACAGCCCAAGCAGACTTTGTGCAACTGTTGCCAAGATGAGTTCTTTGCCTCGAACTAAATCGTTTGCCCTGTTAAGCRTTTTAAGTTTCTCCTTTACTGCAGCGTAGTAAGATATATCACAGAAATTTTTAGAGGCACAGCTCCACTCCACTAGTCACTTTTGAACAGCAACAGGCCATCATATGCCTGTCCCTGTGCTCTGATGAGCTTTGAACTTTAATAAATGATTAATCCTATTTAGAAGTAACTTAGCACTGCCTTAACTGCATCTTTCCATGAAGCGTCACTTTGACATCCTCTGTTGTGTGCATTCACTGCAACTTTCACACGCTGTAAATTAAGAACATTTACACATGCAATTAGTGTTAAATAAATGCCTGAAGAACTCCTTGGGGATTAAGCAATTAGATGGCATCATGGAATACCCTTTGTACTCAAAGCTTATGAAGAAAATCATCTACCCATTCTGCACAAATTGCATACTGGGGCAACCATTGTGCTGGCAGGAAGCGCTGGGATGAATTGCCAAATGCAGCCTTGAGTTCATACACACCTCTTTCTCCAGCTCTCCTGGTCCTCCCTCTTCTCTTAGAAGGGAAATTAATAGAGAKAAATTTGTGACTAGGATAATACTTTATTATTAAATTATTCCCTCCATTAAAAAAAATACCCATGGGAATTTTGAATTTTTAATACCATAGTTAAATTAATAATAATAAAAAATCTGCCTAGAAAAAAAAAAATACAGCTATGTACACACAAGCCATTTGCACAGCCTGTGATAATAGAGACTTAATATTTTCATATCCTAACCTTTATTTTATGGCACATGAAAACTGCAGTCAACTAATATGGCAAAGTATGCAAACAGTCTTAGATGGAGAAATACTTGGCACACTAGAGCACCTTGCAAATGGGAGCATGTATTTTATATATATACCCTGCACACAAACYTAGAGCTTGCTGAAAATAACAGCAATCATTTGCCCTGCTATGCATATGGTTGCTACGCACCAAGATAGTTGGTAAAACACCAAAATGAAGGTGTTGGGAGMGAAAAGAACAATGAATTTTTATGTCTTGAGGATCACAGTTAAAGTGAATCCAACTCTCATTAACACCCATCATTCACAGCCAGCCTAGAGAAGAGGGGACACCCCACCTTGTAAAACTCATACCTAACTCATGGAATTAGACACAAGCAAACTAGAGCTGGCCACAAAAGCACAAATCAAACACATAAACAAAAACAACAGCAAAAAAACCCAGTTACACCTGAGCATTTAAGGCAGCAAAACTACATCCCCTTGATGCTGACACCAGGATAGGGTCCCCCTGCTCAGGGCACCGTGCCCTCCGCCCCAGCAAAAGTGTGGAGCGCTCAAAAACTGCTCCCAGAGGTCATCCCCACAGCCGTGCACCTCCTTACAAAGAAGCCCACTGTAGCCAAAGAGCTTCCCGRAGCTGGTCAGGGCTGGGGTACAAAGAAGGTGGTGTATGAAGTGAGCTCGCTGAGCTGCATTTCACGGGAGAAGAGAGGAGCCTGTTTGGAGAAGACTGGGATTTCTAAGTACCGAGCATTAATGAAGAAAAAAGAAAATCGGAACAAGAAAAAAATAAAAACACAGCAAACCACCAAACCCCAAACAACATAAAACAGCTGCAGGGAAGTTGTTTTTCCACTTGAAGCGGCCCGCAGGAGCTGTTTAAAGGYGCCCCTGCGGATGCGAAGTCACCCGTGCGACCGGCCGCGCCCCAATCCCGGGCTGCCAGCGCCACCTTCTTGCCAGGGAGCTCAGCGGCAGCGCCCGGCGCCTCCCCGCCGGGACCCCGGCTTGGAGCTCACGGGAAACCGTGGAAAATCAAACCTAACCCAGCCTCTTAAAAAAAAAAAAAAAAAATCATCCCATTAAGTTTGTTCAATCAGAAGCAAAAACGTTTCTCTCACACAAGGGATTGTTTCTATAGGTAAATATTCCTAATTCCTACAGCAGCACTTAAAACCCCCAAAACATCAGTTAGCGGTAAAGTATTGTAATTGCATGTACATCTGGTAGAATGTCATATTTGGGGAGATAGTGTTTTATAATCTCCCCCACTAAGAATGAGGAATTCAATGCCCTGTTAAATCAGTGAAGGGCAGACCAAAGAGCCATCAGCTCCCTGGAAGGGAGGCTAAGCTCCTCCTCATGAGTGCTTCAACCCACCCAAGGAGCACCACTGAGGAGAGCCCCTAGGGAGACCTCCTCTTCCTGTGTCCAACGGCTCGTGGCTGCASTTGGTGATTTTGACTGTGTGAAATGAACTAGCAACATTAAAAAAGAAAAACAAAAACAAAAACCATCTCTGATAGAATTTCAGAGTGATGAAATGTGCCAAACTCAYGCCTTTAGAGCTCAATTGCTCTGGTGACATAGAGCCACAGCACTGAGCCAGCATTAGCACAGGAGAAGAGGATTCTAAGGTACATCAAATATGATGTGAAAAGACAGTTCTCAGCATATGAGAATGACTCCTGAGCCTCTCCAGTTTACTTTTGTGAAGCACTCATCACCAAAGAGTTCTCCTTATGCTATGTACAGTTTTTAAGTCTCCTTTTTTATGTAAAAGTCCTTATATTTTGATTTCTCCGGTAATTTATAGTCCATATTCACTTCAGTCACTAGATTGCACAARTAATAATAGCCTACACATTTTCATACAGCACCTTTTCCAATTTCTACCTGCTGTGGATGGGAAAACAACAAGAKTTCAAAGCAAAAGTATACTTTCAGTAATTCTGTTCCAAGTGTGGCTAGTAAGGAAACATACTGCAAAGAGATTTTCTTTTACAAGACAGCTTTGTATCAGATGATTCAGATAAATATTTCTGGATAATCATCCAAATAATAAGGCCTYGAACACTTCATGACTTGCTATTCCACTTCTAACCTCAGGATTGCAGGGGAGAGCAACAACAGCAAAAGGAAGTGACCTTTTATTTGCATCCAGAAATCTGGAGTTTCCCTGTCCCAGCTGCAGGGACTGCAGACATTTGACAAACGGGGAAGAGAAAAAGCAGAATCAAAAGGAARCACATGTTGATCTGTGTGCATACAGGGAAAAATAAAGGTTTTCCAGGGTAAATAAAAAAGTTTGCATTGAACTTTTTGTCAGAGTTGATGTTAAAATCTCTCACCTATATACTGAGCTCATCTTCCCAAGAACTGAAGCAAATTCAGCCAAACTGAGTGAGTTGTCTTCTGTTCTAAGAGCTCAGTGAGACTGCAGCCAGATTGTCATTGTTAGAATTTATATACATAAAATTCATACATGCATTTACACACCTCTGCAACTCACTGTTAACTACAGAGGGAGAAAAATGCAAAGGCAAATCTAGAGAACACTTGAAGAAATAAAAAAACAACAGCTGAGAATTTGTCAAATAAAAAAGTAAAAATGAGTATTTTCAACTTTTGAAAACTCTGGAAAASATAGATTATTGTGAAATATGATTGTATTTCACATGCCACACCTTGATCTCCGGAGCATTCAGTYCTAATGGGTTCAGCTGCCTAGGAAGTACCAGCTAAACCCTGMAATGGGTGTGCAGGATGCGTTCCCTGGGAGTCCCCAGCAGCCAGCCCTGCTGCGCTTCCCTTGTGCAACACGGGCTGGGAGCAGTCCCAGTGCCGTGGCCAAGGCAAAGTCACACAGCACAACCTGGGACCGCACAGCCACACCTGGTGCTGCTCCAAAAGCAGAGCAGCACTGATGCTGCTGMTGAGTGGTGGGGCTGGAGGACGGCAGTGACCTTGCCCCTGTCGCTCCCTGCTGACTGCAGAGCACCCCTTGCCATCTCTGCRCAGGGAGACATCTCTGGAAGCTCCTGGGGAGCTTGCTCTCCCTCTCCAGAGGGCTGCTCCCATGGCTAAAGCTGAAGTTTGCCTCAATCCTGCCCGTTTCCTGTTAAACTCTTGTGTCTATACATATATATGTATAATAGGTGTATATGTTTAATATCGATTACAGGGAAGACAGGGCAGTCTTTCAAACTTCCAGTATGTCAACAAAGKGTACAAACAGGAAGCAGCACTGCAGTAACAGGTCAATAAAAAGACTRCATACCAACCAAGAACCAGGAGAATCATCTAAAAAATAAAGGAAAAAAATATTATACCTTTTTACCATAGTTGGCATAGTGCTAGCCTAAATCTCACACGTTTCATATGCCACAGAAGAGATATGTGTGTTTCAGGGAACTACCCAAGTAAGCAGTGTTATAAATAATCRCATATTTTCTTAATGCCTTTCTCCATAACACTCTCCTTATCCCTTAACTGCCTCTGCTCTTTTTCTCTCTCCTAGATAGACACAAAAATCCTACAAAGGGTGGGGAGAGATGGTTAGAAAGTGGTTCTCTCTCCTTTGGTGGGAACATTTCTGTGGCAGAGACAATCTGAAAGCAGAAATGTGTCTTTCCCTTTTTACAGRCTTTAGTCTCTTCTCTCTCTCTGCCTTCTACCTCAAAATGAAACTATAAGGAAAGTCAAGACTGTTTAATTCCTCAAGAAGCTGACATGGAATAGCCAAGTTGGCTGCCAGATAGAGGGAACCCAATGGTGGGTAAAAAACAAAAAATCCCTAACCCACCCAAGTTTTTGTTCACGACAAAACATTCCTGTTATAAAATGGATAAAGCCTAGCATTTGCAGCATTGCTGTGATCACTCTAATCTAGGAAGGGCCCATATTAGTATTTCCTACCCCAAAACCAGCTGAAGCTGCAATGTGCTAGAAACATCTGAATGGCAGCTCCATTTCTTTTTCAATTTTTTTTTTAAGTGAAATTAAACCTGCCCTACTTCCCCCAAGTATTCACTGTTTTATAATCYGAGCTGTCCCAATACAGCAGTATCCATACAACCAGCTCTGTTTTTTAACATCTGGTTTTCATTTTCTTAACAGGAAACCAACACAATTTCCATGACAAAGGAGGATTCTGGTGTTATACTCTCATTTATCTGTCATGTGTACACTTGGCAGCATTTGATCTTTATTCTCTGGACACTTAAGAAATAATCTRGGAATTACTGCTTCTTGACAATACAAACAAGTAAGGCTATCTATAAATAAACGGCAGTGAGTGTGGGGGGAGGGTTGCTTTGCACCCACAGAGGGGCTATTTCTYGTTCATGTTTTGGCCAGCCCTGGGGATCAGGCGGTCACCCTCCCTTCTGAGCCCTTTTGTGCAAGGCTGTGCCTGGGGAGGAGGGGCCCTCTCACAAAGCACCTCTGAGGAAATCGACTGACTTCTTTTTCTCCCACTTGCCAGTGTCCCTGGCAGGGAGCTGGACTTTGGTGGGACCAGGGAAGGTGAYATTCCAGCTGGCAGCATGGCCCCTGCAGCCACCTCCCTGTACCTGTGGCACTGGCAGGTAGGATTCACTTCCCAAGGGCTGCTCACAGGAGGCAGGAAAACTGCATGAGATATTTAGTCTTAAATCCACTCTACCAATTTCAGTTTGCAAACCTAGGAARTCTGGTATTCTTTAAATAAATTCCAGGCACAAAAACAGTGTTTAGTTTATGCTATATTCATACAGAGCTTTTTTGCTAGCACCCACCACATGCAGCCTAACCTTTTTTCCTTCTTTTCTTCTAAGTTTCACCATTTGTAACATCTTTCTCTGACTGTTCTTGTTTGCCTTGGGCCTGATCCAAACAGCTATGGGAGGAAACAGCCAGGATGCCTATTGACTTACATAAAAGTTGAATCAGGGCCATGGACAGTAATGGATACAATCCAGAGTCTTTTTCGAAGGCTCTGAAATTAATATCAGTCCCTGGATATATATATTCTTAATATGACATGTGTGTTTCAAAAAGGAAAACCTTTATTTTTATCTCTCTCTTCTATGCGAAAATGTTGCTCATTATACAAATATACACTTGTAAAGAAACCTTCAGATTCCATCAAAGAGAACTTTTACAAGGAAAGAATGTTGAGATAGAAAATTAGGGACACTATATAAAATCGTGCCAGTTTAACACTAAATTATGAGATTGACCCTTCAAATCCTTCATTACAGGTGGGATTTTCTTGGAAGCAAAGAGCACAAATCAAAGAATGCGTGCTCTAAAGTCATTTCTAGACAGATGCAATTAAAATAAAGCGGCATATTGCCTGCCTTCCTGTGGCATCCAGAGGCTGGAGGTGTCTCAGATTTCCCTACAGTTAATGAGAGTTAGGAGCCTCAGCAGAGGAGCTAAAGCAGCCTTTGAACCAGGAGACACAACTGACATAAGCGTGTTCAGCATGCAGCTACTTGAAACCGCCCAAGAGAAAATACAGAAYGGGAGGCATTGCCCCAGAGGCATTCACCCCTCATGGGGTTTCTGCCCATCACTCCTTGCTAGAGCAAGGTTATCCTTCCCTGTTTGAGATCAGCAGCCTGAGATGTCCCTTCACTAAAGTCTTTGCCTTGTCTTTCAAAGACTCAAGCAGAGGTTGGCCTTTTTAGTGACATTTGGTACCACAAGCCAAGCTTAATGCAAGAGCTCAGTGGTGGGAGCATTACCCTGGGAARTGAGAACCTGGAATCTAACTCTGTCAGCCTGGGATTGCCCAAATTTGTGAGCCATCAAAAACTGGCCAGAAAGCTAATATGCCCAAAAGAGCACTATCCAGGCACAGACCAACAACAGCTTTATTTTTACGTACAAACTTATTTATACTCATCCTACTTCAGCTTATTTCCTAATTWAAAAAATGGCTATTTTTGTCCAAACAGACCTGCTTGAGCTTTGCCAAACCATAACAATTGAACTTTGTCAAAGCAGATTTGAAGCCAGACATGATCTTACAAAAAATAAATATTAAAATGGCAAGAAATCTCTAATTTTGTAAGCTGCCTAGAAATGGAGAAACAAAAGGCTTGATCAAATTGGGCCATAAGATAAAAAAAGCATTGGATCAAGGAACCTCACACTTCAAGGATGAAAACAAGGAAACTCATGCAGGATTTCCAGTAATATTTCAGTTACTGTTAGGAATACAGAAAAMGGAAAAAAMCAGAAGGAATAGCTTGAGGTGTTGTTTTTTCCTCTCTTTGTTGATGGTAATTACATAAACAACCTCACTACGTTTTCAAGTATTTCTTTTAATAAGYGCTCAATATTGTATACAAATGGTACATAGCTTGGCCTACAGGCCAACTTAGCACAGATATCTGGAGAAAAAATAATCCTTGTAAGCAAACATATTAGAATTTGTGCCTTTATTAGTATGCCAATCATGTTAAAAATACACCCAAGCAAACAGCTGATACCTTGTGGGAGGAAAAGCAGTGAAAACATAGAACAGGTTAGAACAGTATGGCCATCTAAAAGAAAAAAAAAATCTCTTTAACCTCTGTTAGTAGTTTCTTTGAATTTTTATGTATCCTTTTTATTAGTTAAAATAATATTCAGCAATTTGAAATGTGTCATGCAGGAAGAATAMGGTAGAATAGGTGGGAAGTAACAGTATTTGAGAGGCAGTTTTCCATTTAAACTCTATTGCTCACAGGAAATATTATGTATTTACTATCCACATAGAAAATTTTAACAACATACACAGTTTTAGTGACTCCAAGTCAAGATACTTCAGTTGTAGAGAAGCAACAATTTATTCAGGGTCAGTTCAGCAGTAATTTGCCGATGACTGAGATGCTATAATGATTAGAGGAAAGGTATAGATTGAATGCCTCTTTCTGTTGCCTCCATGGGCTGGTTCCATTCTAGAGTTCACCTCCAGTGACCTTCAGGGCCTTCCCTTCAGCTGAACCATAAGCAGCTGACAATGAAGATCTTATGGCACACTATGTATGGGAAGTGCAGGCCCGCTGTGAAGGGCAAGCGACTCTAGTGAGCACAGAAAGTAACTCCCAGTTAGCAGTCTTCAGTCTTTTAGCTTGGTTTCCCTTCTCTCGAGCCTCACACATCTCAGCCATTTTGCATATGACTAAGTGAAATGAGTTTTCACCTATAAATAAAATTATTAAATAACCTCACTAGCTTAAAAATAAGTCTGAGCATATTGGCTACTCTTCTAAGCCAAGCTGCATCTTCTTCCTGTGGCCGCTTATAGCAGTCTGTGCAGAGTGGRGAAGCAACAAAGGCACTTTACATCATTTTTTCTGACCTACATCAGCCTTATAACCTTTGTCTTTGTTGGCTCCATGCAAGTGCTGCTGTTAGCAGTAATCCTGTAGAGCACTTGTCCCTTAGGACCTCGTGAGTGGGGGGTTCTGTTATGGTCACTAGCTGAAAATKAAATAAAAGGAACCTATTGCTTCCTCCAGATCCCAATACTTGTGTTTTTATATCCTAGATAAGTTCTACTAGAGCTACTCTAATAACCAGAAACTTAGAATAAAAGCAGGCCTAGAGTGTCCCTGCATTGCTCTGTCTCTGTCCACTGCCAAAGCAAGTATTGCATCAGTTGTTACAGGTGCATGGGCAAGCACTCTCCTCATGCACCTACAAATGCACCTTTGTGTGGGGAATGCATGAACATATGGGTGTGAGTGTAGAAAACCAGCTCAACATGTGGCACTCAGACAGCCCTTCCTGCCATTTAGCTATGGTTATGAATGAATGATAACTCCAGCAAAAATTTCTGCTTTCAGGCTCATGGAAAATGTTATATTATTTTTGGCTTGTGCCAAAGAAAAGTGGTGTGATAAAAGAGTAGACCCAGTAAGGTCCAAGCTCATCTGCACGTGTCCTTTGAGGTCTCTCTGGCTTCTGTTTGCTTAGATAAATTCAAGAAGCATACTTCATATTTACATTTATTGTGTTTTATATATTATATATTTTATTTATTTATTTTATATATATTTTTTATATTTATATATTTATATATTTTATATTTATTTTATATATATTTATTATATTTTATTTATTTATTTATATATATTTATTGTGTTTTATATATTATATATTTTATCAGTTTATATATTTATCAGCTTATATATTTTATATTCATCTAGCGAGTATAACGATCTACAATTTGATTCTATGGTCTGTATAAATATTCATTTATCAGACTACAAAGGCAGAAACTTAATATATTCTTTGGTTATGTACCATTCTTCATCCACACTCAAAGGAGGGAACTTCATCCTAAGAGTAAAATTATCCTAGCTTTTCACTTTGCTGCCGTAAGAATKAATTCCAACAGTTAACAGAAATAGTTTTCCAATCTATCCCATCACCCACACTCCCAAAGATATTGCAACAGTGCTGCTGTCCAGGGGAGAAAGGACATGTAAAGGGCAGTCAGCCTTAACAAATGGGAARTCTCACCCACAGGATCTTTGTCCATGGTGATACTTCCTCTGAAACAAACTCACAAAAACCTCTAGTACAATCCTTTTGTTACTGAATTATATACCACTCCTTATAGCAGCCTAGCCAGACTGCACATTCAGAGCTAGCTCTCTCTGCCATCATGTTACAAATCCAAGACACTAAAGGACAAAAGCTTAGCAAGAGAGAAAATTTAGATCCAAATACTCAAAAATCTGGCTGAATAAAACTATGAGATGTGTAGGTCATGACATGGGCTAGCACCGTCTCTTTGTTTGTCTCAGAATACTTTGCTTTTGTAAATGTCATTCCTCTTCTTCCTGACMAAAAAAAATCCCAAGACAAGTACTTGCAGCCATCTTCTTTTCTTCTTTCATCACTACATGCTAGCAGTGAAATGACTGGCTTGGGTCTCACCTGACCCAGCCCCAGATATCCAAACTAGATATATTCCATCCCACTCCATGCCATATTACTGCCCTCACTCCCTTCCTTCCAAAAAAAGGCTAGTAATGTTTACAATGGATCCAGCCATCCTGTGAGCACCTAGGAGGAGTGACAATGCAGCTTCAGWCTAGGTGGATCCCTTCCTGATGTCTCTCATGAGGTTTCTGAGCCTCTTTAGATCCAGCCTCAGGCAGGAAGGCAGGGCACATTCATCTGAGGAGAGTCCCCATGGGGAAGGCAAAGCCTGTTACCCTTGTTGCAATAGGAACTGTCTTGCACTTTCAAGAGAACATGCTCTAAATGCATTATGCTGAGCAAAAACTGTCCAGAGGGGAAGCAGAATATTTTCCTAAGGCAGGAAAACCTTCCAGTTGTGAAGAGTTAGTCTAGTTTCCCCTATTTGATCTCTCTCTCTAGGGACTAGAGAACACAGASKCGAGGGTAGGATAGCATGGCAGCTAAAAAATATTTTCTTTCACTGTAAGGTTGCTGTTTGAAACAGGACATGCACTCACTCACAGGGAAGCATTTTTACTTCTGCTGCCAGCTGAAGACTGAATGATAGAAGCTGCTCCTCCCTGAGACCCAGTTTCTCCCCTAGCCCTGTTGAATGCTGATGAACTACAAATGCAATACTTCTACTGTGAGGATGCAAAAATTCCTCCATTTCAAACACCTGTCTGGTCTGAAGGTTGTAATAAGGAATAAAAGTCACCTATGAGAATAAAATAATTAACAGTTATTAATTATGAGACTTCAGGAGTAGAGAAGGATAAATAAATTATGAACCATATCTAGCACCTTCTTCCATACCCATAGACATATAGAAACCATACRTTCTTGACATCCTTTGTCATCAAGCCACATATTTCCATGCTTTCTATCCCCTGGGCACTGGTGCAGCAGGGCCACTAATTTTTCAGCTTTAAATCCCAGTCTGAGCACCCACTTTTAGGAGCAAAAATCCACAGGCAACTGTCTGGCTCCATGGAGTGGGTGCGCAGAGTCTGATGGTGCAAGAGTCTGATCAGCACTAACCATCCTGCTAAATCCTTTATGCCATAGGTAACGAGGAAGAATTGTTATGGCCTCTGGCAAAGAAGTGTGCTTTGATGAATCAACTTCGACAGAGGAGACACTGACTTTCAGTCTGAATAAGATATCCTTGCAGTCATGCTAAGATTTGGGCATTTCTCCTATTGATAGAAAAAATTACTTCTACACATGGGCTCYGGTCCTATAATAGTGGAATTTCAGGCTCCTTAATCCAGAGATGAGTTTAGTTCCACAGAGTGCAAAAATAAATTTGCTCTGTCAGTTTTCAGCAGCATACCAGCCACCAAAAAAATGGTTCTTATTAATGATTAAATGGGAAACTTAACAGCTCCTCTCCCTCAAACATCTTTGTAGATCTTTTTGGYGTGACATGGAAGAAATTTTTAAAAAAATTGTGTAACTACAGCTGCTTTTCCTTTTGACTGAAAACTACATTTTTAGTTAGTAATGTCTACACATTTGGATTGGAAAAAAAGTTGAAACAAAGTTCCACTCCAACAACTGAGTCAATATACAACATGCTCTTGCTTGTATGGAAGAAAGAAGTATGCAAAAACCTACACGAGAGCTTGCAGGCATAATGAATGCTAGCTTGTAGAATCTGCAGGGGCAGATGGGGGGTAACAGAGCTCACCTACACATTTCCTTATTGGCCAGTTGTATCGCTTTAATCTTTGGCTCATAGTCTGTCTAAGGCTGCATCCTGAGCTGTGGAGCTCTAAGAGTGCAGGAGGGGCACAGCTCATAAAGGTGTTCAAGGGTTTGATAAAACTAAACCAGCTGTAGCACTAAAGAACAGTTTGACTGGGCTACTGTGTCTCCGTGGGACAGTTCAGCTGGGACTGCCATGCTGACCAGGATCCTGCCTGTTTGTATCCAGACTGGCAGAGCTGTGCTGGCAGATATCCCTGCCACAGAGCTTGCCTCAAAGGAGATGAAGAAAACTGAGAGGCAAGTTTATGCTTCAAAACTGTCCAGCATTCAGCACAGTGTAAAATCTGGAGTGTTTTGTCTCAAGGAGCCTCAAGGCACAAGGAGCAAGTGACAGGACACAGTTCACCTTCCTTATGGCTAAACTTTCCTTATTCTAAATGTGTTCTGTGCCTCACTGGCTGGGGGGTTTTGCCCCAACCTTTGCTGTTCCTTGGAGATTGCCCAAGGACTTCCTAGGAGGCTGCCAGCTGGCACAGATCACAATCGCACCAAGAAACATGCTAACAATTAAAATGGCATAGGGCAGCTGCAAAAGAGTGCTTGAGGCTATGAGCAGGACCTGTTGAGTCTCTTGATACAGACTTTCCATGCACTTCTGTAATAACGGAACACAACTCAGCACATAGTTTATCTTGGAGATCTATAGGAAATGCAGCCCACACTTGGTTCTTAGACACCTCTGTACATCAAATAGCTCAAAAGCCTGTGAGCTCTACACTTGCACTCTAGTTTCACATGATGAGCAAACTATTTTGGAGTTATCTTTCTGTTGCTGTATAGACACAGAGATAAAATACATGAAAACTGTAGTGATTTACGTTGTCTTTATAATAATTCATTTACTCTGCAAATAATATTTCAGACACTCTACTTATTCAGATGCCATGAGAAATGCAACATAATTAGCTGKTCTTTCTCCACAAGAAGTGTTTTGCAAACATGTCTGCTGAAAGTTTCATGGAGTTACTGAAATGCTATATAAGCATATACCTTTCACAAAATGCTTTGGTATAAAGAATTTTCAGAGCTAGATCTCTCCTACAGATGGACACAGTCCTAGCAAGCAGTGAGAGCAACATGTGGAGTGATGATTTTCACAGAATTCAGTGGGCTGGGGAAGTGACCACTCACATGAATGAAAGAGTCTAACTTCAGGTTTACATACAGCTCTCCATGTTCATGGCAGTCAATTCTTGGCCTCCAAAATATACCAGCTCCATACTTTAGCACAGAAATGTCAGAATGCTGTCACCTACTCAGGTCATTTAACCTGTCATTGAAAAATCATCATTGCCTGGGTATCAAAGCTTATAAACCATACTCCTCTGAGCCAAAAAGATTAGCCTGTGGCTTAAAAGCACAGGCTGCAGATGTAGAGCACTTTTCAGAAAATACAGAAATGCAAAACCGAGACTGGGACAGATTTCTGTTCAAGCCCTCAGTCAAAGCAAAGCCAGCTAAAGAGTTACATCAGACCACCAAGTACCAGCAAAGTTTTAATAACCTGTTTCCAAGGATTCCACTGAATTTCTGAGAAACTGATCCAATGTTTAACCAGCCTCTCAAGTCCCAGTTGTCCAAGATRGCTGTTCTCTACTAAGCCAATAACTTCTGATTTTTCAACAACTTTCAAAGACAACACTTACACACAAGATTTTTTTTCTACCTAGCTTCTATAGATAATTTTTTACTGTCATAGAGTACAGGATTGGTTTGTCCTTGTATTTTCACAAATAAGATTTGAATTATAATAGAATACTTTGATCCTATCAARTTGGAAGAATATAATAACTGATACCAGGAAAAAGTTTACATTAGTAGTAAAGGTCTCTGAAGATGATACACKTGAAATGTACAACAGAGGTGATTTGGTAAGACAGAAGAAGCAGCTGGTTAGGTCAGGACACTATATTTCCCACAGAGACAAACCAACCATAGCATTATATCACTGTAGCCCGCTTATGCTCTAAAATGAATCAAAATATTCTGACCCAGCTGTACCCCAGAAAGACACAGCAAAAAATCAAATCATGCATTGATTACGTTGATACCTGTTTTCTCAGCAAAGAGCAAAAAACAAAAAGGAAAAGGAAAACAAATGCACTTATTCATTGCCAGGATCTGAAAGTCTCAAACAGTGAGATGTGAGTTGTGCAGCCGCCTCAAATTTTCCAATGCCAGAGACAGAAAACAGACAGGAGAGCAATCAATGTTTAGCATCTAGTTGTACTGTGCTCCTTTTCCATCATACCATTTTCGACTTTTAATTAATAAAAAAGTGTAACWTGTAGCTACAGTGTGAAGGATCCTGACTTCTAATGCCTGTCTGTACTCTTTAAAGAAATTCCTGGCTAATTTACCAATACATAAGCCATCATACTAGTGTACATACAAGGGTACATCCTACCTCCTCATCATTTTCCCCATCTCCATTTCCAACTCCAGCATCACTACTGCCTTGGTAGAAACATGAGGAAGAGAAGAACCACTTGAAGGAACAGCAGCCTGCRGGATATCTTCTAAAAGTTGTAATGACTTCTCCCCAGTCAACCATGATAAGGAGCCTGATTTTCACCCAGCTTTGCAGATTGAATCGTCATTTACACATTTATAAGCTATTACCAGTTGATGAGGTAGGACATTGGAAGAGGARGAGGTAACTCAGGTGCTTCAAAAGCTTAATCAGTACAAAACTAAACGTCATGTTCCTCCTAAAGGATCACATTAGCTGAAAGTTTTGATATTTAAATGCAGAATTAAAGTATCTGTGACACAGAAGATGTTCAAGTACGAAACATCACAGAAATACTGATTTAAAGGTATATTAAGACCWATAAAAATTTTACCTCTGTTAGCATGCTACTTAGGAACTCTAAGGACTGTATATTCATCCAGTCCTCTGAGAAACAGCATAAAACATTAAATTAGCAGAACACAAACCAAGAAAAAAACTCAAACAAACAAACCSAACAAAACAAAATGAAAAACCACCACCAAAAAAAAAATACCCACTCCCACCAAATCCTATTCTGCTGTGTTAGCAAACTGAATCAGTTCATCCACAGATCAGAGGAAAATCAGATGAAGTTCATGGGACTGAAGACTGACTATCAGGCCAAAGAGAGACCAAAAGGGTAAACAACAACAGTGAGTCACCAGATCTACTCTCCCATCAGAGCACCCTGAARTACAGTGGAAGGTTGATGGAGCTATCAAAACAGGCAATTATCTTGTTATAAGACAGGCATTTTCACTGTTTCCAACCTGTTTTCCCCCTCACTTATTTATTCATAATGCCAGTGCAGAGGCACAGGTCTTTCAGTGCTAGAGTGCATTGCCATTTGTGTGCATTTAAATATCTCAGATCATGCACAGAAAAACAACAGACCGGGGAATCTGAAGGTCTCAAGTGGGCATGAATTGAACTACACACACTTTTGCTATGAAACACATGGAGATCTTATTTAATATAAAATAGAAACAATAGGGTTTTTTTATACAAAAACATTAAAAATATGCTTACTGCACATAGTCTAAATTGTGATTTGAGATTTTAATTTGTCCCAGTTGCCCTTTTATGTTCAAGCAGCAGTATAGCAATTTTACCCTACAGTTAGTTTACAGCATCTCCTCAGCTGAGAGGTGACCACGGTGTGCCCTGTCCCTGGATCCTTAGCCCCACCATTTTGTCTTTGCTGTCAAAGTTACTGTTTGTGTGGCTTYGCTGCAAACTTTGTGGCAGAAGATGAGGTGCCATTTGAAAGCCATGTTACCTCATCCCCACTTAAATAAGCATGTCTGAAACTTTACCTTAAATCTCATGGAGTAGTAACCCTCCAGAGAAATTGGATATGCCCTCGAAGCCTAGGAGCTTGGTTAGCCATTGCTATTGAACCTGGGGGATCTTGGGTGAAATTTGAGGTTAAACAAATACATGGATGCCATCAGTTTATACTCAGCTAGCATAGGTGCAAATACTGGCACTAGAAACAATATAACGGTCAACCCAATTCACTGAATTCAGTGTATTTTTCTTCTAATTTTTACATGCTAAGGCCTGCAAACCTTCTCTAAGCAGTCTCTGTTTTCCTATGAAGAGAGCAGGATCAGGCACTGCTTCTGTTCAGGATCATTACAGAGGATACGGTAAGGACGGAGGAGGTTTTCTGCAGGGAAGTGTAAAAATCATCCATGGCACTCTACCAAACTAAGGTCCRTGGAGCTTCTCAACCAACAGTTTACACAGCTGAACCTCTTTTGTCTGGAGACATTTACCTTGAACTATTATTTCTGTTGTTTTACCCCTTGTGCAAAAAAGTCTTTTAGCTTGAAACCTGGCACTCTAAGACACTATATATGAGTGTGAAGAGTTTTGTTAAAATCCTTCAAAAGAAAAAGAAGGAAAGAAAAAAGATAAACATATTGTATTTAATTTTAACATTAACAAAGAAAAACAAACAAGCTTCCCAGTTTGAACTGCTTTCCATCGCTCGTGATTGTGTAATTTAAACAAGGTTTTATTTAAAACATATTTTTCAGACCTTTAATACTTTTGCTTGAATTAGGCATTTCTGAAATTTCTGATTTAAAATTGAAATGACTGAGTAGCAAACACAGCAGTATAAGAACACAAGCACTGTGCCTTTTATTTATAGCATGTTTTATTACMTGTATCAATATTACAATCTCTCTATAAAGTTTAATTTAGGATTGAAATAATACTACAGGTAAGATTATCTCCCCACAAAATGTTCAGTTGGTTTTGAGAGCATTGCCTGATTTTATTATTAAACAGCCAGAGTGTTTCTTTGGGCTACAAGTCACTGGTATATATAACTTCAGTTATGCAACTAATGAACTTGATTTCATATACTTTATGTTAGCTACATGGTCAAATATTTTTCTGGGCTTGAGCTGAGCTCAGCTTTATGCAGAACTCCTCCTTTAATTGACTACCACCTCTACCATAATGGGAGAGGACTGGGCTACTGGGAAATACCCAAGGCATGAACAGATCCTATAAAAAATGTTAGAGAAAAAACAAAATAAATACTAACAGGTTTCCCCTTCAGGCGAGAAAAATGGTATCTAACCATGATCATGTTCATTAAATTATCTTGGATTAATGTAAATATACATTTCCTGGCTTTGGTGGGAATGCAAGACAAATCTAGCTTTTCTTAAACACAGAATTGATTTCCCCTCCCTCTTAATTAATTTAACATGTATTCCCTTTAGTTTCATAATGGAGCAAATTTTGAACGAGTATAAATCCTGGGAGTTTTACTACCTAATTAAAAACATATCCCTGTGGCACACATGGATGGGAAACTCATGTCTCAAAGGGTTAATTAACAGTCTTTACACATTCTGTATTTAGCTCAGRGTACAAAGCCAAAAACATAAATAATGTCTTAGAAACAGGAGGTGCAGATGGTTTTAAAATTTGGTTCTTAGTGCATTTTACACTAGCCAGAAATATGTACTGCATAAAACCGAAACAATGACTCAGTAACCATACTTAATGCACAGTTATATTTAAAATTTTCTTCCCCTTTTGCAATTTCATATCTTTTTGGCGTCTAAAACAACAATTGTAATCTTGCTGCAGTCAGAGGTCTGTAGAAGAATCCTTGAGACAGGAGCGCAACAAGGGTCTTGTAACTGAGAGAGTCAAATTACAAGTATGAAACTACAGTGTTGTGTACATAACAGATAATCATCTGACAAAAACAGAATTAAACACTGGGGTGACAACAGAAATTAGCACACTGATTTACCAGCTCTCCATTTACAGAGCAAACAACCAATAAAATAGCAGCAATTTGGCATACCTTTAAATGAAGCAGAATTATTAACTGAGACTACCAACTTAAAGAAAAGAAAAAGAGGTCCTGTCTGAGAGGAACATGCTTAAAAATATTCCATTATAAAGGCACATGAACCCTGCTCAGCCCACACAAGTCCTGCTAGTCCCCCATCATGGCTCTCTCTTACATAAATATTCTATTGAATCCGCATGGGAAGGGGACCTGGTAAAAGCCAGCGTTAATTGAGACAGCTGAATGAGGCCATTGACTGAGAGGCTGCTAATTAGGTACAAGTGTTTGCAGATTTGAACTCACGGTACAATTGCTGTGGGACAGTGGCAGGGAAGGGAACCTGAGATGAATAGAGAAGACAACCCCCAGACCATCCCATTCCCTGTTGTTACTTGCTATTCTGTTTCAACAATTAAGTGACCTTGGACATGTCGTGACATTTTTGTCCCACTCTAATCTCTCTAAATGGGATTTTAACTAACCTCTGAAGGTGCCATAAAAGTGAGTTAATTTTTAACAGGCATTTAGTAAGAGATCCATTTAGTGTAAGTTTACAGATTTGTGAAATGCCAATGACACATGCTCCTCAAGAAAAAAATTGCAATTTAGTATTGCAGTGGTCTTGGACATAAAATACAAGCATTCCTACTAACCACCTTCAGCTAAATTAATATTCCACTTCAGAATTGCAGCTCCAGCTAAATTGCCTATCTTCCCATGTCAGAGCATCTGCCYCRAAAGGGGGCTCCAGTCTGTGTTTTCAGAGCAGAACATGAACAATTCTCTATATCCTTGACTTAAAATTGAACAGCTCACTGGTTTTTATGAGCTATTAGACACTGTGGTCTTATTAAGGGTTCCTTGCTCGTTATGCTGACACTTTTGGAAGAACAGGTCTAATCCATCTTCACCTTTAAATCCTGTAGGAAAGAACAACCTTGATACCTTGGTGTCAAGACTCTGAAAACCAGGCTATGTGGCTCACCAACTTCTTTTAGGAGCATGTTACTCTGTTTAGAAGCAATCTGCTTTTGAATCACGTAGACATCAAATGTTTTGTCTGGCTAGAAAACAAGGCTAATCAGCTGAAATCTGACACTTAGGAGGAGGAGATTATATGGATAATATCTCAAATGAGAATAGGGAATGCAACARTGTTTTCATGCATTTCCAATTTTGTGCCAAGTACTTTGTGTTCCAGCATTAGACACATCTGTCAGTGAGAAGCATTCTTGTTCCTTCATGCAGAATAGTAGTCTCTCTTTTCTGCTTTATCCATAAAATTATAAAAGTGTGGCAGCATGCCCTAGATGGTTTGTAGTATTCATTGAGAGAGCATTATTCTTCTTCCAGGGGCAGGAAAGCACAGAGTCTTGGATGCCATGGCTTAGGTCTAGGCTGCAGTTTCTTCACAAAAGGTGAAGCTGGTGGTTCAACAAATATTATTTTCAGCATGTCTGTGATGTGGAGGCACACACTGTCTCTGCCTTATRTGCATACTAGAGGACTACCACTCTTGTCTTCCTTTCTCCTCTGTCCCAGTGGAAGCTCAACTCCCAGCCATCCCTGGGGTAGCAGAGCTGCCCCACTTGCAGGAAATAAGCCTGAGCTGCWGCAGCAGCAATACAGCAAGTAATGAAAGGCTTGTAGTAGAAGGTAATTTTAAACCACATTTCAGAGACACTCATACTCCCACCCGCACTCAGGAATGCTGAGGCTCACTGCACATGAATGGTCTGCCCAGCACACATGAATCCATCCAGGTGTTCATATCCTGGTCTCCTGTCCTGGCTTCTCTGCAGTGACACACAGAGGACCTGTCATACCCTCATGTCTCCTCTGCTTCCTCAGCTGGCAGCCTGGTGCTGGTTTTAGATGTGCCTYTTTGCACGCTTCAGGGGATGACAGTGATTAATGTCTCCATCCCGTTCCACCTCTGTGAGTCATCAGGATTTACTCACTCTACTTTGTTTCCCTCTTTGGGTGACTTGAGAAGCTACACATGTGTGATAGGATCCCGATGACCTGCTAATCCTGCTGTCATTTTCATCAGCCTTCTCCAGCTGCCTACTGAGTCTGGTATCTCTGTAGCCAGACTTATCCATTTACTCTCCTAAGATGCTCATTTTAACATTTCTAGTACAATTCCACATTTTCCACCAGCTTTGGTGGGTCATTTCTAATAGTACATGGAAATTCTTCTCTTGCAGTCTCTGTGCAACCAAATTTTATTTGTTCAGCAGGATTCAGCCTTTTTGCTTATGTAGAAGGGAAGGCAACAGAGCCCTGCCTTGTATTGTGGAAAATGAAGCACACCCTCAAAGGAAACAGCCCCAGTAAATTCTATCAGCTGGGGATGCTGAACATGTGGGAAATTAGGAGTAAATTTAATTCACCAGGGTAGAACAACGCTCCATAGCCAGAGCAAGGAAAWACAGTGAGATCAGAGGTAATGAGTATGGGAAGGAAAACAGCAAGAGCAGTATAGAGCAGGAGTTCTTTCTATTTCAGGTTAGCCCCTAAGGAAGATGAAAGAAAGAAATAAACTGATACCAGGTGAAGAACAAAGTGTGGGTGAAGGGAAGTTCCTTTCAAGCAGGAATATCACATTGGAGGGAAGCTGAATTTCTCACTAAGGAAAGTGCAAGCTTAAAATAGAAAAAGACTAGGAAACAATGTATGTGGCAAACAGAATTATAAATGACTGCATATCTTTCATATGACATTATCTCATACAACTGTTCTTCATCAGAATACCACAATAACACAGACAAAACCACCAGCCCAGTGCTCAGCACAATGGTGTTTCCAGAATGAGGACTGCTGGAGGCATGTATGTAGGCTCTCACTATTCCACCTACAGTAACAAACCTCTTATTTACATCCTTGTCTGCCAGTAAATACGTAGGGCTCTGTGTGGGACCTAAGTGCACACCTTAAATGTAAAACAAGTGCTCTTTGAACAGCTGTGGCCTTCAGCACAAGTCAATATCCTCTACAGTAATGTATAGAGCAATGTCTGGGTTTTTTCTGGGTCTAAGGGCTGCTGTAAGATGTACAGAAACAGAATGCTTAGAGTGGGTCAAGTGTGATTAGTGAGGAAAGATAAAAAGGGTAAAAAGGAGGAAAAAAGRAAAAAGGGGAGAGAGTGAAAAAGGAAAATTGAAGTATGTCAAGAAAATATGAACACAGAARAAATGTAAGGAACAGAGGAAATAAAGAAAGAGCAAATAAGCAGTTCTGTCTCTTAACCCTCCAATATTAACTCTGTACCCCACATCTATTACTGTATCTCTCAAGTGTCTTGCTTGGTTTCCCCCCCATTGCTCTCCCCACTCCCCAGCCASCACTTGAGGCAAATAATTGCTTTCCGTTCCCCTCACTTAGTTAGTTGTAGTTGATTTCAGATTTTCCCAACCTCTTTAGCTCTTGAACCCGTCCAACAAAAATACAGGCATATTTATCCAGGGTAATATAGACATTTCAGTACTAAATGCTTAATTTTAGGGTTCATTGTTTCTACCCGCCAAGCCTTATGCATTTCATACCCTAATAACTGAACCATGAAAATTACAGCTAATTTTGAAGCACTGCTGGGGATGGATGGCAAAGAGAAAAAGAACCCTGGAATTACAAAATTACTAGTACAGTCTGGTTAGAAAACGAATTATTTTCGACATCTTGCTTTGCAGCAAGAGTACATGTGAATGCAATGACTTTTCTTCTTTAGGGGTCCACTCAGGATTGCTGAGCTTGTTCAACGTTGTGCTTCTTTTCTTTGAATTCCCTTCTTCACCAGTTTGCCTGACTGCTGTTTCTAGGAACATTTGACAGCCTGAGAAACACAGACAGACATCTCTGTTGTGTCAAAAGAGTGAAACCAATCTGTTTTCTGCAACTCATTAACCAATTTTGTCCAGTCTAGGGCATGAATTTAAAAGATAACATTCTGACCCTAATCTGACTCCATCCCCATGTGCACCAATGACACTTGGTGCCTTTGGGAAGGCAGTGATACAAATTGAATTTTGAAAAAAATTATCTAGATGGAAGGAAAAAGAGGCTGTCCATTTTGTTATGGATGTGAGGATAAAACATAGAGAAAATATATGGTACTAAATATGCAAATTGTTTGTCACTTGAATTCTTTAACTGTGATGGGTTTTTTTTAAAAGAAAATTATTCAGCTCTTCCAAGAAGTGAGGGTTTTTTACCTAGAAATCCTAGACCATTTCCTGCTTGTATCCATTTCCTAGCATTTCCATTTCAAAGCATAATAATAAGAGAATATATTCCTAGAAAAATTGGAAATGATCTCACAGTACAAGTTGCTGTGCCACAACTTCTTTGTAGCTCAATAATRTTTGTTAATCCCTGCAAATTAGGTTTTGTTGCACCAGGAAAGCTTCAATTTTCTTTTACTTGCTGTGAATGAAATTGCTATCATCCTCTAAAAGAAAAATAATCTGATTGCTTGAGGAGAAACTACCTGGGAGTTAAGGTATAGCTCTTCTGATTCAGAAGTTTCAGTTTGTGTATTGGAACAGCATCCACAGTCTCTGTTGAGCAAGGCTGGTCCAAAGACCAGTGAAAYGAAAGGAAAGCCTGATTTCTCTTTCTATTAGCCTTGAAACCAGTCCTCAGGCTCTGAGTCCAACCCAAGTCCAAGCCCAGCTTTTGCTCTCTGCTCTGTCTAACCACAATGTCTCAGCTCCAGGTACTGCACATGTGAGGCAATGAAGTCAGTGCTGAGTTATTCCCCCATACAAACATTGCAAAATAGTGTTTGTGCCCAGCTTTCTGCTGGCCTCTGTACCCTGCTGAATTTCAGCTCTATATTTACATCAGGATCAAAAGCTGAACTCAATACTCAATAAGGAAATACATTTCTTGTTTTCTCAAATCTGAATCTCTTAAGATTTTTGATCTGGGTTAAAAAGTGAATAAGAAAGGTCAGTGAAATGATGGAAATATCACTTMAGTAAGTTTTATGGTCCAGAATCTTGGAGCTGGGTGTAAAGGAAAATAAGATTTTGTAGCTTAAAAAAAAACAAACCAAAAAAAAACAAGAAAAAACCCAAAGACAAACAAAAAACCCAACCAAAAAAAGGGAAAAATTATATTCAAAATGGATTGTGCTTTATTTCTCGGTTTGCCAGTGGAAAAACAAACAAAAAACAGCTCATCCATTCAAGCGCACGTTATGTACTCATTCTGAGTGGTGTGTGCATGCCAAGAACATTTTCTACTATACAATTCTCTTACTATGTATAACTGTATATTTCATTTTGCCTAGAAATAACCTCATGGCATCACACAGTACAAAAACAATGGCCAAGAAAATTAACTACCCACAAATCAGCATTGCTGCATGGGTTTGCAAGCCAGCATTTCAGATGATTGGGAAATCCAAGTCTATTTTTAATGCCATATTTGTCCCCCAACCATTGCTTCATCAGCATGATAAACATGCTGTGGCTGAAAAAAAGAAGAAAGAATCAATCTACCTGGGCAAAACCATGTTTATATAACTCTATAAGCACCCAGAGCAGAACATGTGAATCCATAAATTYGAACAAAACAGTAATAAACAAACAAATGGGTTGCCTTCAGTGTTTTCACTTATGCTGTGATATTATCTTCTGGTATTTAGTGCAACTAGAGGACACAGAAATCAAAGCCCTTTAGTTAGTTTGTAAACTCCCACTCATTGCTGMAAGCAATTTTCTTGTCTGGCCGATGTATTTACTTTTTTCTATAACAAAACATGCTGTTTGGTGAGTTGTTGAGGAGGCAATCTGTACTGCATCTCACTACTAGTGTGTGCAGCGTTTACCCCAGGCTTTCCTAGGAAAGAAAAACAGGCAATGCTGAGKGAGAAACCTGAAACGTGTTGATCCAAGGCTATATGCTTCATCAGCTTAAACAGCCACCAAAAATAAACCTGGTACCCAAAGCAGCCAGAGGGAGGAAACAGAGCTGGTGAAGGGATGGAGCACGTAATAGAAATGGCTGCACAGAAATGGGGCCTGAGTGCTACCAGGGTGATGAAATACAGCAAATAGGCACAGACTGAAGCATTTACCTGCTCCCTGTCACCACCATCAGCCTCTTGTCAACTATAATCTGGTTTTGTACAATATTTTGGCTTTTCACACAAAAATTGGCAACCATTATCTATGAGACTTATTTTCTTATTGGATCAGGCTTATGCCAACCACGRGCATGTTTTATTTATTTTCCTAATTTAGCTTTCTAGTAGAGAAGAATTTGGCATCRGCAAGCTTTGATATTTTCTTACTTTGAACAGTCAAACAACCTTTACAGAACCCTCTCCATTAGAGTTAAACAAGACCACCAACCCTGCACCTCTGCCACTTCATTTCTTCCATTTATTGAACACAGAGAAGAGTGAACTAAATGAATATTCCTCCTCCTTACTTCAAATTTCCTAGAAGAAACTGTACCATCCTAAAATCACAAACAGAGGAGCATTTCTTGAGAGTCTGACTGGATATTTTTTAAGCTAAAAAAAAAAGTTTATGAACCAATGCTACTCCTAATACAACATAATAATAAGTATTTGTCACTTGTAAAAAAAGTATACTCAGTTAGAGAAAAAACTTCTGGATAGGGGAACATCTTTCCTCATCTTTCTGATACAGTCCTGTAAGTGTCTTCATTAAAGCAATGGAAAACAAGTGCTTTTATTTCTCATTTCTCACCCTAGTGCTATTATTTCTCATTCCCAAACTAGGGTGCTAAAAATATGAATGAGAAAAGGAACAGGAAGTCACAGAAAATCAACAAAGTTCATCAAAAGTCCATTGGACAATATAGAAAATTACTTTCTAGTCTCTCTCACCCTCTTCTTCACCCAGAATGGTATCTCCAGTTCTTTTGCCTGAAGTAAACAAGGCTGACTGCTCTGGAGTTTTGGCTTTCCTTTGGGAAACCTGAAAGCCCACTGCTCACCTGGTGTGCAGCTTATCTGAAATAGCACCACACCTCCCCTTGCTTAGGGAAAACAATGCCAAAGCAACTGCTCACTGTCACCCCCTTCTCACCAAAGAGATTAATGTCTGTGCAGAAGGCTGCAGGGCTGCCTGATCCTGCCTTTTTATTTTTGAGTGGAAACCACTTCCTAAGGAAAAAATTGCAAGGTGATAATTAAAATGCAGAGTCCTTGCACAGTCAGCATTTTGAGTAGAGCCTAAATACTTCTGTAAGAATATTCCCTTTTTTAAACCTCAACCTTTAAAATTGTTAAAAGTTATCACTTTTCTCTTAACAGACTTTTTTCCCTTTGCCTTATTTTCTCKTAGCTTCCTTAACAGTAGGCTATGACAATGGTCAAGGATGGAGAAACAAACATTGGCTTTTAACACAGAGCCAGAAACACTAGTGGCATGAGGAAAACAGCACTTCCCATAGAGGTGGTCTGGTTTTTGCCCATCTTCTCACTAAGGGAATTTTTTTCCTTGTTCTCTTCTGCTCCCATCCATGACTGACTGACTGGCCAATATTGTTTTAAAAATTGAAGAAACAGTTATGGTATCTTCACAGAAGGTCAGTGGTATTTACAAATGTATCTTATTTTTACTCAGCTTCTGATGAGAAAACCCAGTTRTTTCTAAAAGCTCCTAGSAGGAAACTTTTCCTGAAAAGAACTAATGTTCTTCTATGTCAAATTTACATTCTTCACTAAGTACAAAACCACATCTAAAACACTGCATTTCTTTTAAATGGAAGGTGAAACTGAGCTGCACTTAGTTATTTTATGACATTGAGAAGTAAGAATAATATTAAAAAAAAAAGATCTGACCACAAATTTATAGCACTTTTCTCCCAGTACATATGTGACTCATAAAGAGCTGAAGTTGCCAAGTCAAACACTCAGAAAGTCAGGAATGACAATATACCTGACCTTTCTTTGGTCTCCCTGTGAATATGTAATAAAATAATTACACAGGCAGGTTTGGGGCCTTTTTTTTTTTTTTTTGAGTAGGTCTTTGTCTCATTTTGTGAATTGAAATACAATTGCTCACAAAAATACAGTGCTCAGTTGGTTGTTTTGATTTATTTTCAAGGTGTAATCACAGCCTTTATGTGCTTCACTTTATTCAAAAGCTATTCTCAGGATAGCTCTATTAATTTCCTCAATTTTTCATGTCATATTTAATACAGTAATATCTTAGTCTTTCATATGTATTAATTATCTTCACAACAGAGTTTCCATCTTGCAGCTGAAATAATGGTAGCAATTTTATTTTTTTAGTTGTGACCCCTGGGAATGAAATTTTCACAGTACCTACATGCTCCCAGTACACATCCTACTGCCTTCTCTGCACCTCTAAACACCAGAAGTAAGAAAAATATTCTTGGCTTTGGTAAGGACTGGTTTTAGTGCCTTGCTTGGCACCCTCTCACAGGAATTCTGGAAGAGATGGGCAGGGACCATCCTTTTTTCCAGCAGTCCTCTGCCTCACCTAATGCATACGATGACATAGATGTTGAATCCACATCCGAAGGCGTTAGGCCTGCCTAATTTCACAGCTCCGGTGCGTCTGAAGAACAGACATATCCTGAGTGCTGACATAGTGACTTGAACAAACTACGTGATCAAAATGCMAATGTGTGACCTGAACTGAATGTGTGCATGCAGTCTCAAGCTCCACTTTCATAATTACTTGCCTCAAAAATTTTAATAATGTTCTCTTAATGTGGAATTTCACATGCAGTGCACATGGATAATAYGTTTAGTGGGAAGCCTTGCTGAATCTTGCAGGCTGACCATTGCACCTTTTTGACCAAGCATGAGAAGCCCAAMACTGGAGTAAAATGTAATAAAAGTGAGTGGGGCAAAATTATATCCACCAAGCATCAAATTAATCTCTACAATGCCATGATAAGTCACAGTACTAATTCCAATGTTTTCTATTTTCAGTCTAAATAACATTTAATTGCTAAAAATACCATGATGGGATGTAAAATTGTACATTATTTTTATTAACTATCTATTATTTAAAACCTTCTCTATCAATACAAAATATTATAATATAATATTAATTTAACACAATGCAAACACAATACTCCAGAAATGTACCCAATTAAATGAACACTGCATTTGTACACTCCCTTCAGCTTAAAGAGTTCTAAGTACTACAAAAATATGAATTTGGTTGACCTTCTTGTGAAGTACCATGGTACTTATTTATAAATTGGGAAAGGTAGGCTCTACAGAGACACCATTACAGTGGTATAAACCTGACTATCTTGGACTCCAAAAGCAGTAAAGAAAACTAAAAAGAAAATTCTTCCTGTGATGAAAAGAAAGGTGCCAAGTGGTTTAAATTTGCAGATGGGGTTCAAAGAGATTTTTGCAATGTATGTAATATCTAGGCAGCAGTCAATCCCTTGGGAAAGTACAGGAAGATTTCTGTGTTGGTGAGAATTAATATCTCTCAGAACTCCTTCACAGRGAACCTACAATGTGGTGTCCCTGGAGGAGCTGGAGGCTACACACAGCTGCAGTCTGTTCCCACAGAAGCATCCAGGGAGCCCCACATGATGTCTACTCCCCACTGAAACTATAAGCACAGTTGCTTCCAGTTTAACTATAAGCTGGAAGTTTCTTGCTATACACAGTAACATGAGTGAACTCATACCACAGTCGCAGATCCCAAATCTTCTGARTGGCTTAATGTGCGAGCCTAGACCCAAACTGAGTGTTTAAACTTCTCCTCTCTTTGTAACTGGTTTAGCAATACTTTCCCTTCTCTTGCAAATACTGCAAATACCCCTGCAATTCAGTTGGTTTTGAGCTTGAAGGGCAGAATTTAAATCTGTGGTTTTGGGGGTCTTTGAAAAAGTCTGCTACCTCTGCGTACCTGAAATTTCTTAGGAGGATATGTTAGCTAGTTTTCTTTTACTGACAGTAGAAAGTAGTAGTATATGAAAACTAATCCTCACTTCCCAGGACTGCAAGAAAAGTCTAGTTTTCCCAGTTAAATTTTGAAAAGCAACCAACCAACCAACCAACCAACCAGCATAGATTTGGGTAAGAATAGCTTAAGATGCATTTATTTAGCCTGGCCAAATGGAAATAACATGTCCAAACCTGACAAATTATCTTCCAGCTGCAGCAAAAGGGTTTAGGCTGCTGCCCCTACAGTGGTCATTGCTGGCACACACAAAACAGGTTGGTACTGACCCACTTGTTGTAGTAGTCCATAACTTTTGTAAATACACTCTGGGAAAACACCCCAAGCATTTTTCAAGCAAGAGGAAAAAGGATGGGTATCGAGTCCTTACATCCTAATCTCAAAGTAGTGCTGTAAAAGAGTTAACAGCAGAAGCTGAAATTGATTTCCTTCCCATGACTTGCCTAGGCCATGCCTTGGCCATGTGACATTATAAACAGCCTTTTTGTATCTGAAACCCCAAAGCATTAGGAGCACGTTTCTGCTATTCTGAAATATAAGGCTCCCTGTTGACTTGCGATATTGCAGCTGCGAAACCACTGGGCTCTTTCTTCACTAGAGTACAGTGCTAACTATCAAAGATTAAACAGAATATGCTTTAATATCCATAAGAACCTGTAAACAACTAGGAAAAGATGACATGCCAGTTTATTAGGGAGCATGCTGAGTGTCACACCAAACTCCAGCTACAAAAATACTGCCCAGTCCAAAGGGAGCTGCAGACACAATGGGACTGACTAGGTAGGTCAGATATTACCCCACCAGACAGCTTCCCAGATCCTTACTCATTTTTAGAACCAGACTGGGACCAAATGTTCTTAAGCTCTTGGAATTTCTGAAGAAGTGTTTTTTCGATTCCACTGTCCAGCTAGGATGGGAAACAGAAGTGCTGAAAGCTACAGGAAAAATGCTGCTCCAGCCCAGTTTTACAGTCTCAGAAAATCTGGACAGCTTTTATGAACTTTGAATCATTGACTGCAGCTCTTTCTGAACCAAACCTCTGAACTTTTGAAGTCTGGCCAGGGTTCAGATTAGTTGTTGACCTTCTCTGTGAGACAGTTCAAACAGGGAATGTGCATGTGTGCACAGCTACGATCTGACACAAYGTAAACACACAGAGACTGCTCTCTCCTCACCTGGAGAAGATAGTGGTAGTGTCATTGTGGTCATTTCCTATTCCTCAGGGAACAGCCAGCAGCACACTACATTTGAGCTCAGCAGTTACGGCTACATGAATCCGCCTCCCCTGTCATTCTCTGCCAAATGGGAGTGAGCACAATCCACCGTACGGGGCCTTTGAATCACAGCCCTGCAATATCTGCTAAAATAGAAAAGGCTGGTAAAGTCTTTTCTGCCATTCTGCTTGCATCAACAGGTCCTGCAAGCCTGGAACAGTTYGTCCTGGACACCCTTGGTCCTGTCGCTCCAAACACAGGGACAAGAACACTTGAGCTAGGCCAGGGTCAGGGCTGTCCTGCCAGTGAAGCATAACCAAAACCACACCACCGTCGGATCACCGCCACCTGGTCCCTGACTTCAGGCTTGAGAAATACACCGTGACTTTGAAAACTGAAACAAACAAGCTGCCTAAAACTAAGAATCAAACTTGTACCAAATATTTGCACATCAATGTTTATAAAATGCTCTACCAAGAACTTGATTTTTTATTTAAACATGAAAAGATCGATGAAACAGAAATAAGAAAAATAGATAATTTGAGAAGAAATAGTTATTTGCCAAAGTGACCAAAATGGGTAAAAGTCAGGGCATATCTTTTTTATTCTATTAAACCATGAAGAAATAGCTCAAATAACACTCAAACTGTTGTTCACTTATATTTCTACAATATTCCATTATTTTAATAAAGAGGTCATTGTGCACAGAGTGTAATTACTAGCTCAGGAGAAAATTAGCTATGTTGACTTAATTGATGCTATTTACTTTTGCAGTCCATTGGCAGCCAGCCATTTTCTGTGAATACCAGTTTTCCAATTAATCATGATTTTCCTTCAGCTTGCCAGAGTTTTCTGAAATGACAGCTGCTATCTGGGAACAACTATCATGCATATAAGGAAAAGAGCAATCTTTAAATTTAAGAATTGATTGTTTTATCCCTCAAAGAAAAGTCCTGAGGCATGAGCTTCTAAAGCCTCTTTTACTCTCATTGCATTGATAATATTTTAGTGAAAGTCAGGAATACATCACACAAGAGCTATCAAATAAACCCTGTAAACCCTTGATAATGGCTCAGGTAGTATCTACTAAGAAATTGAGTGAATTTCTAATTAATCCATTTTACAATTGTTCAGCAGTGTCCTGGGAAAAGATCAGCCGATCATTGTGTRGGAGGTGAATGGGAAGAAGCATAAGAAAAGTGCTGCTTTTCTAAATCCACGAATTTCTGAGGCCCATGCTTGCTCTTCTCAAACACTGCTGCAGGAATGAATGCTGCTATAGTTTTCTACAGGAAATCCTCAAACCCTCTCATTCTGATGGCATGTTATAATGATCCAGGAAGGCGGTTTTTGCAGAACAGAAAACCAGGAAAAAAATACATAGCATTTTGCCTTTGAAGAAATCAGCTGAATGTGGGCTGTCTTTTGACTCACCTTCAGCTTTCTATGTCTGATTTTTGTTCTCGCTGGCCTGGCTAAAATCATATTTTAGTATTGTTGTTGTTATTTCGCTATTTAATGGCTAACAGATGTGAACTGGTTCATCCCACTTCCTGTCACTGCATATACAAAACTAAATGTCTCTCTTTAGCCCACATACACAGAGAGAGCTGGAAGCACCACCTTCTGGAGGGCTGGTAAGGTAGAGAAAATGGGTTTAGTAATATATTAATATGCATACATTTACATGTATATACGTGCAAACATAAACATATTTGTTTCTTCATGAAGAAACGTAAGCTGAGCAATGAATTGATCTTGCAAAGAAATTAAAGACTAAAAATGCATTTTGCAAATGCATTTACTGATTCAGAAGCATTACTTAAGAGACCATATGTGTCCTGATCCTATTGGGAGTTATCCAGCTCAGAGTTTGGGCCTGATGGAATGAGGGTGGAATAAAGATGAAGCCAAGACATTCTCTTTCCATTAGCTGGAAAAACTGACTAAGTGAGGAAAAAAAAGACGATGCAAACTGCATAACCTCTGTTAAATTTGCTGCAGAGAAACATGTTGTGTGTCAGGCCATAGGAAAATTACTTACTATAACACAGTTASATTTTGAATTCTTTCTGCAAAAGATTCCCAGTCTAGTCCGCTGGATCTTGCTAACCCTTGGTGCTTTAGACACACTCAATTCAATTAGTACTGGAAAAGAACTTGAAACTCATGTTCAAAATGAAAAAAACCCAGTGCGAATGAACACATCTGTGGCTCTCCACTAGCTTGTATATTCTTCTCAAACTTTTCTGCTAGAAGCAAACACATTTCTGTGTTGGGTATATGTTGGCACATATACATAATTCTCTGTAAATACATACATATTCTCAGATCGATCATAATTGGCAAAAGTTCATGATCTGTTTGAAGTTAAACACAAGCTGTTTAATGCTGCCTCTATTCTAATACACCAATAAAACCAAATGAGAGAAAAACTATTAAAAAAAATCTGTTTTCTGAATATAACCAAACTGCTCCTTAGAGTGCTTACATCACCTCTCTGCTGGAAAGCCAGCTGAGATGGAAAGTATGATAAAATCTATGCTGTGCACACTATTCCCCCGTGTAGTCTGAACTCTGAATTAAGCCTTACAATGAAAATAGTGAAATACTAAGGTACAGTTTATAAGGTACTGAGTGTGGGTGCAAAGAGAGGCACCTCTCTCTGTTATTAAACACCACTAGCCTTTGAAAAGGGATTTGCAAAGTCACTGAACTGTTCCTGCTTACCTGCAAGTGCTCACATTAATCATGGACCTTTTCCTGTGTTTGCTAAATTATAGTTTTTATTGTTTCTCCCCAGGTAATGCAAACTTCCTGAGCATCTTTGGCAATGATGTGTCCCAACAAAACTGCTATGGTTATCCTGTTTCCCTCTCAGGGAAGAGAGGGAAACAGGACAAGAGCTGACTCCAGAGAGTGATTTTCTGATTAAATGAAGTTACCTTGGAAATGATCACTTGTGGAACCCACTATGCTTCATTTAAAGTTGATGAGGTGTTTGCCAAATCCAGCACATGGTCTTGGGGTCAGAAGTAGGATAAATCATGGAAGATATAAGGAGAAAGTGAATAGGGATAGAGAAAGAAAAACCAGAAGGATACCTCTTGTCTCTCATGGGATCTCGTGACATCTGATCCAGGACTACACCTGACTCTGCTGTTTTGACAAGAAGGCTGTTAYTCCTCCTGCTAGTCCTGAACACCCAGGCTTGCATTTGGGTTCCCTGGCTCTCAAGGCAGAGCTTCTGAGACCTCTGCWAGGGATCTTGAAGCCTGAGAGCCTAAGCTTCAACAAAATCTCATCTCTACTCATCACTACTACATTTGTGTGCCTGGAAAGCTGAACTGGAGGAGAGTCAAGTCTCCAGGCAGTCAAACGTAGCGATGAATGTGGCATAAAAATATGGACAGACTGAAATAAAGAGGAACCCAGCTGGAATTCTAAAAAGCAATACAATACATCTGTCTTAAACATGTTAAAATTCATTCTTGCAAAACTTTGTTCATCACTTGAGCTTACTTATTAAGCTAAAAATACCATAGATCTTGCCCTGCTCCAGGTACTGCACAATAGATTCTGTTGTTATGTATCCCTTTACAAAGTCAGTGTAAGATGCATTTATGGATGTGGTGAGACTTTTCTAGTCATGCCAGAACATTTATATTRCCAAAACACTAACTCAGAGAAATTAAAACATTTCAGCTTAGAGAAAACAGTTGTGTTATGCAAGGCCCGTAAAAGGAAGGTAGAAAGCAAAGGACATTTAATTTCTATTTTCCTATTACTAAGCCATTTTCACATTAAGATAGTTGATCTGTGGGCACTCTTTGTCTTCRCCCAAATGATTTTCATGATCAAGATCTGTCAGTTGTAATTTAGTTCTGGATTGATTCAGATGTGATCCCTCAAAACCTAAGCAGCATTTTTATATATTCCTTGTCACACTCTCCAAACAAGCTCCCATCAGCCTATAAGCCACACTGCTCTCTACAATAATACATGTTTGAATGCAACTGGTTTATATATATATATATATATATATATATATATATATATTAGCCAATTTTAAACATTTAAAACTAGCTACATCCATTACATTGCATAAGCCTATTTCAGCATCATTATCATGTCTTCTTTCACGACCTTGAGGAATTTAGAGATCTGCCAGATGTTTGGTGTCTCAGCTGGAGATACAGGGAGTTCTCCTCTCTCCTAAGGAGTGAAATAAGGAACAGTGGAATTTCAAGCATTTGGCAGTGTGTTTTTTTCTGTATGACACAACACTAATTGAGATAAACAGACGCACTCCAGTAACATCTCTTGCCAGGTTAACTTTCAAAGACTAGGGAGAGAATATTCCATTCAGCAAAACTTTCCAAACCAATCCTCKCAGCATATGTTTCATTTGCAACCAATTCAGTGAGACTAAAGAAAAGGCTTTGCTAGTTGAGGGTTGACACAGAGAAATAGTTAAGCACCCTTCTGAAATGGGACCAAAACTGAAGTAAGCAAATGGCAATAAAAAAATACTGTGTAATATGTAACACATTCCCATTTCACTCACCATTTTTTAAGACATACAGAAACATTGTCCAAATACTCATGCAGCACACTGGCTGCCTACTCTAACACAGGTCAAAATGTTCTGCTTAAAAAAATCCCAAAGTTTTTGGAAACTCTGCAAGTTTCCAAGGCTTAGGTTACTGTGGAGGAGGTACAACGCATGGGAATTTTCTGTTATATTTTCTTTTAATGAGTCCTGTAAGCAATTGTTTCACAATACAGCCTGAAAGGGTAGAACAATTAAATGACTACAGATGTGTCAAATGATGCAGGAAAACCATGAGACACTTCCAAATGAGTAGGYGGAGGGTGTGAAGAGACCATATCCTGTAATATATGAATCTCAGATTTTTTGGCATGCAGCTTATTTTTATGGAAATGTCCCGGTAAGCCTGGAACAATCTAACGATTTTCTAACATTTAAAACCAACAACATAAAAGCACTTTTGAGAACAATTTTTTTTTATGCTGTGGTATTTTTGAACTGGCTTAGGAACAGCATTTGAAACAATATGCAGGAGATAAAAGGACCAAATTATAATTGCATTTTCAAGCTGTAGGTGAGAACCAATTTCATAAACATAATAGAGTTCATTAGTGTTAAAGGCATAGAGGAAACAGKGCTGGTTGCTTTCATCTGTTTCTGCTGACTCTCAACTTGGATCTCAGCCATGGACACAGCTTGCAGTAATAAAGGGCAGCTTTAAGTTATGCCATCTTCAAATGGGCCTCTGTGGAGGCTTGTCCTGCAACTCATTACACAGGAGCCAAATTTTGTCACTGTCTTCTGAGTCTCCTAGTGACTGAAGACCACTTCTAGCTCCTTTCTCTCCCATCCATACCTGAAGGAAAGCAGGTCTTGTAGCTGTGATTATGTGCCGCAGTCAAAATCCTAATTTGGACTATGTCACCCTTGATATCAGTGGTGGGAGGAGAAAAAGCAAAACATTCTCAGTAGCAAAAATCAGACAGGAGCTCTTTTGCACAGCAAGGCCCCACACAAGACTGGGCCGGAACCGCCTGACTGCTGAGGCAAACACTGGCGGGTGTGCCAATGACTCCATGCGTGAGCAGAAGAGGGAAACGGGAGGGCAGGCAGGGCGATGACAAAACTCCCTGCAGGAAACATCAGATTTGACATCATGGAGCCTTTCGAGGGACACTTCTCTCTGTCAGATGTCATTGTTCTCATTCTTTTACCTTGTGCATAGCAAAGATAAATAAAGGCTGCAAAAATCCCAAACATGGCCTACTCTTCTCTACAGCTATATGGAGTTTTCACAAAAGAAATAATTTAGTAGCCTTGGTTAAAAAAAAAAAAAAAAAAAAAAAAAARCAAAAAAAATCAAAACAAAAAATAATGCACCAAAACCCAAACAAACCTTAAAAACTAATCCCCACAAACCCCAATCACTGCAAATATGCTAAGGTTAGTTTGAAATTAGCTCTTCTGTACTATTGAAGGTTTATGGAAAACTGTCAGGGAAAATCAGACACATGAAAAGGTGATCTTAGGTGACTATTTCCCAGCAGCCTGTAGTCAGAAGGTCCCTGGATCAATAAGGCTGCAGATTATTATGATATACCATTGTGAAGGGAGAAATTATGCGCTTGAGCTTCTGAGCTTTCTGCTTTAGGAGCGGCCCTTAAAAGAGGATGAATGCCTTGCCAAAGATACTTGGAGACCACTAATGCCTGCCTCCCCTTCTTCAAATATTTTCTTTTCAATACATCCCTTTCCTCACATTTTTCAAGAATGAAATTATATATCCTAAACTTTAGATATGCTAAATAGGCATATATATATATAAACAGAAGAAATCTGCAAGTTAAGTAACATACATACAGCAAATTTGTATTAGTTTAAAGCTCTGTAAAAAACCAGTCTGTTTAGAAAAGTGTTCTATAAAATTATGTTGCATATAATTGCCAGCAGAAATAAATTACTGTAGTATCTTGTGATCATATAATGGGAAAAGTCTTCAGGTCATGGAGGAAAATCCATTTATTTAGCCTTGTAGCCATCAAAGTTATGCCRCTATTAATTGAGATCAAGTAATAAGGGGAATTTTTGACACTGTTTCTTTGGACTTGTAAAAAGTCTCTGGAAAACTTATGCTATCCAGTTGAAATAAAATGAAGGGGTCCTCTCCCTCCCTGTCCAGCAGCAATGCCCTATTGGAAAAACTGAACCTGATAAAAAAGTTGCAACAAATTCTGTAATAATATCACAGAAAGAGTCCTCCTCCTSACCAAGTGTAAGATCCCACACAGAAGGCAGGACAAAATATGGCACTGCAACAGTGAAAAGAACTACATAACCAATATCAAGAACAGCCCAGTTACCCTACAATCACTTTATAAATATTTCAAACGCATGCAGTAGAAATCAAATTGTTTAAATTTGTTCAAATTGCTCAAATCAAATTTTGCACCACCATTTCCAGGACACAGACAGCAGCTACTGAAGATGGGGTTCCCAGTAGAACTGCCCATTACGCAGTCCATTTTCTGACTTACAAGTTTGTGATGCAAATGCGGCATAAACACTGGCTTTTTCCACCTTTTGAGAATTGGGCTTTATCTGGATCTATTTTCCAGATCATAGAAATGAATGCAGCATATAGTCCTCAAAAAGAAATTAGGTTTTGAGTGTTTTATAATGCAATTGGAAAGATGTTACCTGTTCTCAGTATATAATTTTTAATATTATAAAATTTTAAACTAATTCTATAATTTTTTCCTTAATTTCCAACCTATCTTTGGTGGAGCATGATKAATTAGTTCAGAGTATTTTTCTTTAAAACATTACTAGATTATTCCTTTCTGATTTGCTCATCCATAAATGTAACTGAGGACATTATAATATAAACAGATAGGTTTGTATTATATGAAATATCAAACATAAACACTAGCAGAATCACCTTTAGGCTTGTGATATTTTAAATGGAAATTATTTTTCATTGTTGAAAACCACATAATTTATATGTTTATTACATTTCCATCTGAAACACAGACATATTCCTTTTATCTAGCCTCACTCAAGTCAATGGAAATGTTTTCAACTGTGAAGAGCTGGGGAAAGCTTGGGATGAGTACAAGCTGTAATGCAATGGTTTCCAAGTACAATCCTCTTCTATGAGCTGTATTCAGATGACATTTCCTTGGCTTCTGGGTCACACAAGAACCTACAGATCACTGTTACAAGTTGTAACACACTTCATTCAAAAGAACCTGAAAGCACTTCACAGATTTAGAGCTAGTCTTGAAGTAATTTATACATATGATCACCCCATGGACTAGTCCCGTCCTTATAGGACTGAAATGAAAAATATATAAACTGTGTACATTTTACTGAAAACATGTTACATGCTACATGTTACATGCTTCAGCAGCAGCCTTGTCTTATCTGAAAAAAATTAGAGGATGCAGAAACCCTGCTCGAGCAGCATCACATCTAGTAATATGTACTATATGTTCCTGGTTTCAACACAATATCTCTAATTTCTTACACATTCCCCAGGGAAAATAGACTAAGAGAAAGAAAAAAAAAGTTCTCAAGAGCATCAACCAGGACAGTAACTTGCTCAATCTGATGGGAAAAGCAAAGATCAGATTGAAAACCAGGATCTCACTTTGGCTGAGCCTGATCCAGGCTGTGTGGGGAGGATGCTCTCCCTGCAGGGCAGGGCTCTGTGCTGCACAGAGTGACATAAAGTGCTTTCAACTCTACAAGTCAATTCAGTGCAAAGATTTGGTGTGGATTTACTCCCTTTGAGTTAAAGCAAAGGCACTCTAGCACTTAAGTTTATATTACCAGTGGCTGCTGCACTATCAGTTCTGCGGTTGATAAAGCCAATCCTCAGTATCTCTTCCTTTCTGTTCATTCCCCATCTGGCTGCTGCCTCCTGTGCCACAGCCCCCGACAGCAGCTGCTGTTCCAGCTAATTCCTGCTGCTCACCTGAGCTATCAGCTCAGAAGAGGCTTTGCCAGCTTTCAGCTTGACTCTTTAGTGAGCCCCTTAAGCCACTATCAACTGGGTGCCATCGGACTGAAAAAAAAATTTGAAACTTTAGCACTGACTGCATATTATTAACACCTAGAAATGAGACACTAAATATTTTATCCCTCAGAAAGCAAATTTTCATGGCATTTTCCTACACAGAGTCAYCAAAACTTACATTTTATAACGAAAAATTGGGAGGAAATACTGAGTAAACAACAAGGAAAACTTCAGTGCTTTCTCCATGAGGAGCAAACAGTACAATCTCATGAATGAAGTGAATGACGTTCCTTGTGTTCAGTCAATCTACACATGCAGTTTCTCTGTTGGTTAAGAAAACTGTCTCTAAGCTAAATTAAACAGAAATTGCCCCATTGAGGCAGGTCATAAAACATTGAACATTTTAATGAGCAACTTGGATAGAAGGGTCAAACACACTTTTTAAAAATTTATTATAAATTTCTCATAGTTTTAAATTTGTCATAGAAGTTCTCTTCTCCAGAGAAATGCAGAGAATTTCTGGAGAGAAGAGCYATTATCTGGTCAAATCATTAATAAAGAAAAATTGAACTTCCTTCTAAAAATTTAAAATTTTACTGAAACAAAAAAAGTGACAAATGACAGTCCTTTTTGTTTTCTGAAAAAAATAATAAAATAAAAATTGCAATCTGTTTCCCTGTGAGGAGTTTACCACGCTTGGATTAAGTCCACAGAGCAGATGTAGGATAGAAAGTGTTTTTGAAAGCATAACACAAACTCCATAGTATAGACATTTTGGGTTGTAGGAAAAATCCCTAGACTTTACATTGGAAACCAAAATTCAGTATATGTCCATGTCTTTGCCASATTTGCTCAGTCTTGCAAGTCAGGGACAACAGTCTTATAAAACCAATTTCAGTTTTGTATAGTATATAAAAATGTACAATTATACAACTAAATATATATGTTTGTTGATTTCCTCTCTCACTTCACTTTATCAGTCAGCCAGCTTGACTTCAGTACAAATTTTTGAATCTTCTTGCTTCTTAATCACAAGAGTTTCATGGATCTGTAATTAAAAAGTGTATTTTCCTGGCTATTCTATACAAATATTTTAAGTATTTGACCAGATGTTGAAGACCAGCCATTTTCATGAAAGAGGTCAAGAACTTTTAGCAACAAAATTGGCAGAAGTGGAATCTTTAGGAAGTCACTGTATCCATGTTATAATTCATATGGAGGAGAAAGGTTGTATGTCCAGATCCTTACTGTATTTAGCAAACAAGCAGACATTTGAGATGAAAAGAACTCACTTCCTTTCTTGGGGGGAATTGTTTTACTCAGTATTTCATATTGGCTTATTCTGTATCATTGCTTAATGATTTATTGCATTCAGTTTGATCAAGTTCTATGTTCCAGGAAAGGATTGTTCACTTATCTTTTGAAGTTTGATGCCTGGATACATAACCCGGATGACAATAACACAAAATTGTTAAATTTTACCCCCTACACCAGGAATCCAGTAATGTATAGAAATGAAAAACTCCCAAGAATACTTATTAACTGAAATTCACAAAATCTAATTATTCATATTTTGATATTTTGATATTATTAATTAAAATTTGCACAAAGTCATACACATACTCCCTCTTTCCCCCCAAAAAAAGTTTTACAAAGGTATATAGATAAATATTCTGTCATGAAAAGAGGGACAAATAAGTACAAAAGCTCATGTCTTGATAAATAATGCCAGTTTCAGAAAATTCATGAATACTGAACACAGTAAAATTCTAGGTTTTTCCTTCCTTATTATTTGATGATGAGATTAGAAAATTTCATGTGAAGAGCAGTAATTGAAGTCAATATCTAAATTTGAAAAAAAGGCACTAAAACCCAACATCATGTTTTAAAATGTGCTTCCAAACAACTGGACCATTGTGTGCTTTAAATCCATGTACCTGGTACACATTTGGGCTCAATTAGGGCTATAACACAACTCAAACTTCCAGAATAGCTATTTAAAAAAAAATGCTACGTAAGCAAGCTCCAGCTAAATGTTCTGAAATTTGGAATTATTTTTGTCTCTTTATCCTTTCTATGTACTTCTGCAGCCAGAAGCATCAAAATATTTGGGCTAGTCCTGTGGTAATTCATCAGGCACAAAACTTGTTGACTTGGGCTTTTGCTGGAGTAAGGAACTCAGGGCCATTCCCATGCTACAATGTTTGGTGTTTTCTCAAGGGTACTGAATATAGCTGTTAAATTTTTTTCCTTTTCTTTCCACAATCATGAAAATGTTTCCCATAGCTGAAAAATATATTTTTCTAATATGCTATCAATTTTCAATTAAGATTATTTCTGAATGAAATTATGAAAACCAGCTTAGTACTGAAGAAGACAAAGCAGTTCAAAGGAACAGAGAAAAGATTATTGTCATATTGTCATAACACTGCCTGAGGAAGAAGTCTGAGGCTGAACAGAGTTTATTTTTGAAYAAAACCCAGAAACTAAACCCTCCAGAGATCAAAAGTGGCATTTGGAGTCTTCCACATGAAGGTCAGCAGTTCAAACCCAGTGTAGGTCACTTACCAAGTGGTCATTACCAACTCCTGGTTGGTCAATGAGCTGGTGATCTCATGGACAGGAATCCACACCACTAAAACCTCTKCCACAATTGGCACCTTTACTGAATATTTCACTAAGGAAACCAAGGACTGGGATGAGTGCAGAGACAGAACAGTATTTTCACCATAAGAGGTGACGCCTCAAAARAGAGGTTCATAGGATTTATGGTAAGTTTTCTAAGCTGAAAGTTACTGTTCACATTCATAACCAATAATCAAGACAGAAAACATCTGTGTCAGATTCCTTCTGACCTGTGTTAGTGTTGTGATGCCCAAATAAATTCCCAAATATATTCTAGATAAACAAGTTATTTCTGTCTCTTTCATCAGGGTAGTGATTTCTGTATTGCTTCAAGAGAAGAAGACCACGTAATTATGCCCATATGGAACCCATTTCTTTCCCTCTCCAAATGATAATTTTAGATGTTGATTTCATTGCTAGGAAGAATATTCAGTTTGCAACTAGATGAAGAAATGTTTTCTAACATTACTTGACTTTTTCATATTTTCATACACAAAAGGATGTTCCAAACACTCCCAGAACTTTTCAGAATGTGTGCAAAATAAGTGAAACAAAAATATCAGGACATCACMTTGTTATGATTATGAGATTAAGAAACATACTGCAGAATCCACTTCTGCTCCACAGCTCTCTATTTTAGAGCACCAGCTTAGTTTGATATTTTACCATAAATTTGTGWAGATACAGACATGAAAATTGACATTCCTAATTGACTCTTCAGACTTTGGAAAGTCAGCATTTAGCAGGATGTATAGCTCTGTTCATCTCATACACTCTGAGGATCCCATTACTGTATAGGTCAAGAARTAAAGAATCTTCCTCAGATTTTATAKAAAAAAAAAATCTTACAGAAGCTGCAGCCTCAGTATTTGTTGGTCACACAGTCAGGGCCCTAGCTAATAAGATTATCTGTGGCCATTTCCTGCCAGCTTCATTTTTTGGCCCTTGGTTTTGACGCTGAAAAAGATGGTGATCAGTTTAATCACTATCAAATCTCATGCTGTTAAAGGTTCTGTAGAGCTCTTTTGTTTCACTCCTGAGGCTGGAGTAGCCCTAGCCTTCTCCATCACTCCTCCTATGCAAGCTGCTCCATACCTCTGGTCATTCTTCTCTGTGCCTTCTCAAGTTCTAACAGAATCACTCCTCAGAGGTGTTGTATTGCACTAAGCACCATTCAGGTTGTGAATGAACTGTGCATAGTGCTCTTTCCATTTTTTTTTCTTATGCTAAAGAAGCATTTTCTTTGCTTGGAAAACTGCTACTGAGCATTAAGCTGATGTTTGGGTGTCTATCAGAGCATCAAGGTCTTGTTCCTGAGCAGCTGAATTCAGTTCAGAATGCACTGTTTTATCTGTTAGAAGACGACTTTTATTGTWTACCATGCTCCTTCGCTGGAACCATTCAGACAAGAATTAACAGCTTTAGTCCAGTTTGAACACATGAAGAAATGAAACATAGAACTGCAGTTTAGAGCTGGATTGCTAACAATATAAAACCAGCAGCAAGGAAGCTGTTAAGATAAACCTTTGAGACTGACTGGGATCCTTTGTTTGACTGTCAGTAGTGTTTCTGGAGCAAAAAGAACTCTGAACTTGGCCACAGAGAAGACATCATAAGTGCTGCACTGGGATTTTAATGTCTGTGGAAAAAAATAATACCACAGTTGTACATCCAAGAACATTTTCAGTTACGCATTACCGTTGKGTTTGTCTATTTTCATGACAGAAAATAGGAAGTAAGGAGTTCTCATTATCTTACATAGTTGACAATAATGAAGATGTTACTGCACTTCACTGTGCAGTACAAACGATCCTTGTAATGAGAAGTATCAAGGCTGAAAGATGAGGCACTGTCTAAAGTTCCCAAGAAATTCAGTCTGAGTCTGGGACATAGGAAAACCACACTGACATTTTGGTGAAGAAAGTTTTCCCAGCAGCTGGGGCTTTTGGCAGGTTAGTTGCAAATCTTAAAGATCAATTGAGATTTTATTGAAACTTGAAATAGTATATATGTCTTTTAAGAGTTGGCAATTTTGGCTATTATGACATTTCTACTAAATTCTATTTGAGTGGAAAGACAGTCTTCTTGTTTCTAAGGCCCTTGATTGGCTTTTGGAAAAAAATAAGTTAACACTTAAACCCATTTGAAGTGATCTRGGGCCAGTAATTCAAATTAATTTCTCCTCAGCTTTCCATGTGATTTAGGAGCAGTAAAAAGACCCTTGTTCACATGTGGGTTTTTCTCACAATATATGACTGGCTGCATGAGAGTTGTTCTAGCCAAGGCTTTCTCATAGAGATTCCATTTCATTATTTTGTTCTTAGTTGTCATCTCTTCTGTTCATTTTCTCTTTCTACTAATTTCTAGACTGCCAAGTGCACAGTCTTGTGTTCTGTGCACAAGTACCATGTGTGGCTAGTTTTAAGTGTTTTCTTCCTGWAATGTTGAAATGGCTACAAAACCTGCTTTTTCCTTTCTTCTCTCTGCCATCAATAGGCTGCCATGGATGTTTCCTCAAAGCCAAAATGGATTCCAGATTGAGACTCAGGGCTAATCCACAAAATAAACAAAATAAAGCTGCTTATAGACATTCATATGAAGTGAGCCATTCATAGCATGATGAAAATCTCTTTCAGTGTTTAAGGCATCTATTATTCTTCACATGTATTTGAACCAGAAGTAATAGGTCATGTCTGAGAGTGGATCTAAGCCACACAGCAGAGTGTAGAGGCAGTTTCACAACAGGGCTTTCAAATGTTATCTCCCCTCTACGYTGGCAGTGACTATCATAGCAAGATTCTTCCTTGACTGTATATTGATACACAGCAGCTATTTTCATCTTATAAATATACATGTTACATTGTTAAAAAAACATAAAATCAAGTAAGACATTTGAAAGCCCCCTCTAGAAGACCCTCAGTAAAATAGGAAACTTCAATCAACAGATCTTACAACATGTCATGCACCCAACTTCCCTTTTCAAGGGAAGGAAAACCTGCAGATTTCTCAGCTCTGCTATGGGCTCACATCACCTGAAGTACCACAATTCATGACTTCTCCTAAAAGACTTCCTGCGAGTCCAGCTATAGATGAATTCTCTGCTTACACACAAGTCTCACTTCTTCCTTCTCCTTCCCCTGTCATTTCCCAGGCTTCAGCAGAGAACACATTTATACCTTTCTAATGGAACTCTCCAGGACTGAAGGATGGTACAGGCTGCAAACCTGGCACACTTCCCATTCTACACTCCCTGCTGTGGAGCCCTGTAAAGGATCCAAGCAAGAAAAAGCCAAAACAAACGAAGAAAACAAAATAATTTTTTATAATGTCTCATGAAGCAGTGGGTTTAACAAAACTTCAGATAGCACTTACTCCAGAATTCCTATTGAGTACCCTTAGTTTTTTCTCAGGATAAAAAAATCAGATTCTGAGCATGATCAGGCTAATCCTAATTTGCAGGAGAGAGACAACCAATGCATCTTGAATGATTAGTAAYAGTTCCTTTCTTCCCAATCTGAAGAGTTCATCTCTAGGCTGAGGCAGGGCTCTCTACCACCATGACACAGGCTAAGGACCAACTTGTGACTTCCTGTTCACCTTGGCTCACTGGCTTGTTGACTTAACATTTTCACGTATCAGTTACTTAAAGAAATGAAACGTGCTCTAGTGTTCTTTTCTAGGAAAGCATTTTGAAACCAGGACACATTTTTAGACGCCTCCAAGTCTGGGTATCAAATGCTGGTAAAGGCATGCAAAACTGACACTGAGTGAAGACATTACAGGTGATAATGATCCTAAACAAATGCAGTTTACTGGGCAGGCAGGCAGGACCTAAATGCCCCCAGTATACAGCAAATGGCAAGGTATTATTTCTGTAGTACAAAGCCTGGCATGAAGTACAGTCAGCTCACATGACTGTTGCTATTTATTAATAAAATCCAGATGCATTCCTCTGGATCCGAGTTTTGCACAAAACCAGATTGTGTTGGAAATAGGTCATCTCCATCAGACCTTCCACAGTACTATGACTCCTTTTTGCTTGGGATACGCATTTCTTGAGGCTTCAAAAATATTTCTGACTTTAGCAAAAACAGCATACTAAACAGTCACATTTATTTATGTGAATATTGTGTGTATATTTGTATCACATTGGCAAGTAATTGTTTGTCATCAGTCTTTGGCTCACACAATTCAACAGCCCTGTGTGGTATGGAGACTTTTTGGAAGTTTCTTACTTTGTTCAGGCTGTTATCATGACAGAATCTTGATCTGAGATATTTTGAGTCTCCAAGGGTCTGTTAGGTAAGACTCAGTTGGGCGTCAGCAGTGTTAGCTGTCTCCCATCATTGTTTTTGGCAGGGCCACCTAATCATAGGACTGAGCTTTCCCATTGTAAATCCTTTGGCTGTGAGATAGCCATCAGATGTTTTCACAGCTCCCACACTAGCCATAAGCAGTAGATGAATACTTTGACACAGTCAGGAAGATGCACTGAAGCTACACTGAGTCGTTACACTCACTAATGCTCTACTGATATTTTTGTTCAGACATACACTGAACATATGGTCCAGCCTGGAATGGATAAGAAACTTAAATAGCTTTGTATGACCATCAATATTTGCAAAATTCATCCCTGCAGCTCCATGCAGTATCATTCACAAATCATTCCCCAAAACACCACAGACCATCCAGCTTCACCTCTGAAATGCGTATCCCCCAGCTGTTTTTTGTAGTGACTCACTCAGAAAGGGTTAGTATTACAGCTCATCATGGATAAAGGGAGCCCTGGGCAAATCCCAATGGCTGCTTCTCTCCCTCTCAGAATAATTAGGACTCAGGCCAGTCCTTCCCATGCACACCAGCTGTGTACTCCTTAGCCATTGCTAAGCAGACAGATGCACAATCTGGAACTGCTAGTTGCTGTCAGTCAGCTGGCTGTGGTTACATCAGGCACAGGAAAATCTCCAGGACATTTTACAAGGCAAGGCGCTCCCAGGAGAACTCCTTGACTGTACCACATGTGAATAAGTCAAGCAGAGAGAAGCCAAATAACATAAAAAAGAACAAGTTCAGTTTTCCTCTAAATAGCAAGCCATTGAAGCATGTATAACAAAGGTGAGTGAAACCTCTACATCTGAGCCCTCGTACTGAATTCCCTAGGAGAAAATGATGTCCTTGAGCCTACTCAAGGGCCTCTTCCTGCAGCCTGGAACACTGCAAGTCACCACTTTGAGGAAAACAGTGTCGCTGCAGTGACCATCCTCCTTTTGCTGAGGTTCATTTCCTTGTCTAATTAGTCCATGCCTGAAGCAGATTCAGGTATGAATAACCCTCTCCAGGGTTATGCCAGACAATTTGTGTTGCTGCATCTGCAAAGACATGACTCTCACAAAGGACACCTTTGAAAGGCTGCCCAAGTAAAAGGGCTCACAGCATGAACAGAGGGGGAGCAGCTGAAGCCGCAGGTGCTCACTCGGGCCCTGCTTTCTGTGCAGGAACACACACTGCCTAGAGACCTCGCCTTCCATGGGCATCCCTCACCTGGCCACAGCTGTAATGCAAGAGCCAGGAAAGTAAATACATAGAGAAACAGGTCAGCTCCTCTCTAGGAAATACAGTCACGTGAATCAAGATGACATTGCTGGTCTGAACCTTGTCATCATCCTGTCAGCRTTACAGTGAACAAACTTCTCCAAACCCTTCATTTACTATTATGTATCTAATGATGATGATTTACAAACTGTCCAGCACCCAGTAGTCTTTCATGAAAAGCAGGCAGATTTTATAAAGAACTCAGTGTACACTTTTAAAAATCTATCTCTGTGTTTTGAGACTTTCCTTTGATATCCCAGTCCAAAGAAAGTGGCTGTATGTGGAGTTCTAAGCACTGTTGGTTCTACAGCATCTTTTATATTCCCAAGATTTCTGTATTTCAGAAATGACATAACATACTAAGTATCAGCAAAATAAATTACTCCTTTCAATTCACTTTGAGAGTTAACAGGCAGACTTTAAAATTCAGTGCATATGCATAACCCTTCATAGCTAAAACAATCTGTCAAAATGTCATTTATAAGGTAGTTAATCTTCCAGGGAATATTAAGTTTAAGACATATTTAGTAGTAATTTTTTAGTCAGGCTGAACAGTACAATTTGCATGACTTTTTAAAAACTCTTCATCAGGAAACAATATCTCTTAGAAAAAGAAAATCTGTGTAGAGAGAAATACTTMTTTTACTAAAAAAATACCTTCATCAGAAAAAAATCATGAGGTGATAGAACTATAAACAGGTCATAGACATTGGCTTTTTTTCCCCCTTTTTTTCTCCCAGCTGGAAAGAGTGACTTCCTGGATTCAAGAATATGTTGTGGACCTGCATACATATCCACATATCATTTCAAACTGGAAGTCTGGAGACAACTACAGGTCAGAACTTAAACAAGCACCACCGTGGCTGTGGTGATTCAATTGCCTTTTAATTAGAGCAGGTTGGAAAAGTTCTTACTCAATAGTGTTTCATTGGAATTCAATGATTTGGCCACGTCAGAACTTTTCACAGACATGATTTAATTTCAAGCACAGTGTGAGAGACCCCAGGCAGCCTCCAGACTGGACCTCACTGCCAAGCAGGTATTAAAACCTGGGTTCTTGCTGGCTGCCTTGTCCAGGTTGTTGACAGCCCATTTAGAAATCTGCTGAGAACCYGGACTTGCAGGGCCTGGAGGTCCCCAGAGGTCCTTCCACAAACCAGGGCAAGAGCTCTGTCTCCATTAATAGAATATTCCAAGCATTTTCCTTCTATTTTTCCAAATGGAACAAAGATGAATATCAAATCAAGAAAAAGTTCTGAGAAAAAGAATTGCTACTTTTATCTCTCAGTGATTCCAATATTAAGCAAATAATTAAATATTAAAATTCCACTTGGCAGAAACTGCAAATAGGGACTATCATCATTAATAAATATAAACCAGATAATGTGCAAAAATTTACGTCTCCAGCAGAGGCTACTTTCTGTTGATGTATTTTTACATCATTCATTTGTAAAGTATGATAATAGGATTCCTATTCCTTTGTCAAAATACAAAATGAAATCAGTAAGGCTACACCTGAGGGTTAAGTGAAATTATTGCCCTACCATCCTTCATGGACATTAAAGGCAAAATCAAAGTCCTGTTAATTATCATTAATATTTATGCAGCACCCACAGGTCCAAACTGACATGATAGTCTAATTCTGTTATGCCTCATAATTTTCTATTCCAGAGAGCACTAAATTGGCTTAGATGCAGCCAAATAATGGAAAAAGAAACAGAACTACAGGCTGAGATCATAGAAATACCAAAGTAAATTGTTGCCCAGTTTTCAATTTGAATTTATGAATATGAAAAAAAAAAATCACTGACTGCAGAAGTTCCTCCTTTGTTTGTAGCTCTTTTGGAACGCTCCAGACACAGATTTTTTTCCCCCTGTATTTCTATTTGCACTGAGCTCTTGCATTTTTTAAATTTTGAAAAGTTAAGGGATAGCAAAGAATTTGTACCTGTGCAAATAATTTGAGTTAGTTCTTTTAAATTCTGTTTGCCATTTGGTGCTGATCAAAACTTACAAAGAAGAAAATAGAAAAATCATCAACAAATAATGACCTTTTAGATTTTTGTTTYTGAGGAATGCTAAATACATTTTTCAGGTAGATTTAGCATTTTGTGCTCTCGGTCTACCTTCCATGCCTGTAAAATGGTATATTAMCAACTTGTTATCATGGTCTTTCTTACAAGAGTTTAAGATGTAAAGAAAATTAATCTTTAAAGTGTTGCCCATTAAACACATGCATGGAATGGGGCCTTAGATATTCCTTTTGCTCTGCCTATTTACCCTTTGCATCCCTTTTTTCTCCCACTGAAACTGCTCCCAGTGAGAGTAAAAATAGTTCCCAGCAGGAAAACAGAGCTGGTGTTGAAAGTTCACCCACACTTCCAGTTCCAGCCACCAATGGCAATGAATTTCATTTCAACTGATTTTCTTTTTTTTTTTTAACAAGCAGAACAATTTCATTGCTTACAGAAGGTGACAGTAGCAGCATTGGAAGTTGTTCAGAGACTGGAGCCACTGGGAAAGCTTTGAAAATAAATCCTTCAAAGTACACAGGTCCTACCGCATCAGTGGCAGCCCCAGTCAGCTGAGCTTGGAGCACAACCTCTGGGCTTTCCCTGCTCCTCCTCCACCCTGGGCAGCCTTCTCCAGTGCTTGCCAACAGTAGTGCAGCATTGGATGCTGACTGCTCTCATTTCATACACRGCCTCAAACAATGCTGCAGTCATGATCCTGAAAGGGCATTTAGCCATAGTGGCTCTGGATTCAGCCTAGATCCTAAATAGGCATTTTAGTGTCTCTGGGTAATGCTGCTCAAAATGGTTTATACAGCTGATTTAATGGAAATTACATGAGTTAATCCATCAGAACTCTGTATGTTTCCCTGGTAGAGTCCCCCTGAAGTATCTCAGTGCAAATGCTGGACATTTCATCCTGCCTGTATCCTATAGCATCCTACAAATCCTGGGTGACTTCACCCGTACTTCAATGAGAAACCTTGGTTTCTAAATTTAAAGCAACATTTCAGGAACTGCCAAATGATCACACTGTCATAGTTAAGCTTTATCCCCAGAATTTCTTGTCTGTATCTATGTCAGTAKCTTCTATTTATAACTCATAAGTAATAATAATGGCTGCGGATTCCAGAACTCCAGGTTTAGTCACATGCCTGTCTWAGATACCCTGCCATAAAGCCATAAATTTTCTTTTTTTCTGTATGTTCTAAGAAATACTTTTCCTTGTCACAGAATCTGACAAGAAAAGTAAAAGGCTATAAATTAAATTCTTAACAGAAAGAAATTAATTAGCCAAGACAGAATTTTGAACCAAAGATGATTTTTTTGTCTTCAATGGTCCTGTGTTTTTCAATGTGATTTTTTTTAATCCTCTCTTACAAATTAGCATAAATAATTTGAAAATTGCAGTTCTCAGGAAGGAATACCATTCAGTCAGCTCTCCTCTAATTCCAGTATTCTTAACTTCTAGGAGTGGGAGGAAGAAATTTGCTAAAACTGCTGGTTTTGCTCATCTGAGTCATCATCCACACATACAGGCTACATTCTTGCCTCTATCTCACGTGGATGCAGGTCTTTCTGATGAGTCACAATAAAGAAAGGGAATTATGTAAAAAATATTCCYCCTTCAACATATCAGGGAGAATCCAAAATAATAAGAAATGCTGTTTTTATGACAACATGGAATTGTGCTTTGGGGCATGGAAAGGAAACCTGGCTATTCAAAACAACTACATCATATATTTCCTTTCCCTTATTTCAGGATCATATGCAAAAACAGATGAGATTTTGTGGCAAACATGCTGAACTGGAAGTAGCCCTAGTGCTCTGAGGATGTGCAGAGGACCCCCATGGAATGATCCACCACAAAGCTGCCATGTGTGCAGAGTAATACRCATTGCAAACCTGGCAGCTTTTCCTTTACAGAGACAAAGTACAATATGGTAGAAAGAAGCAGAGTTTGTAGGTGGGGAATTGTATATAATTGAATTGGCAACTCTTGGTGTAAAGATTCACTTACATTAAATGGGTCTGGTTTTGCCACCAGCATTTCCATGTGTCTTTACACTGCACAGAAATGGCCCAAGTAAATCCACTGCAATTACTCAGGTGCATATGGTTCACCAAACTGGACTCTGTACAGGTAATAATGGCAATTTATAGTTTGAATTTCAATTCTATTTAGTGGCTAAGGTGCAATATTTCAGTATGATGGGATTAGTGGAACCAGGACGTTTGGCAGTCTTTGTTCTGCCCTGAGCTTTCCCTTTCTACTGCAGAAAAAATAGTTCTGTAATTGTGCTGCTTTTAGGGGTTTTATTTGACTGGGGTTTTTGTCATTACTGGTGGGTTGGTTGGAGTTTTTCTGTCGGGGAGGAAGGCATATGCAAACCAAAGTGTTGCATATCTTGTAACAATGTATTTAAGAATGAGGGTCATGCTAAAATTAATCATGTATGTATCAGGACTGGCAGGGACAATGATGAAATTACCATTAGCTCTTCAGATCCCTTCCTTTTCTTTCCATCACTGCACTTCTTAGGGAYACTCTTATGAGGGCCAGACAGCTATTTAAATTTTCTTCCTCTCTATTCACATGAAAGGGCGATTGTATTTGTAGTAAAAGAGACAAGTTTTATATGTCTTTCTTTTGGTACCTGCTTGAAGCAGACTTTTAATCTGATCAGTTGCATTTTAACCTGACCATAYGCTGTATCTAAGTACCCAACTTCTTTTCCTGTATTCAGGGTTTAATTAAGAAACAATTGCATGAAGAAAGGGCTCTGTCAAGCTTCAGATCTGATTAATATACATTTATTTTAGTTTTGATTAAAATAATTCAAGCACTTAGGGTTGTCCCTTCCTTTTTTTATTGAATGAAATGACAAAAGAGAATGGTGCCCTTGCTCTTTGATGTCCTTTTCCGGAAGAGAAAATGAACTTAAATTCTTATTGCTGCCTAGTGTAATTTTCAAGTGACCACCAATTTTTTTCTGAAATAATGTGTTTGAATCTTTCCCTGGGTTTTTAGATTGCCACAGACACTGAAATAATCTGTAGGAAGGCAGATTCACATGGATGCCATGCTCTTTGTAATGCCTGGGTTACCTGGTGTAACTTCTTACCAAGAATGGTTATTTTGTGGAAACGGGCTAAAACTATATTTTGCTCATTCCAAAAAACCATGGAMGGAACATAAAAGCAGATTCAAAAGCAGATACTGAAAATTCAAACCTACGGAAGTGGCAGTCAAAATTTCATTTGGACATGAATTAGGGAAGGCAACAGAGAATATTTGGGTGACTCTCTGTGGGACTTACCCTAACAACCTAGAACTCCATTCCATTCCCTCTCTATGCAGGGTTCATTGGGGTTAACACATCTTTAACCATCTTTTGTGCTCTCCTTGGTTTCTTTGTTGTTTACTCTGACTAGTTTGAAGCTGTCTCAGTTTTGGAGAAAGCCCACAGAGGTATGCTTGTCCTCCCTCTACTCTGTGTATAAGCCATCCATTCAGAACAGTGGAGATGGAGTAAAGAATAAAGTTGTGGTTTGACATTCTGTAGATACAAGCACAGTGATTTTTTCAGATTTCAGCAAATAACTGGTCAGTGAAACTCCTCACTCCATAGAATATAATGTCCTGAGTATTAGGCTACATAAGATCATTWATTCCATTAATGAACTATGGTCCTTTCAGGATGATTTTCTGCTTTTGAGGCACAAGCCACCCTGGATACTATATGTAACAATTCAGAGAAAATTCAAGACTTAAGTATAACAGAATCAGAAAGAAACCAAACAACGAGGGAGAAGTTGGAAAAATTAAGTGTATTTCTCAATGTCTGAGTCGCTTCTGATTTTTTTTTCTTTAAACAGAGTTGTTTCCTTAACCTCTGACATTGTGGTTACTTCTGTGGGCTATTTCATCAGAAATCAGTTGAAATAAAAGATGATTCCTTGTCCTGACAAATTCCAAAGAATGTGTCTATCAGATATTATTCAGACTAGTGGCAACAAAAAATGTAAACTATAAAGTATTCCTGATGTTTCCCTTTTACAGAAAGCTCTGGGAAACAAAACAGCTGCTGTGATCTAGGCTGACTACAATTAAAGCTGAGATTCATTCTTAAGAATATGCAAAATTAAAATGAAGCTACAAAGAAAATGGAGACCTGGACTTGAACAAATGAAACTACTTACCTATATAGGTGAAATTCCTGAAAAAACATAAATGTTATGTAAGAGCTGACTTTCAATTTTCAAATGTGAAGGTGCTTAAAGCTCCTGTTCTGCTACAGTTTATGCTGCAAAAAGTATATAAGTCACCTCAAAACTTCTGGAAACTCTGTAGTTAGGTACTTCTGAAGACCCTTTTTGGACTGAAACAGCAAACAACAAGAATAAGGCTTTTTCATTATTTTTGAAAGCCAAACAGAAGAACCTATAGAGCTTTGTATGGGAAAGGCTCCTGAAGGTAAAGGGTAAAGTCTTTTTGATTGGTAAAGTCTCCTGCTCAGCTTGCTGCTTCTCTACCTTTTTAACAGATGAGTGTTTTAACACCTCAATATAAAAAACCACAACATTTTAACTTTGATTTAGCACGATCTCTGCTAGAAATTCTTTATTTAGGAATGTTAAGGTTTTTYTCTACTTTTGAACAGAATGTTTCATATCTAGATGACTAGTGTTACCCTTAGTAATTGGAACACCTTTTATTTTTTTGTGGGTAGAAGAAACTAAGTTTGAATTGCASCTGGGACTGAACTTCCAAGGAGCTACACAGGCCTGCATGAAACTGCTGGCAACTGTGTGAATTATAGCCAACACATGGATATCTGACAGAATATCTCAGTTCAGTGTTCTTTAGGCTACTATACTTTGAAATTGTTGAGTTTTAACATAGAAGGAGACAGAGGAACATATTTTACTAACTACATAACACTTTTTATCTTTTTCATATGTTTTCCCAACATTGGGCAGCTCTCCTAGCCTAGTTCACAGCAGAGCCATTGAAAAAGCTGTCTTTTTGTTTTTCACAGAAAGGATCATGTGGAATATAGATCAAAATGTGGAATGTATGTCAAAATGTGATYACACACTACAACTGACATGGAAAAGGGAAGAGCAGAAACAATTCTGTTAGATTAGCAATTTTTCTACTGTTAGATTTAATTTGAAGTTCACTTACAAGTGAACTCAATTTCAGTCCAAGTTCAGATTTAAAATGAAACTATCGGATTTAGGGCCACAAGAAGGAGGGAAGTGGCTTTAAAATCTTGCAAAGGCATTAATGCTATGCATATTTCATTGCATAAGAGTATATGGTTTATCTCTTCTATGTGATTATTAGGGCTGGACTTGGCATAAAATCTATTCTCTGCACAACTTCAAAACAGCTTTGGTTAACTGCTGGGGTGTTTTCCAGCCAAGTGCAGGAACCTWATTGCAGACACATCACACTATAAGAAGTTGTTCTCATGATATCTCTTTGCAGGCAAAAGGAAATGAGCACTGGAAAACTCATAAGAAATTCTGCTCATGTAACATTTCCACTCTGACTTCCAGACCAAAGAGGTTTGGACAAGTTTTGGTTCAAGAGACTAATTTCTGGATACTTATCTGAACTGAACAGTCTGAATTTTTTGAGGTTCAGTGTTGGTTGCTATCCATTTGAAGAGCTATTGGCACTTCCATACATATAATAAACAAAAGTCTTTCATCCAAAATGTTTCCAGCTTGTTCTGTTGTGTTTCCAGTATATGCTCATAAACCTGCAGTGTTGAAACAAGCTGTCTTTTAGCACRAAAAAAAAAAAAAAAAAAAAAAAAAAAAAGAAGCATAGCTGTTTCAACTCTGAGCTGTTCTATGAATATATTCTGTTTATGCAGCAAGAAAGTATCTTTTRGGGATTTGGGGATGCAAAGTTCTGGGGTTTTTGATGGGATCCCAGGATATACCTAACTAAAACTCTAAATCTTTTAACATGTTGTTTTCCTGCACTTGGTGAGAATATGATGCCACCTCTAGAAAACACAGCCTGAAAAGGAAGGCCTAAGAAAGCAACAGTTGCATTAAATGGTGTTTTTGTTAATTATCTGATGTCTAAGTGTTTGATCACATGAAAGCCTCATGCAGCATTTTAGAYCTGTTTCAAATGTGAAAATTCTATACCTTCATCTCATCATAAATCAGCTATGATTTTACTGCTCAACATTTTAAACTATTCTCCATAAGCTATCTCATTGTGGTCTTCACTAATTCCCCTTTCAAAACTCCTCYTCTGAGGTCTATCAGTCCAAAGACTTGTATTACATCCTATTGGACTTTCTCTAGTTCTCCCAGATACTTTGGTTAGACCATCACCAAATGCAACCAAACTAATCTTAGAAAGGATCACCAGAACCCAGCCAGGGCTCTGCAAATCATAATCTGCTGCTTAATCCATGGTACACTGAGCAAAAATTAATTAATAAGGTGTTCGTGATAACCAATATTTTGGGTCTTGGCATATTTTAATTTTTTTTTTTTTCTGACTACTAGTGTTGATTTTAAAGCATTTAAGTCCCTGGAGCCCGAACAGTTCCTGGCATTTTACCTGGCTGAACCTCACATTACAGTATATCCTGTCATATTAGTTTGTTTCTTTTCCTTTCAGTCCAGGTTGTATAAAAATAAAGCTTTCCCATTTTAGTTTTTCTCCCCATCTTTTTCTCTGCCCTAGTTCCTCCTCTTAGTTGCTGCTTGACACTATGGAAACTTGCAGTGCTATGACTAACTGTGGAGAGAACAAGTCATAAATTAGTCACTAGCAAGACAAGCATTTTTGCAGGCCCACAATGACTTAAAATATTAGACTGGTTTTTGGCCAAAGGTCAAGGTCCTAGAGATCATTGAGTACATGGATCTAAAAAAGGACTAATTAAAATTTTTGGCTCTCAACTGTCCACCTGTGTAGGCTCTGGTTACACAGCATTCTAATGAGCCACCAGCAAAGGGAGCCAAGCAGCTGCTCATGAAGATGTTGCCTTTTCTGCTTCTTCTTGCTGTGCCAGGAGGTAAACACAGTGTTAAGGATTTTCTTTTTTAATCTTCGTGACCCAAGACATAAATTGCAGTGCATTACTCCTGCTTTTACTTAGATCAAACCAGATTTTGTTATTACAAATTTTCAAAACACTTCAACCGAAAACACCTCATTGTATATCACTCCAGACAAGCATGAAAACCAGGCTAATAAAGCAAAAACCAGTTCCTTGCTCAATGAACTGTTCACAAACAAGCTCACATGTCTCTGACTAGCTCATGGCACTGGGCACACTGACACACACCACATGCCAGAGCTTTCAGCTAAAATCCATGTGAGGCAGGAAGTTTAGGGCTGTTGACTCTCCAGCATCTTTCCAGTGAGAGCACAGCTTTCAGGAGCTTCCCTGGACATGAAATTGGTGCATTCTTTCCAAGGAAAGAAAGGCAGGACCTGCTCAGAGCAGTAAACTCAATGTTGGTAGCAGAACTAAGCTTCCGCCATCTGCACCTCAGCTCAACCAAGGCTTGAAATTGTGTTATTTGGTGATGAGTGTGCAGGCAAATGGGAAGTAAGGGTGGGGAGGAATCCACAGCCTGAGTGATCAGATTCCCTGCCCAAGGACTCAGCTTTCTTCTCCTTGACCAGTGCCTCACAGTCATAGCTGGTTCTTAGCTGGAGGGAAAGTACCAGTTGTGTCAACTGACAATTTCTGTGGCAGCAGCAAGTACAAGAGGTCATTGAGAACTGAAAGTGAACACTTTTGTAGGTTATTATTAGTGGCTGAGAGATGGAAATGTGATTCTCTGACAAATAGCAATTTTCTGACTTGGACTCTCTTTSAGAAAGCTATTCCCAAGCACTGCCATCATGCCACTCTTCAATACAGCACAGATGAAAGAAAGAAGGGGGATTTCTCAAGGAATGTTCAAAGTTTTTCAACACTTAAAAAAACCCAAATCAGTTCCTGCAATATTTTCTCTGAAATGCAAAGGCACAGGCTGCCCAGCTTCACATCCCTAGCAGAAAATGGAGTTTTTCAGCTTAAGTACTCCCACTTCTTCTCACTGATTGATTTTGTTTTGCTTGACTTGACAAGACCAGGTTGGACAAATCTGAATGATCTGTATATTTCTGACTGGATCAGCTGCAGAACCTTTAGTATGCTTGTCTTTTAGTCTTATAAATTGCATTAATGAGGGCTGTAAATCTTAGCTCTGTGAGGACATAGATGTACAAGAAAAAATGATTCAGAGTTTTAAAAGAGCAAAGATGCTCCTAGGACACAGGCTGCTCTTCACATGAAATATATCCTGTCTTGGAATTTGTCCTGGACATCTGCTGTTTRGTTTCCTAAACATAAGTTACCTTCTTTAAAGAAAAAAACCAAACTTGCTTAAAAAGCAGAAGAATAGAAGGAAAACCATTCCACATGAATCTATTCAGTTTTACACGGGTAGAAATATGTGACAAAATGTTTTGCAACATGTCTTAAAAGTGGTCTAAAACTCTGTTCTGGTATATTTATCCATAGATTTAATGCATGAAAATAATASTAACTACTAAGCAAAAAAACCCTAGAAAACTCAAAAAAACCTCACCCAACAAAACAAACAAGAAAAAAAACCTCCCCCCCAAAAAAAACCCCACCAAACCCCAAACCTACATATATATAAAAATTCTATTTATGCTCTGTTTGTGTCTAAATAACATCAATAACAAAATGGAAGAAACAGGGACTGTCAAGAAATCAATGAATAGAACCACTAAGTTATTAGCAGAAAGAACCATGCTTAAAATGCAAGTCCTCTGACATTTAGTACTGCAAGAAACACAAGAGGTATTAAGTGCCAGTTTTTTCAGAGGTATAGAAGGGTTGTTAAAAAGTGATACAATGCTTACACCTTTWTAAAAGTTCTCTTTAAAAAACATTTAGAATTCAATTAAATGTATTAAATGAAAAGCCTGAGTCACATACTAAAAAGTGTAGATCCCAGTTCATATTGAGGAGCCTAGCATAAAAACCAAAGTCAATAATATGATCTCAGATGGCAGAAATTTTGCAGACATTTGTCAACTGGCATAGTTTAGATAAGACAAGCACACTATATATATATATATATATATATTATTCCCACAAAATAATATGCATATTTTTATTATAACAGATCTATAAGCCAACAAAAATATTTTAAGAAAGTTAAACAGCTAAAAGAAATTTATTATTTGTCTGAAGTAAATATAAACAAGTACAAGTAATATGCTTTTTTTAAAAAATAAAAAAACATACTAAGAGATGAGTCATAGGATATGCATATTAATTTCTAGCAGTATTAGAATTCTCTCTGAYATTCCCTGACATATTTCTGACATTCTCTGACATAAACATATAAAATTTCCTTTTTCATGGTCTTGRTTTTTGATACAGATTTTAGCTTGCCCACAAGGACTAGAGTCAATAACTAACACACATCACTGTTTGACAGGGCCACAAGCATTTCACAAAGTCCAAGATCCTTTTCAGCCCACATGATTTATTCACACATTGAATGATGCTTTGTCATTTATTGCTCAAGTGCAACTTGTTAGACTCAGAGTTTTTCCTCCTTTCTTAGCTATTCCGCATCTGATCTGCAGGTTCTGATATATCAGATGTCTTCTCACACCTCCAGCATTTTTTTTTATGGACATCCCCCAAGAAACATCAACGGCTCCAAAAATCCTTCAACTTTCTGCACCTCTGTGCAACACTAAAAACCAGACATTTTCCACAAGTTCTGCAAAGGTCTTGTTAACACTTCTCATTGTCTGGACCAGGCTCACTCCATTAATCACATGGATCTCTGCTGAGGACTGCTGATGACCAGGGAATAATGGATGGGCCAGTACTTCTCTAGTGCCCAGCAATTAGTAAGTTCCCAAGTAAATTCCTGCCTATTCTGAGAATTACTCATTTCCCAAGGACTTTCCAACTCCCTTAGAAAAAAGGAGTCTGAAAATGTTTTTTGTCATAACATTTCCATGCAGAAGAATTATTCTTAAAATGCTTCTACTTGAAATGTGGTATGGCTTTTACTGTACTTTGATGGTTCTCAGAACATGCCCTGTGAAAATGAGCAGGAGGAGGATGACTGACCAGATCACTACATATTAGAATATCTCTTTCTCCCAAGAATATTTCAAATAATCCAATCATTACTGCTTGATATTCCAGTATCCCAGGCATTTTGAATTTTTATAATTTCCTTGCAGCAATTCATTTTTCTCTTGTCCCTCCATTACCTCATACAGATGTTTCAGGGTTCAGCACTCTGATGACACCAGTGAGCTGGAGGAATCTCCTGCACTCCCAGAACATGCCTTTCTGTGTGGTTTACATTTAAACATATCATTTGCACCTCACAAGAGAGTTAGTGAGTTAGTGACTGTGTGCAGTTCAGATCACTGGATGCACAGGTTCAGGGCACAATGTCACAGAAGGAATTGACACACACAGGTCCAATACTTTTTCTCTATCAGCCCATGCTGACCTTCACATTGCATGTTGATATCAGTGTAAACCCCCCAGAATATTTCAGCTAGCACCATCTCTTAGGATCCACAAAACACATTTAGGAGCTCTAATAACACACTTTCCACTAAAAGAACGAGGTTCCACTCAATCTCCATCCTATATGTTTTCCTACAAGGTCTATACAGACAAATAGCWAAAGCCAGTTGGATCCTTGCCTCAATCAATCCAGCTTCATAACACTGCTGAAAACTACCCAGTAAAGACAAAGGAAGGGTGGAAAGAGTGACAGAAGGACAGGAAAGAGAAAAGTCCAGCTCATTTCAGTGTCAAGAAACTGATAGATTTTTCAGCTGCTTGCAGCACTGTAATCTCAGATATGTTTCAGAAATGGCTAAGCCTTGTAAAAATTAGTAGCTATAAAGGATGGCATYAAAATGTGCTCAGCAGATGCTGCCACAAGTCTTGCTGACACATTTAAGTGCTTATTCCAAATGGGATATACTGGCTCTGCAATTACCCTTCACAAGTTCTTTGTCTTTTAAGTATTAGTCTTCCATCTCCTTTGTAATCTGATTTAGTGACTTCCTAGAAATTTCTTTTTCCTAAGCAGTAAGTTTGCTTTTCCTCCATAACACACAACAGGCACATTCATCATCAACATTTTGCGGCCTCTTCTGCCTCATAATGACACTGGAGCCTGGGTATTTCAGCTTCATGCAATATCCTGGCAACATCCAGAATTGAAAAATCAATGGGAATTTAGACAGCTCTCAGAAGGGTGTGTTACAAATTATGCCCCAAGATTACACTAAATTGCCATTTAAAGGAGTATCACTGAAATTAAATGAATGAAAAACGTTCTCTGTACCAGTCCTACACTGTTTCTCACAAACAGATCTTTACCACAGATGTAAAGGTATGTTTCAACCCTGTCATGTACCTTAGAAATGTTGTAAACTACAGAAAAAAAATCACCAGAACCATGTTCGTACAAGCAATAATATTGAAGTATGACTAAAACTGTAGAAGTGCTGTTTATGAGGAAATTGTAGCACAGGGAAAACTGTGCTGCCAAGTTGCACTAGCAGCCTATTTGCCTTAGCTTTTTACCACTATCAGTTATCATCTTGACTCATTTATGCAGGATTTCTCCCTTTTTAAGGTTTTTAGGTTTTGTTGTGGGTTTTTTTTTTGGGTTGGTTTTTGTTTTTTTGTCTTTTTAAAAATTATTAGTATTTTTATTCCCTAACAAATACTTATAAAACAGTTGGATGAAATATGCTTCTGGCCATGAGGGCAAGTAAACTAATTTCCTGGAATTACAGTAAAACCACTTATCTCATCTAGCACCTATCATTATCAATTAYCGTGTTACAAATCCTGGAACAAACAAAAGGCCAGGAATGTGGAAAACCAAGTTACAGGGYTCCTCAGACATTTTGTTGCGGCCTTTTCATGAAGTCCAAGCATAATTACAGGTATTAGGAACAAAGACAGCAACAGTAAATCTGCTCAATGAAATTGCATAATTAAATGGTCCATTGTAATTTGTGATGGCATCGTCCAAGAAGCAGAGCTTAAAATATGTTAGAGCAAAGTGGCTACATTGGGTGGCTGACTGGGACACTGATCATCATTTCTGCCATAAAATCAGGTTGAACTTAGCACTTGCAGAGTATGGAAAAGGTCTMTCTTTGTCTGGTTGCTATGGCAAAACTAATTTTTGCTGTAATTATAAATCCTCAAAGTTTAATCTTGTAGCCATCCAACCTGGAAAGAAACCTGACTTTGTCACTGTGATCATCTACCAGAAAGGTCAACAATTTTACTTTAATGACACACAGCTGAAGGAGCCAAACTCACATCTTTTGTTCACTTCTGTAAGGAAAAACCTGCCAAAGATCAATAGGAATAATGACTGAATGAGGACTCATTTAAAATTTTAGTCTTTGGCCCAACACCAAAAATTTTAACACTGGGCTAATTTAATCTTTGATGTAATTCCATCTGTCTCAGTTGACAATTGGTCCTGTCTCAAATTGTACCAATAATTTTAAAAGCATTTAAGCACTTCTTCTTGTGAAAAATGTACAGAAATCACCTAAGAAATTAATCCTGAAAGCTGGTTTTTATGAGCTTAATGAACAAATGTTGCACATAAACATCCATGCCTTTGTACCAATACAGAACTYCATGAGAAAAATCAGAAAGTTACATTAGATCCAAGGGAAAATATATCTGATAAAGCCTACATTGAGATTTATGTGTTTCCAGAGAACACACTGAAAAAATACCGGAGAGATTTTTGCTTATTTTGACTTCTTGCCTGGTCTGAGGGTTTGTTATATATCTAAAAGCTGAACTGAAATATTAGAAACCCCAGTGAACTTAGACTGTTTTCAGCAAGGCAGGATTTGGGGCTTAGACTCCTTAAGGAATGTCAATCTGAAGACACGGTCAATCTCAAGGAAATTTTTTATCTGCCTGGAGTTTAACTGGCCTCCCATAAAAGAAGAACCTTGGATTTACAAATTCACAAAAACAAAACCAATAATGTATATAACTGAGACTATTTAAAAGATCAAAACATATATTCTCCCCACTGTTTAAAATACATAAATAAATTTACAGGGAAAAAAAAAAAAAGTGGTGGTGCTGGGCTCTGTATTACAYATGCTTTTTAAAATACTTTCTTTATATTCCCAATACATATCTAGGGCTGTTTTGCCAAGTCATGAAGCTTGGCAAAATAACTTAGGTGAGCAGTTCAGGTCCACAGGCATGCAAAAAATAATTCAATTACCCCAACCAATTTTTTTTTTTGTTTGTTATGATTTAGAATGAATGTGCTTTTCTTTCCAGAGCAATCTTTTCCATTTTGTTCTGTTTTATTTTGCTATTTCATTGATGAGGAATGCGTCCAGGGACAGATGAATTAATCTCCAATTCCATATGTGTACCTGGGAGTACTTCAGTGTGTTCAAGAAAACAAAACTTCCATAACCACTGTCCTGACTGATAAAGGCACTTTTTTTTTCCACAGTTGTCCTAAAAGCACACCGTAAACGCTCTCTTCCGTAATTCCTGAGGGCCCCGTGCAGGACCCTGGAATTCCCATCTGCACAATGCACTCTTTCATCTGTGTGATCACCAACACATGTTGAGTGTATTTCTGAAGGTCTGTTTTAAAGCTATGGCCATGGGACATCATGTGACCACTGAATCATTTTCTTCCAGCTGAGGGTACATTTTATCTTGCCAAACATTTTCATAGTTTGTGCAAGCAGTTCCTGAAGTCTGATTCAGCTGCTCATGATGTGGCTGTCTGCTTGTCTGAGTGCAGAGGAAGGTTTAGGGTTTCATATTCCTCTCCATGCTCTGACTTTTAATCCTCTGAAATGTTTCCTGAGTGTTGAACATATGCCTGTTTGATTATTCCTGGCAAATGGTGTTTAGGAACAGTTTGTTGATTAATTCTAAGGCATGCTGTTATGGCCTTCAAAGAACACCTTAATAATTTTAAGTAAGCCATGAGGAAAATAACTTTTTCTTCATTCCAATATGCATTCTACAGCAGCATTTTTCATTTTAATGAAAATAATATTTTCATGGTGTATTAAGAGAGATTTTTGGGGTATGTAATATTCTTATCTACAGCATATTAGTAGGATTTATTRCATACACCCTCCATTTAATGAGGTCAAACACACACAGCAAAGTCTGTTAACCAAATAAAATAAGTCAGGCAGCTGCAGATTTTAAGYAACTGACTCAGTGGAACCAAAAACCTAGTAGCAAACTATAGTTATCTCTAGAAGTGTTCTGTTTGGGTTGTTTTGCAACCAGTTCAATGCACATACAATATGCTTAATCTACTAAAGCATTGATAACAGAGAATTTTGTCAATAATGAGCACTGTCAGCCAAAAMCTGCCCTCACTGAACCTCAGTTTTTCATACCAGCAGGTCAGAATACTACCCAACACCTTGGACAGTCAAGTGATTACACACAGTGACACAAACTGGTAACATCAGAAGGTCCAGGCATATTAAGAACCCTTTCAGGGCCACAAGGATTTTGTTCTCACCTTATTTTGATTTCTTTTTGCTTGAAGATTCTCCTGGTTAGCCTTACATGTGGGTTACTGAAAAYGGCCTAATGTAATGTCTGATGTAAACTGTTTAGTATTATCAATACCACAGCTAAGCCTAGGCATACRCAAGGTTTTCCTAAAATTCCTTAAAAGTCTTCTAGGCATTTGAGACACAGAAGGCTTAACTAGTGAGCAGGCCCATTTCCAAATTTCATTTAGATGCCAGGTTTTTCTGCATTCAATCTAGTCTTCATCTCCTCAAGTGGCATGGCTTCCTCTGCTTCCTGCAGGAGACAATTCCATACTCTAACAGATCTTTCTCCAAGAGACAAATCCCATTAATGTAAATTATACTCTCTTTCCCTTGATTTGTATCATTGTTTTTCAAAGGGCTCATAACAAAAGTTTTAATGAAAAGGAAGACTTCCTTGTGTAAACAGTAAAAAATTCATGTTAGAAAGAAAATTTACCTTATTTCTATGAAGCAGGGGATTAATATGATGAAAACCAACACAGGACTGTAGCTCATGCTGTGGTGYGGAGAAATAGACCTTCAGCAATAAAGTTGAGAGACCTTACCAATTCCACTACCTATTATTCAGGTAGGCTATAAATCTGGTAAACTTTTTCCACTGGTTTACCTTACTGACTAATCAAGCTTAATTAGCAAATTATGTAAGGGCCCAGCTCCAAGGTCTTTGAAGTCAGTGGGATACTTTCCATTAGTTTCATAGGGATCTCGATGATGCCTGTATTATACATGAGAACAACATTGCATTTGACAATATGCTAACAGCATGAAAGAAAATAATGTGTGAATATCAAGAAATTAGAGTTTTCAAAAATATCTTTTACATATTTCACTTCTGTGTTTCTGATGAAATCCCCTGCATCCTATGTCTTTAGAAATAGTTTTTCAAACCCTCTCAACTTTCACTTTAAAATTATTTAAACTGTAGCAGCATGCCAAGTGAAGTATCAATTTCTTTGACAAAGAATTCATTTTCCGTATGGTTTCAGCAACAAAGAACTTTAGCCCGTTAACAGTAGTTATAAAAGCAGTAACATGAGTACCTCTCCTCAATGTTACTAGACCAATTTAGGATAAAGTTTCACAGTGCATGCATTACCACCTTCTTTCTTCTCCCTTTCTAGTTATCTGGTCAGTTGAATTTCACAGAACAAGCTTTCCTCTGGGAGTGTAAAGGGAAGCACTAATGGCAGCTGCATTCTACCTCTCCTGCACGAAGTTCAGAGGGGTTAAAGGCATTCCAGCAAGAGCTCTGGACCAGCCCTGCCCTCTGCCTCTCTCAGAGAGCCAGACTTGGTGGTCAGTTTTCACCCAAGCAAAACAGGCTTGGAGAGGAGATAACAGCTCACAGCTCTGCTCAGTGAGGAATCCTAAACCTTCTGAGCTGGGCATAAACAGCTATACACCCATGCTTATATGTGGCCTTCATCTCTCTGCCTCTCCTAGGAACTCACTCTCCCCTTACCTATGTGAAGGCTGAACTCCCATTGCTGGCCCACTCAAAGCAAACAAAGCAGAGATAATGCTGTTTTTCTTTCCAGCCAGAAATGCTGGTTTTCTGCTTAAATGCATACCTTTGATGGCGGCTCACTGGCAAAACTTGTCTTAGATAAAAGAAACAGAATTATGCAATTTTCAGCTAAAATAATTTTTCCCTTAAAGAGAGAGGGAAACATATCTAGCCCATTTTCCCAAGGAGAGCCCACTTGTGAAATTATAATTATTTTATTGTTCTAAGCTCATTTCTATTTAAAAAAAAATAAATTTAGACTAGGGCTTATATGAAGCTAGCAGGAAGCAATCTAATGGAGCTCTGTGGCCTGCATGGGTTCCAAACTGGGCCAACAGGTCAAATGTTCTTGGAATAAAGCATATTACATTCACAAATTACATGCATAGATGTGTGTATATATAAAGATACAGATCTTAATAAGACATGAAGTACAAACAGTCTGTATTATTTCTACATTTCCATATTCCAAGGTGAAAGAGGGCAGCRCTGTCTCCTTATCACTCTGTCAATCTTAGAAGTCTGTTTTGCAGGCTTGAAAGGAGTGAAGCTGAAAGGCTTGGAACATGTCATATTTAATGGGACTGACTGAAATAACTGCTGTGAAAGTACACTGTCACAGCCTAATAAAACTGCATACCCAGCAAGGCTACGCTCACTACAAAAACGTTCTCTTCAAGCCTTGTGATTATGGTGCTAGGTCACAGAGATGAAACTCAACCCACAGTAGTAGCACATGGCTAGTAGTAGTTAATAGGTGAAGTTTAAGACRTTGTATTTATCACAATTAACGGGTCCATGATGTTTTACTGTTAATGCAGATGAGGTGTTTTCTCCTCATGCCATGACCCAGCCTGCAGAACAGCAGAACCTCACCCAAAAAGGAGCTGGGAAGCAGCCCCTCACCTGAAGCTCCTACAAARTTACCTGCACAATATGGAATAGACTAACAAAACTTTCCCTTATTTTCCGCAGTCATGGCTTTTTTCATCTCTTCAGTACTTGAGAAAGCTCTGATGCATTTTTTTACGGCTTGGCACTTCCTTTACTGGACAGAAATTATTATCAGTGGTTAGGAAATCTGGTTTTCTACACTGCTGTGGAAAGAAACAGTTAATTCTTGTTTCTCATCAGACCTGAGCATGGAGTTCATTGTGTCTCAAAAGCAAAGGAGTCACTAGAAAAGATCTGTGTTGTTCTCTTAGCACTCAGCTATGTCTGCCAGAGCAAAAGGCCCAGATGGAGCAGAGATTTCCTTTTATTGAAGGAATGGTTTTCCTGGCATTTGTGGTGATGCTGGTGCTGAGAGAAGCAATAGGTACTTGGCTGTGGTTGGTTTAAGAATGTGCTGATCCACCACAGGTGAGACAATATTCACTAAAATCTGACTCCTGTTCTCTGCTCCTTGAGATTTCTGCTGCCAGACATCAGTGAAACTTTACTTCTTCCACTTAAAATTGAAGCCCAACCCAAAAGCTGGATGCTACTTTCACTCCACACGGCCAGGGTTCTCATTTAAAAATGTTCCAAAGCTYCAAAACAGGGACGTTTCTCTGCAGAATTTTTATAAGCCTCTTAAGTTCCTGCATGGGCTATAACAACCTCATTTAAGCCGCAGGGTATCTTCACTGACATCAGCAAATTTGGCTCAATATCCTCCAATAGATGGGCAATTTGTTTTCATAATAAACAATACCACAAATCACAAGAAAAGCAGCATAACTGCCAAGATGTCTTTAGCCCTTGTAAGAAAAAAACCAAACTCTTCTACAATCGAAGGATTTTGTTTTCATTTTGGTGAAGTAAAATATTGCATTCTCTCAGAGGGTTTCTGTCTCTGATTCTATCAGTCTTTTGGCATTAGGGACAGTAGAGACTGCACTGCAGTGTGAGACTGCAGAAAGCCACCTCGGAACAGAAAAAAAAATATTAGAAAGATTTCAAGCAAAACGGAATGTGAAAACCATGAGAAAAACTTAATTCCCATTATGAAGGATTGACTTTCTTTAAACTACTTGTTTGCTGCCTCCTACTCWGAGTTACTATTGTCATTTTAATTTAATCTCTATGGAGGAAGRAAAACCTTTTATTTTCTTGAATAAGCATTAAATATATAACAAATTTATGATGAATGCAGCAAACAAACTAAACAATAAATAGAAAACATTCTTGTTTAAATGGAAGTATGAGTATTACTTAGGTGGTGAAGCTCATGTACAGTGAAAACACCTCAGAGAGATGTTATTTAATGGTGAGTATTTCTTCACTTTATATTCAAAGTAAATAGCACCCATAAACAGTTGCTATTCACCAAACATAGAAGGACTGGATTTGGATGCATTTCCATGTACATTTCCTAAGTCTCTGATGTGCCCTCTTCTTAAGCAACTAAAAGGGAACAGAGTACATACTGTCTTGAGAAGTACAATTTGCTTTTCAAAAAGATCCCTGAATGCTAGCAGTGCCAAGACCCCAGTACATCTCCTTAGTTAGGATTTGTGACAGAATTTAGCAGACTTAGTTATTCATTTTCACTTTCCTCTTGAAAATAGTAAATAGCATAGCATACTCATGCATTTTAACTACCAAGGATATATTGTTTTACTCATAGATCTTATTTCTATAGCCTTGGTTTGTTCTGAGACTCATAGAAAACCCTCAAGGACAATCAAGACTGTTCCCTTCTGAAGTAAACAGCATATATTAGCCTACATGTTATAACATTTGAAGTATGCTTCAAATAATGTAGAAAACATAGATGAGTGTTTTGAACTCGGTTCAGGAATCAGTTTGAGAGTTTGGAGCACAGAAGAAAGGTCTGATAGTTTCTTTTTTAAGTACAACTTCTCTCCCCTCTTTCCTGGCTGTTAACAACCCATGGGTTATTATTATTACTATGGTGCAGGAGGTCCTGTGGTTTCAGAGGAATGTGGGAAGGACATATTCAAAGTGTCTGTGATGATCAGGACAACCTCCTTTGAACTGAGACCTGGGCTGTCACTGTAGGCAGCTAATATGTTTCATAAGTCTTTTTTTCCTGTAACATTTACTCAGTATGTCATGGTTTTGGGTTGRTTTTTTTGTTGCTGGTGGTTTTTTTGGTTTTTTTTTTTGTTTTGTTTCATTCATTAGAAGGGAGCCATGAAGCAGAAAGGAAGAAAATATAATCTGATAACATATTTTCTTTTTTTTCTATCCTTAAAATCACATCCCTGGAAGGTGAAACAATATTGTGAAATCTTTACATGTATTTAGAGAACTGGGTTATGTTCTGACTTCACACTGGACTAGGACTCGAGCCACTGCATTAGCGAGGATGCAGAAGCAGGTTGCTCTCCAAAAGGAGAAAATGCCTGTCCAAGGGAAAAATGGGAGAGTAGTTATTTGAAAACTGTCTAAGTTCATGTGTATATCAGAGGAAATTAAATTACATTTGCTTGCACTCACAAAAATTACTTCCGTGTCATGAGAAGGTAGTCAAGTAAGATTTAAACTAGAAAACTTTGATCACTGCAGTTCAGCCAGCGAAGTACAAAGGTGCATTTTCTCTGGTTTTTGGTTTCCCTGATGCCCCACTGACATAGTTCTGCCCTGATTCAAAATCAGCTGCCCCAAACTTGTCTAGGCAGGACTGCACTTGCCTTTGTGTAAACTATGGTATGTCATAACACCAAAGTCACTGCAGGCTTTCAGTTTACTTTCAGAATTGAAGAACCTTGCTGGAAACTTAAAACTGCTCAGTGAATTCCAGATGTCACCACAAACTGGAATCAATGAATCCAGTCATTCACTTATTATATATAAAAGGAAAAATGTGTTTTTAAGAAAAGCAGACATGCAAAGAAAGTGAGAACTGCAGGAGTGTAAATCACAGACTGCAAAGGGCAGTATTTATAGCCTACTTTGAGATCAAGAATATCAATTAAGAATGATAAGAAGCCAGGACTTTAATTTGAGCAAAATGTTCAACTGAGGAAGCGGGATAGACATAAGAGGATTCCTTTTGAGCTATTAGCTGTTTGAATTGATTATTAAGAGTCTGGAGGGACGGTATCACTGCAAGTATGTTTTCAATCACTAAACTCTCCCTGACCTCAATAGTGGCAAGATGAGGCTCCAAGATAGAAGAGAAAATACCTGTAAGACTTGACTATGATTCACACTGAGGCAAGGCTGTTCTAGTGTTTTCATGAAGACATGAAGAAATACATGAAATACTTGTCTCTCTTTGCCTGTCAGAAACCGGCCACTAAATACCATGATTTATGGTGCATTACCCTAAAATGCAGTGGGTTACTTTGAATAATTGGTAGATGCAGCCACTCCTTTCACTTTCCAGGCTGTTTGATATTATCATTCATTTTTCTACTGAAGAACATCCGCTGAATTTTAAAACCAATGTGGGGTGAAGTGAGGTTAAAGCTGCCCAATGGTTGTTCTTTCCATGTTCTTCCATTCAATAAAACAATAGCAGAGCTTTACACAGTGGAATGCCTCAGGAAAAAGCAAGTGAGAAAAGCCTGGCTGCAGCTTACAGAACCACAGAGGGAACTTAGCTAATTATATGATAAAGCCATTTATGTTTTTTGTTTGATGTCATTCAGTAAAATACACCCTTCAGGAAGTTACCATTCTGAGCTTTAGTTTTTCCAAAAAGTGCACATTCTCTAGGTAATGGGTCTGGAACATGCACCATATTTGCTGACTCTTTAAAGTACTCTAACACCAAATGAAATGAAATGCAAAATTGATCATGAGAACATCTAACTTTGCACATGTTCTCTACATAAGACTAAATGGTAATATGAAAGGTGGGGAATTTCAGGAAAAGGAAGGTTTACTTTATAGGGAAAAAAMCAGACTTTGTACAAACCTCTATGGTAATAACTGCCTAGATTACAAAGACATTGTGTTTCATGGATCACATATTTTAATATCTCAATACACTTAAAAGATAAGTCTGGAACTTTATTRTTGTTGTATGTAACAACAATCAATTTGCACATAGAGCAACATGCACTGGAAAGATGCATGATCAAGATGTGCTTGTGAACATTTTGTGTTTATTTTCTATGGCTAACAGACCTTATCACCTTTTTTTTCATTTGGTTCCCACATAGATACTAGTAACTCAAATATGGATGCTCCAAAGGAGACAAAAGAAATTTGTCTGGTTAAAGAGACAGGGTGTGTTTACAACACAACAACACATTACATATATATATATATATATATATTTATTTATTTATTTATTTTTATATATATATATATATATTTATATATATTTATATATGTACATATATGCACCTAACTAGGAACTCAAAAGAGCTTGGCTACACACATCCAAAAGTGAATGTAGCTAATTGACTATAGCATTGAGTTAGTAATTGCGTATAGTAATGAGTTAGTAATGAATATTAACTAATGAGTTAGTACCAGGCATAATACAATTTTTGTTAATTTCTATGCAACAAGTTCTGTTGTGTAGTTTTAATTAAAATATTTAAAAAATGTTAATCACAATATTTCCAAAGACAATGCCATCAAAATGCTCATTTATTGATAATTTGATAAGGAAATTCATCCTGAGAACATTTGCCAGCAGCAAACACTCCAACTTCTCCAGACTCCTGCTTCCCTAGCTGCTGATACTACATATATGTGCTGTTTGCCAAAAACACATTACCAAATACTCTCTTATTTTAATTTCATCATAATACTGAGTATTTTCTCACTATGAATACTTGACATAATAAGAAATTACTGCAATTCTCTTTTTTTAAGTGAATGACAGAACATGTAAATTAAGTGGCTCTGCAAAAAGTATTTCACAACTATTTGTAACATCTAGTTTATTAATTTCAAAAGCAAGAACTGGACATAACATTCTCATCCAAGAATTGTTGATTTCACCACAGAAAACCAAGGTAAGATTTATTGTGTAGAACTGAGTTTAGAGTACTGAAAGCATTTTTACTGGAAAAAACTCTAACCATGATTTTAACAGCTTGGTAATCTAAACCCATGTGTTTATGATGCTCTGTTCTTAAATGCATCTGCTCTTAAAGACTGGAGTAATTTACTGCAAAACAGTTAAATGAGAAGGAATATACTTTTTAATTTTACATCTATGTAAGAATCAGATTKCTCATCCTTAATAAATTTCAGGATTACAAATACTTTTGTACTCTGCAACAGAAAATAAGTAATTCTCTATGCTTCTCTCAAACTTAAACCGGGAAAAGTTCTTTATGCTCGTGCAAATTTTTTGGTTTGATGCATAAGCATAATCAGTTCCTAAGCAAAAATCTTTCTGCAAAACATTAATCTTTCAACAAAACTACATTTTTTAAATGACCTTGAATTTATGTATGGTTCCATGCTAGGTTTTTTCGGGTAATTTTCATCTTTTATGACTTTGACTGAATAAATTTAATACATAAGGTGGCTTCCTTCACATATTTTATGAAAGTTATGGCATACCATTTAACCAAATTTTAAGTAGACTAGCATGGCCATGGCAGATGAATTTAATATTTTACAGTGACAAATTTTGGGTTCAGAGAGGTAACAATTTGTTTCATAGATAAGTCTAAACCTCTGGTTTAAATAAAAGGAAAGTGTTTATTKATTCCCAGCCTTTTGAACCGGAGAGATTCTGTGAATTCACTGTGTAATTCTAATGAGACTTGTCTTAAAGGTGGGTGTTTAAATTAAACACCTAAAAGGAAGCACCCCAATAGAGCAGCTTTGCTGGTTGGCATGCTAATGCACCTCCTGCTACCTATGCTCTGCTGGCAGAGCAAAGAAAGGCTCAAACTGCTGCCTGTGAGCAAGAGACACATTTCAAAAGACTTCCATTGACTTCCAGTTTAGAATCAAGGTACATTGAGAAGTTATTCAGGACTGACTTCATCCTGACAAGAATGCGTCAAAAAGAAAATGCAAACCAAACTGTGGGCTGGGAGAAGAAGCTGAGTTACTGTACAATCCATGTCCATGTTTGATTGGTCTGTGGCTCCAACCACCTCACAATCACCTTATTAGAAAGCATATTTTCTAAAATATTCTTTAAAATCAAAGGAACGTACTTACTCAGCCCCTATTATAAATACTATAAAATGAGATACCAGTAAGAACTCTGCTTTAAAAATCAGAGATTATGTGCTTTCAGTTCCTCTGAGGAATAGAAATAATCACAAGGATGATGTGCCCACAAGTAAAGGCTGTTCTGTGCCAAGAATTTTAATCGACATGCAGTATTGCCAAGACAGCAAGAGACAGCTGTGTAAGCTAAAAAAAAAGAGAGATAGTTTTAATGGAAAAATAGCATGGAGTTATTCAGCAATTGCAGCATTATTTTGTAGGTTGACACACCATTTAGTAATGGGATTTGGGCAGGTGATGTAGAGCTCACAGCTGTTTGGGAGCTTCTATAATTTCTTTTCAGTTAAGCATGCAACTCTTCAAATAAGTGTTGCTGAAAGAAGTTAAATGATCAAGAAATGTTTGGAGCATTAGTTCCCTTTTCTGAATTGGACACTGAGACAAAACCTTGAAAATGCTATTGCCTACCTCTCTTGCAGGCAGATACATCTGGAAGTCTTGGACCTGCTAACAGAAGAAAAGGAAATCTAACCTCCAGGAAGAACTTGTTCTATGACCCAGCCAGAWAACTTACAAAGGACTAACACACAAATGTCCAGACACCTCCTTCAACAATACAGGCAAAATGTGCAATTAGGTCCCTGGAAAACAACTGCTACTCTAATCTGAATCACAATAGAACTGAAGCTCTCAGTCAAAGATTCTGCTACTTTCATAAAGTGATAACTGGGTAGCCTCCAGCAAGGCACCGGCTCTGTATCTGTCACAGCTTTTAAGGTATCACTGTGAGGACAGCACAGGACATTACACCCATGGGTTTTGCTTTAAACACTGCCACATGGTCACAAGCACACAAAACAAAACAATGAACTGTAGAGCAAGTTCCTCACAACTCAGTAAAACAGCACAACACAGAAATGCTTTTGTCTTTAAAATAAAATAATCCTCAGAGCTTTGCTCTCTGCCATATGTTTTTATTCACATCTTCTGAAGCCAGTTAGTTCTCCTTGCTGTGGAGGGGAACAATTCTCAGRCTGACAAACTGCACTTGGACACCTCCTAATACCCCACACAGCCATGCTGCTCTGGGAACAGCAGGTTCAGTCCAGCTGTTAGAAAGCAAGGCCTGAAAAAAGATGACCAGCAATAGGATGGAGACTTCTCTCACATCCATGAAAATGCTGTCCATCCTCTCACGAATTTTTTCTCCTRGGCAATTAGGAAACTTATATACTATTGCAGGGGATAATTGAAAATTAATGGATACTTGCCCTATGTGTAGCTTAATTGCTGATCTGCAAGTAAAATCCACTTTYCTGAGGCATGAGACAATTGACTTAATGTCTCTGGGGAACTGAGTAATTGGTAAGTTTGTTCTGGCCTGCTACATCTTGTCTTCAGTGAGCAGCACTATCCCAGATATAAGCCCTTAACTTGTCCTTCTGTACACAGATTTCACTGGTGTGAAAACAGAATACCCTTGAGTACCTTGTTGTCCATCCTGTAGTAGAAAGCAGGCATTAGTTCCARCTCATTTCACTGCAATTCTTCATCTAACCATACATCTCAGTTTGCTTGTGAGCAGTTATCAGCTGCCTGCCTCCTCTCCCTTTTCTAAGCATGRCATGATGAAATGTAAAAAGACTTACTATCATCCGAATTCATTTTTCAAGCCTTGACATCTGTTTATGGCTATTGCTAGAGTGGAAAAGTGGAAATTCTCTTAAATTTCAGAGAAAGTATATTTGGATTTGCTGCATCCAAATATCTGACYAAAGACTGCTGTTTTATACCCATGGACAGCACATGTGGACTGCTTCATGCAGCTCTGATTTGATGCAGAGTAACACTAACACTACCATCTGAATGACCTCTGTGCTGCCAGTTTTAAAGCTTGGTGTTACAGCCTCATTGTGCAATTTAGAAGCCCAGAAATCGTCGCAAATCTTTTTGCAGACAGAAAGCAAAGTTTTTTTTTCTCAAAGCCAAATACAAGCAACAGAGGCACAAGAACAATTTTTTCTCCTCTTCCTTGCACTGGATATCTCATTAAAGGCATTTGTGCTTTAGCTTCCATATTGACTGAACTGAAACACAGGAATCTTAAAGTGAAAATTAATTTTTTATGGTGGCTACAGGCATAGCTTTTGCTTATGCAATTTACTGCTACCCCTGCCAAGCAGCATGTTTTTCTCCTTCTGCTTTGTTTACCATGTGTGGGTGTGCAGAACACTCGGTTGCAGCAACTATATCTCTTTTCCTGTATCTAAAGGAAATTCAAAATCTGAGTTTATATATTTCAGCAACTCCAAAAGTTCCTGGGCCCAGCTACCGGAGCAATGGCCAAAAAGTGTTTAGGGCAAACAGCATTCAAATTTATAAATCTATCTTCACTGTATCTTCCTTAGACCTTTGTTTAGGTCAGAATGATTTTTAGATATGTTTTTAGATGTGTTGTGCCACTACATTAGTTTAATGACTGAAGAAAGAGAAGAAGAATATAAAAAAAAATCAGAAACTTACCACAACTACAAATATGATCTTTCTATAGACTTGAAAAGCCAATCTACTATCAGAGATGTTACCAAGCTTGCAAAACAGCATCTGGGTATCAAAGCCTCAGTGATGGGCACAACGAGTTTGTAACAGTGCAGTCTTCACTCAAGAAGCAACAGTGATTCATAAATCTGGTTTTGATTTGAAAGTAATTTTGAATCTCTACAACTTATTTCATATATAAATACTTAAATTTGATCCTTCTCCTATGTGGCTTCTTGAAAAGAATAACAGTATTTGGAAAAATTATGGAATACAGCCCATTTTCCTGCCAGTGGAAGATCACTGTACTTCAGCACGCTACACTGGGCTTTGCTCAGAATTACTTTAAAAGCACAAAACAATTTATATTTYCTCTAAATAGACATGCCACAGCCAATATTATCACACTGTAAGGATCTCATGTGTGTGTATGTTCAATGTCCATTTACTCTGTATTTAACTCTACTTCATTTCTTTTGTCCAAGTTTACAGCAAAATAATTTGACCTTGGTCCTGGATAACTGCAACTCAACCAAGTCAATGGAGGCACAGCAATTGATGGAAAGACCTCYTCCAGGTGTTTAAGCACTACATTTTTTAGAAGTCATGCTAAATTGCATTCTTTTAGCTTTTAAGATTTCAGAAATAAAGTCATGCTTAGAGCTTTAATAAGGCTTAATAAGGTTCAACCTCTTCCAGTGCAGGAGTGTCTTTACTATAGGATATTGTCCAAACCCTATTTCTGTCTCCCCCATAGTGATTTTTGCTTTTGCAACGRTATGAATTTTCACAAGCAGCCCAAAACCGTGCAAGTCTCTTCACATCTATACTGTCTGACAAATTCATGTCCATCTGGTATATACTGACATAACCTGATGTCTCTTAGGATCCTCTTCACCCCCAAATAATTTTTCTATAGAGAACAAAATGCTTCAGGATAGTTTCTCATGTTTTGTTTGCTTACTCATTTTATAAAAGAATAAGCTAGTTCTTTCCAAGCTTTCCTCTTTAACATGACATCTTTTCTTACATCATTGTCTAGACTGAGTTTTAGATTTGTAGGACTTCTGTGGCTGCTTATTTACTGGGCAGCTCAGTCCTATTTCCAAGTAAGTGACATGGATAACAAGTTCAACAAGTCCTAGCACTTGCACTTCCTACTTTCACTTGCCATTCTCTAGACATATTTAATAGAGTTTCAGTTATCATTCTCATCATTCAGCCTTTTACCTAGGCTTTCTCCTGCCTACATTCTTATCTGAATAAAGTGGAATTAACTTTTTGTTACACTGTCATGAAGTAGTTCCCAATAAAGTATCTCAGCTGCGTATTTCCAGCACATTGCTCTCAGTCATTATGTAAAAAAGCATTGTTTCCCAATTTCTTCCCATCCCTGGCACTCCCCCAGCAAAGCTCAATGCAAGGAAGAACAAACAGTAATGGTGGAAAAACTGAGGAAAGGCTGTGGTAAGGAGAGGATGAGACCATCCTTTTCAGCAGAAGCATGGATGAAAGGGATCTGGTAGGAGTACAGTTCCTATTCAAATAAATTTGAAAAATCAAAACCAAAAGATTGGTTTTTCTTTTCCTTGTTTTTACACTACATAAGAAGCTTTTTAGTGACTGACGGTTTAGCATGGTAAAAAATTCCCATGAGTAATGTACCACTGGACCACTGGACCAGGCTGATGGCCCTTTTAGAACACCACGTCTACATGGCATTGATGTAAAACCAAGTCTAAACTTGGAGCCTTACTTAGAGAAAAAAGGGTCATAAAAGCTGTTTTCTTACATATCTTCATTCAAAATGACTAAAGATGAGATTAACCCCTTAGCCAAGCTGCTCTCCCACTCCTGCACAAACCTTCTCCCCAATATTTATAATGACATAAATGTCATAGTGGCAACTTTATGAAAGACATCTCTGGTTTAGATTAATATTAGCTTAACTGTAGCTTCTTCTAAAGAGCTAAAATTGAGAATTAAAGCCCTACAAAGAGCCAGAATTCATGGATCCTGTTCTCCCCAGACAAAGCATGTAAGAGTTCATATGCCAGAGAAATTTTTACATTTTCAAATGTAATTGGAATTGAGCAAAGCAAAGCGTTATATTTGCAGGCGTTTGTCTCCAAGGCCTTCATAAAGTTTAGTCCTTTGAGAAAGTGTAAAATATTTATAGAAACAAGAGATCCATCTTGTACTTGGCCTAGTTTGTGTTTGTCAGTCTATCACACTGCAGATTATCACATGCTGCTATTGATTATTTCATGTAGATCACAACACCGGCTGAGAGAAATTCCCCTCTCTAAGAAACTTGATGAAAGTAGGAAACAAAAGAGGTATTTTAAGTGGAAGCAGATGTCTGAAATTTCTTAGTGAGGCTGGTTCTTGGTTTATCTGCTCAGTTAAAAGGTTAGGAAATAGCAAGGGGGCCTGAAAAATGTAGGAATTAATTTTAGATGGATTGTCATTATTTCTTTGACTTCTCTGGAGCAGTTCTCAGACCTCTGAGTTTCATTCTCACTTAATTCCACTCTTGGTCCAATACATCACATTCTTTGTTATTAATAACAACATTATTCTTACTATGTTCAAGGCAGCTTAAAAAGTGTTACAGAATTAATTTTTTCAATATCCATTTCAAGCTCAGTTTTGAGAAAAGGTAGTCATCCTTTCTTGTAAAAATCTCTACTAAACTGAACAGAGAAAAATTTCTCTTTTGCAGAGGGATTTCTTATAGCAAGCGTGGGAGCACACACACCAAATCAGTTTTCCACAGAAGATGATTTCTTGAAACAAAATTTTCTGCATGATGAACAGCATCCTCTCTTCTTTTGTACTTTGGCTACCTTCTTATGCTTACATCATCAATATAATTGTAGGGCTGAACTGGAAAAAATTAAATATTTCTGATTGTAGTACATTATAGATGTTTCTACATTAATTTTATGTCTCTCAGCTGTTGCATCTTAGTTCAGAATAAAGTTAGCATCAAATTATATCTTCCTGTGGAGAAGTCTTTTGGTTTGTTTGACARAGTCTTCTGAAAATTAGTAATATTGTCAACAAAACAAACAAAATAGAAGATGTAAAATCCTATTAGCATGTATGACAATGGCAATTCCCCCTGATGCCCTGTTTCCAGTTTAACATAAACAGGGTAAATTTCATGAGCACAATCAAAGGCACTTCACTAYCAAATATCAGTGTGTATCTCCCAACCACAGAGGATACATAGCTACTAAAAAAAAAACAAATTAAGAAAATAAACACTGTCAAAACTGCCTACTCTCCTCCAACCTTCTTCTTGGAAATGAATGACCTATTTTTGTAAAAACTTAACAAAAACCAATAAATTTAATGTGATGAAGGAACAATCTATGGAAAAATTCRTCTGAAATGACCAAGATGATCTGACCGGGAATGAGTGAAAGCAGAGAGCTAAGGGCRGAGAGCATGAGGCAGTGCTCACAGTCCTTTACAAGGCTGCTCCCTTTTGCTGTCTCCCAGCACTCCAGCAGCTTGGGGAAGTCAGTCCCACTCTCCTGCTGGGCCAACATCCCCGTGTGCTTTGTGGGGAAGAGGACACCAAGCCTGGCGCTGGCCCCAGGATCCCACTTTGCTGCTTGACATAGCTCACCCAAGCATCTCTTTCAGGAAGTCTGAGGAGTAGCATAAAGCCAGCTTATTTTTCAGAGAAATCAAAGAACATTTTTGTAAGAGAAGTCTGGAGAGTATATTTTGGAGTTGGAAAATGTTTGGGACATATTTGCAAAAGTTTCAAGAGCCTTGACACTGGAAACAATGAAATAATATTTTTTTCTTTCCTGATTCTTCCATTGCTTACAGAAACAAGCTGTTAGATGATCTTTGTAAAGAAGCAARGTTGCATTCAAGAAACTAAACTCTATTACAAATTTTTCCTCCTTTCAAGGAAAACAACAGGACCTGCTGGAAAAGCTGCCTGGGCAAAGCTGGAAAGCAATAAAGTGTTTTGATTAAAAGACCTTCGGTTAATAAAACTGAAAGTCAGAACACTGGAAAAATGGAACTAACTGCAATATTTTAGCATGTGCTGACTGAAATGCAAAAAACGAGTCTCTGGAAAGTACTTACTGAGAGGGAAAAAAAGTGTATTTCAAATATACTGTTATGCTAAATATCTTTTAAATGTATTTTAAATATACTGTTATGTTAATTAAGGTGAGATACACAGCCCTTACTATTTTGTAAAGAGTAAATGCCAGACAACTATCAAAAAAGGTCTTTATAAGAGGCTGCTGAGCGTGGGCCCACCTTGTGACGTTCTAATTGCAGTAATTATTCTGTSTTTTTATTCACAGGTTGTGCAAAATGTTTCTAAAGCATTCATCAGAAGAGGAGCAGAGACACTGTCCCTGTACCTGCGATGGAGAGATCCCTTTTACAGTTTCTGCTCAGATCACTCATACATTTTGCATGTTTCCAATGAATAATWATATGAAAGAACATACAAACTATGCACTATAAGTGCCCCATAGCCAAAAAATAAAGCAGTTCTCCTTCCCTAATCATACTRTTGTCCTGAATACCCTTATTTAATTCGATGGTGAAAACATGCAGATTCTTGGGGTGCATGTGGGGGCCCCATCACTTGACCCTTTTCATCCTGTAACATCCCCAACTATCATTATAACCCTGTTTCCACTGCACAGGCCCAACGTATCTTTAAGCATCTGCATCAATAAAAAAACACTCCCCACATTTTGGAACTAATTTAGACATTACTGTACAATATACATTTTATTYTTTACCAAGAGCTCACCACATAAATATAGCTATAATGTTCCAGTCAGGACTGGAACTTACCACAAAAAATTTGATAGTTATATTTACATTTTCCATAGCCCAAAATGGTTTAAGTGAAGAAGTATATTATATTGATTATGTATCCATTGTTGGGTACTAGTTTTGCCAAAGTCCCTTAAACTATGAATATTTATCTAAACTGAATGTGTGTTTTTCATTTTGGATCTTCAATAATGTCTCATATTGCAGTTAAAATAGCCACTCCAACTTATTTGACAATTATAATTAATCTTTACATACAATTTTGCCCATTAGTTATACTGCAGAGGTCTCACTGAAAAGACACCCATTCATAATTTATTCTTCTTATTTTCATTTATTTTGCTAGAAAATATCAGCTGGATGAAATTAAAGGCAGAAAGGACATTTTTAATTACTGTCTTCTTCAGAAAAGTGTTCCTGAAGTTGCTGAAGTGATCTGTTTTGACAGTTTCAAAACAAAATAATCCCTTTTGTATGTTTGAAATGATTTTTAATTTGAAATTTAAGACCCAAAAAATATTGCTTCCAATGAAAATGAAATGTTTGAAAGGTAAAACATGCTTTCAGCAAAACATTTTGCTGGCTTACTGAAATCGTATACTCTTGTGCTGATTTGAAACCTAATACAGATTTAAAAACTATTTTAATACATACATATATATAGATATATAAAAAGATTTATCTCTCAGTATCCATATAGAGAGATGTGAAAACATATGCAAATGAAAGCTAAAATGGAGAAATAAATATAAATATATAAATAAGCACACATTTATGCCCACCAGAGTCATCTTTGAAATCTAGTGGGCAGTTTGAGATTAAGACTGGCCATCAAACAGAATCTTAAAAATTTACATGCTTCCTGCACTCAGGTGCAACAACAATAAACTGCCAAATCAGTTGGGTACTTCCTTAAAAAAAMCAAAAAACCTCTCAATAAATGCCTTTCTTTCAAGAATGAAAGGAAATAAAGGGAGTTTGAGGCTTTGAAAGGAATTGAAAGCGAACTCCTAGTATCCATCTCTAAGTTTACATTAAAATCTCATTATGTGCTTAGGCCTCTGAAAGGGGTTGGGCTGTAAACACAGATTTTTAGAGCAGCAGCCTAAAACTTCAAGGACTGCTGCTGGTATAAGAAATAGATGATAGATACTTTAAAGAGAAAGTCTGAAGTGCTGGTAAGTTAGTTGATAAAGACCATCTTTAGAAGAAAGCAGAGAAAGGTGCTGAACAGAAGATTTAGGTCTTTTTGCCAAACATCTTCCAAAACTTGAAAAACTCATTACTTTCTAAGCATAATTAAAAATTTTAAAACCTGACTTTTACTCCTGACTTTACTCAGCTCTCTTTAAATGTGTAACTGATAGTACTATTCTCACTSTACAGCTTAGCAGTAGGCTTATATTAGCCCAGTTCAAATATTTCACACAGCAGGAAGTTGTCAGCAGAAGGAATAGGAACAAGGGAGCTGCAAACACTCTCCTGCAAGTACATGCACGCTGGCACCCTTTCAGGTTTATTTGTTTTTAAGGTTGTGCTAAGGATGTTAGGCTTTGATTCCATCATTTGTCCTGGTTTTGTCMCATTTACTGACAGTGGATGATTCAGATTTCAAACCTACTGCCTTCAAAAGAAAAAATACTACATTTATCTTTGTCTTAAAATTGGTAAGCAGTGAAACCCTCCACATTCACATCTCCCCCAGTGCCTGACAAGAGTTTTTTGAAACAGTGAAAATTGAATAGATCTTGATCTTACAGACTGGTTTGGGGTAGGAGGGATGGGCAGAAGCAGAAAATAATAGCTAGAAAAATATTTCCTGAAAATAATCCCTTTCAATTTTCATTTCCTTGTTCTACCTTACAGATGTGACTGGCCTAGAAAACCAAGATACTCCACCAACATCTAAAAACTTTGAAAGAGTTTGGATTCAAATGTTAACATCAAATTTAAAATTTGAAATGTGTCTATGAGAGTTCTTATTCAAACATAGCCCCAAAACTGGGAACATTTAAACATAAAATCAAAAAGAAAATTAAGATTCCTGCTCCTAAATAGCTCTGCAATACAAAAGTCTATAAATTAAAAAAAAAAAGAGAAAATTCTTCCAGAGGCAAAAAGCCTACAGTATATTGTAGCAATCTACTTAGTGAGAGTTTTGCAATTTATAATGGATTGAGGAATTCATATTTATGCAATTTGCATTTGGTCACGTGCAACAATAAAGCATTMATGGACTTTTTACTCCTATAGATAAAAGTCACTTCCTACTGTTTTGGCACAAAATCAGAATATTCATGTAAATGGCACACAGTTAAAAACAGGTCTGCAGGAAATTCTGACATTTGACTTTCAACTGCATTGGAAACTATGTTCTTCCCACAGAAGCAAAGTTTGCAAAGACAGAGGTTTCCCTACAGCTACTCCACAGTCAGAAGAAGACAAATAAGTTTTTTTATGTCTGACAGAGCAATCAGCTCACAACAAAGTCCAAAATATTCAGGCTTTAATCTCAACTAACTGAGAAGTGTTCATTCACCAATGCAGTTTAATGAAGTGCTCTATTCCTCATCTCTCATCAGCTTCTGCACTGYGAGAGGAGCAGCATCCATTCCACCAACAGCTGTGAGCAGTTCTGCCTCGCCGGCCCTGTGAGACATCAGAACGATTTGCCCCAGACAAAAAGTATCCCAAGACATTCAGTGTCACTGACTTTCGAGAAAGATCAAATAAAAATCCAAGAAGCGCCCATTGAGCACCATGCCTTGCTAGGAATGCATCAAATCCAAGTGTTTAATATACAGTTCTTGAGGTTTACTGAATAAGCATCCAGCTTTAATGGCACTGGAAAGTTCTAACTTAGTCTAATTTACTAGCATTTATTTTAATGCTCTGTTCTCCTACTAGATCAGTTAAAAGGGTGGGGKTTTTTTAGTTTTTGGGTTTTTTTACATAACAATCTCTGAGAAAGTAAAAGTACTCATTTATAGCATGTTATTGAAACAGTTTCATGCCAAGAATTCAATAATATTTATGTTACTGTATGATRCAGAGGCAGAAGCCTCTATCTCATTTTCTTACACCACTAGAGAATTAGGTGTAGAAAGTTCATCTGACAGCAAACCACGTTCTATTTATGCTTTGTCCCATCATCCCTCTAATGCCTATCTTCCCCCCCCCCCTGCATCTCACGCAGCAATGAAATGTACGCCTGTGTCATAATCATTCATGCCAACCYTGTCGAAATACTGACCTTTTTTCCTCTCCATTTCCCTGAAAATGTCAAAATATGGAACTGTTCTGTGGTTCTTTTACTGAGTGAAAAGTAACAACATTCTCCATTTGCTGCAGCAACTAATATTTAGATCAGGAAGAAAGATTCCTGCCTAAAATTTACATGCAAACCTGTACAGGCCAGAACAGGATGTTTTAGAACATGATTTTGTTTGTTCTTCACTTTTAATAGTAAGCCGCAATGTACTCATTAAAAATTGGCAAGAACACAGACAGATAAATTAAAAAATAAAAAAAGGTATTTGTGTAGTGGCCAAAAAAAAAAAGAAAAAAAAAAATGCAGAGGAAAACTCAGGCCTATTTTACATTGCAAAAACTAGAAACCTGTGTAGAAATCAGGTTTGGTTTCAGGGCAGAAAGCTACAACATTGCAAGAAGAGAAAAGTTAAATTTTAGAATAGAAAAAGCAAACCTGATTGCAGTCAGAAAGCATAATTATAGCTTTTTCTTTTAGAAAAAAAGCATATACATTTTCAAAATTGTACATGGCTGTACATGGCTGTAACTGTAGTGATTTAATTTGATTTTTGTTCCTAAAGATAGAGAGCTAAAGCTTCATTTCACCAAATTCAGGGGTGTTAATCTGTTGGCTAATATCTTTTTCAAAATTGTGGGCATAGAACTAAAAATATAGCTGAGACTGAAAAGGAGAGAAGTTCTGTCCACGTTTGCATGGAAGTCGCTGTAGCAATCCTGCTCTAAGCAAACAAGAGGTATCCAAAGGTTGTAGCAAAGACTCTTTTCCTGTCTCTGATGCARTGGGAAAAATGGAAAAGCTTTTGGTATCAGTTCATTCTTCCCATCCRTGAGTCACAAAATTGTCTTTCTATCCCCTGATGTTGGGCTAATGGGCTTACAAGTCTAACTGCTTTCCTCTTGTGCAACAGAAAAATAAAATATGCTGTGTTTACCCACAATCCTCAACTTCCAATCTTTTCCCATTTTCCTTGTGTATGGAACACCCTTAAGAGCACTTCAAATAATACTATGAACTTATTTCACCTTCATAGAGGTATTTTACCTTTCAACTCCTCTGAATGTGCCCAGCACCTTGATAATTAATTTCACCACAGGCTCTATGATTCATARAAGTAAAATTGTTTTCATACTAATGTTTCCTTGTTCACTGTTGCTCTCTTCCTGCTTCCTTTATGTCTGACCCCAGACAGTCTCATTTGGCAAACTCARACCAGAATAGATTTGTTTTTCAAAAGCCATGGACAGAGCTAATGACACTCAGAATCCCATGAAGTGGGTGTTTCAGAAATTGAAAAAATTGCACCTGATTTCCACTGACCAAAGACAGGATTATTAAGGTGAAAAGAGAAAAAGACCCTTACAAACCTCTACAAACAAAGCTCTTTAGATACCTTTGGAACAGTGGGAACTAGACAAGAATGTGATAATATATTTCCCAACCAGGGGAAATTGAGCTGGAAATAATGCCAGTCAGGAAAGCGTACTCCACTTTGAACTTTTCTTTCAAAGGTGAGAGCTTTCATGCTGTGAGTTCATGTGAATGGGTGTGAATTCATGGGAAACAGCTTCTGAAGTGGTAGCCAGATTAAATTTAAAATCACTCTGCCTCTGTCTGAGGTGTAAATGCTGATCCAAAAAAGTGGAAATGTTCTGATGGAGCAATCTTATCTCTCCTAAGATCTTAATATTGCTTTCTCTGTGATATGTGAAATTCTGTAAAATCTCTTATTGCAAAGCAATAGCTATGGGAACACTAATAAAAGTCAAATTAGAAGCATCTTCTGATAATTTTCTAACATGGTTACATGAGAATGTCAAATGTTTTACCTTTCTAAGAACTCCTGATGGCTTACACTCTTCAGTTCCTCAGTATTTTTCAGTTAACTTCTGAGTCGGCTCAAGTTTAGTTTAGAGAAGACAGCATTGCATTATTAAGAGAAAAATGAGTGTGTGAACTGAGTATCAAGAAAATAAAGAGTCCATCAAAACCCAGTGACTACTCACACATAGACATCATCCACAATAAAATAGCAAAAGCATGAATACATCTCAAATTGAAAATTTAACCCCCGGTATCTTCATGCTAGCTGACATTTTGCTTCCTATGTTTATCTAAAGTAGTACAAGTATCTCCAGTGTCTATTAGCCACATTCAGCAAACAACAGAGGTTTCTAGGACATTGACTCAGATGTGAAGCCCAGATGTTCAAACTAAAATCCAAAGTACTTCTTAGAAGTATTTCCATACTCCAGAAGGTGTTTAAACTTACAGCTCTCCTCTTGATCTGACCTGAAAGTTTCCTAGCTATTTGCTTTGTACATGCTTAGAATTGCCCCAGTCTAAATAGCTCAAGGCCTATTTCTCACATCCCTCCCAAGATAGGATCTAGAAATTTGGCAGAGGAATGATTAGGCCCCCTAAGGCATCCCAAACATTAATCATTATGGAATAATACCCAGAGCACACTGACAAGATGAGGTTCCTTAGAAAATGCAGAGTTGCTCACTGACTGAAAAGGCTGGGTGGGAATCTGCAGCTTTCACACAGCAGCTCAAGGCTTGCAGGAYTCTGCAGGTGAGGGTGCTGGATCCAGCAGGCTCCTAAGCACACAGACATCCAGAAGCCTCATTTCCCAAGAGACTGCCCTATCCACCTACCTTTGCCCCTGAACAACTGATGCCAAGCTGTTCTAGAGAAAGGAATCCACCACCAAATGGACCAGCCAGMGCAAGCAAGGGACAGCATTGTCCCTTGTTCCACCTTCCTGGTTCATCTGGGAGTCAATTTATCAATTCAAATCAAAGAGACAGAATTTAACCTCCAAGGAGACAGCTACTAAGCAATTCAAGACCCTTCCTTTGCCTCCAGCTCTGTCTCAGAAGGAAGAAGAATGAGTGCTCCTTCCTCTGGCAGGAAGGTGTGAAGAAGACCTTTGCTGAGGCTTGACATGGCTGCTCTGCAAACTGTGCTGCATTCAGAGATACTTAAGCCAGTTTCAGAGTAAGCTCAAGAGCTTCAAGGAGTTATTTACAGTGACATCAATTCCTAAAGCAACATRTTTACGCTGGTAAAAGTTTGTCTGAGGTAGACCCACTGTACCACAGAGTCTGAACTCTGTATGGGTGTGGCTCTTCAGTTATACTATTGCTCCGAGATCTTTATTGCTCCTTGTTAGTTGGTTCATTGTTTTCTGGATTGGAGGTTTATTGGGGGATTTTTTGCTGGCAGTATTACACTCCCTAATTAGCCACCACCTTGTTTGGTTTCAGCTTTGAGGCCCTGCCCTGTGTGAGGAACATCAGTGGATAAATAGGAATTCACTCTTTCCACCTTAGAGACCAGAAAACATACAAGTTTGAAGCACCAAGGTCATTTATTAAGCCCAACCTTCCAGTTTTGTCATTGCTAAAAATCAGAGAACCCCAGATAAGGGTTTAGTTAGGACTAAAACCTCGCCAGTAAAACCATTGACTAAATTCACAATTAAGTGAATTAAGTGCATGGTCAGGCCTATTCAGGAGGCAGTGAATCCACACAGATGCCACCAAGAACAGAATATGAAGGCAGCAGAGCTGTATGGGTATTATAAAAGGCACAAACAGGCTCCTGGATCCTTTTGTTGATGTGCAAAATGAAAAATTTTATTGTTTTTCACTCTTCAAGATGAAATTTCAGAATCAGTAACTTGAAAATGAGCAAAAAAAMCACATCTCAGCTTTCTGCTTACAGAATAAGCATGGCTTAGCAAAAACCTGTGAGACACAGCATGCTTGGAACAACAGAAAAGCCATTTTGGCAAGTTGCAAATATAAAAATATTTTAAAAATACACCTCTGGCTTATCTAGATATACACACCATAATGAGATATGAGGAAAGAGAAATTTTCCTGACCCAGCATGAGAGCTCAGGTAAATTAAAATGATGTCAGCACTAATTCTTCCCTTAGGACTGTATTTGCAAATGTTATATATAAATTAAACATATGACATTTGTACTTAAAACTTTATTATAGGTTTCATTTTCGATTCCAAGTAAGCATTTTAATGAATTTACAGGGAAAAAAAGTAAAAGCAAACAAAACCYACCCCAAAATCAAACAGGAGAATATTTTCATTAGGGTATGTATGAAATGACTTGTGCAGCTTCATAATGCAGTGCTCTATTTAACTGTGTTGATTTGTTACAGCAAAACATACTGATTTCTGGGTGCAGATGAACTCTATCTCCTTTAGCCACCAGGAAAGACAACTGAAGTACTTAAGAAAAGCAATTTTTAGAACAATACATGCAATTTCCTGCATTTCCTTCCAGGAAAAACATATGTAATAGAAATTACTGGAATTAAATCTATAGCCAGCATGACGGGTTCAGYTCAAAACTTTGAAAACTTTTTGTTTTAGCTGTGCAAATCTTTTGTCTCTGAGGCTTACTTTCAATGTGGGTTTTCCTCGACAAAATAAATGCTCCTCCAGCCACCACATTTCACAAAATTCAGTGAAATAGATTTCTGCTGCATTCTGTCAAGACAACCCCTCAAACCTTAGCATTTCTTCTCTCAAGTAACAAGTGATAGGACAAAAAGGAATTGGACTCAAGTGGCACCAGGGCAGGTTTAGGTTGGACGTTAGGAAAAATTTCTTCCCCAGAAGAGTYGTCAAGCACTGGGACAGGCTGCCCAGGGAAGTGGTGGGGTCACCATTCCTGGAGTGATTTAAAAGACATGGAGATGTGGCACTTAGGGACATGGTTTAGTGGTGGTGTTGACAGTGCTGGGTTARTGGTTGGGCTTGCTGATCTTAGAGATCTTTTCCAACAAAAATGATGCTGTTCTCAGCACCAAAGAAATTGCCAGCAGCCCCAGAATCTTCAAAGCTGTGCTCTTACACTTGTGGAGCTCAGTGCAGTCAAAGGCAGAGCTYGCCCAGCTATATCATGCAGAAAAAGAAAGTCTGATGGACCTCTTTTTGGAAATAGTGAGAGCCTGTCCCTTCTGAGGGACAGCGTACCCATCTCACCTCTTTGTCTGTCTACTACACAGGGTGCTGTGCCACAAGAGCCTGACCCCAGCCAAAATGAAGGGGTTGTTTACAGTCTCAGCACACCAGGAGGGCAAGACAGCTTCCTGCAAGGTCTTGGCTTTTGCTCAGGTGGAGGATGCTCTGGGAGGACAGGGACTCCAGGAGACTTCACTGCTCATGTTTGATCCAAAATGTTTTGTGAAGTTGAGAGGCCAGGAAGTAAGGCTGCTCTGCACAGCTCKTCTTCCAAGACCAGAGGTATGGGGGAGAGATTTATTTTCAGACCTTTGCAGTATTTCTAGCTCAGGAGGTCAAAACTTGTTTTCTATAAAAAAAATTGTCTCAGTCTAGATAAGTTTTGCTCTAACGAAAATTAATTCCAGAGTCTGACAGGCTTTTAGTGYCTTTTAGCTCATCTGTTTTAAGGAAAAGGAGGGTAGTTTTGCATAAAATTCAACTTGTCTTCCAATCCATTAAGAGATTTGGAAACTGCTGGAGATTTTTAACATTTGAAAATGATCCATGATTTCATAAATCCAGTTTTGGAGCTGATTGTTCAGAAGATAGTATAACTTTAGTGAGGCAAGAAAATCTTCTCATAAATCAACAATCAATGAAGCCAAATTCTTCATTTTACCTTCTAATTTTAATATTCAAATATTCAGGTTTCTGACTGGTTACTATAATACAGAACCATACACACACACACACACACACATATATATTTTAAATATGCTATCAAAGATGACCTATCCCTAAAAATGAAATTACTCCATAAAGTACCTGAAGTCCTACTCTAGTAATGTAATAAAATCCCTTGGGAAAATATCAAATTAAGATCTGACTTCTTCCTTTATTATTTATATCCTGCCAACATGGCCTTGTTTCTGAGTTATACATCAAGACAGACAATGAAGAATCAGGGAAGTATAAAGTGATGGAATATAAGAATTTAGATAAGTTTATATCAGACAAMTAATACAAATAAAAATAAAATGAGGTTATTCATTTTTTAAGTGCCATTAGTAAAAGCAGTATAAAAAAGAAAAATATATTTTAAAAATATACTGAATTAAAGATTGGAAATGAATCATTAGGGTTTCAATTTTCATCTAAAGTGCCAGGTTCTTTGCAACAAGTTGGACAACAGGGAATTATTATATGCAGTCTCATTTATAGAGAGTGTCTCATCTTGATTCTCAAATCACGATCCCTGAAGCAATAAAACTGGAGAGTAAAGAGAGAAAACCCTAAACACATAAACTAAGAAAAAATATTTGTTACAATTTCTTTCTCCTCTTTTCTCAGCAAGATTAAAATCGTCCCTCTGGGCCTGTTGTATCTAAACAGATAAAACCTTTGGCAATGCACTTGCATGTAACTGCAATGCAAGTGTGTTCCTAAATCTTCAACAGCTTATAAATGTTCAAGGTAACTTTAAAAGTTCATGTAGAACTTCCTGGGCATCAGTTTCTGCCCACTRCTCCATGTCCTATTGCTCAGCACGACCTAGCAGAACCTGATCCAWCTTCTGACGCCTCCCTTCAGATACAGACAGACATTGATGAGGTTCCCTCTCAGTCGTCTCTTCCTGAGGCTGAAGAGGCCCAGCTSCTTCAGCCTCTCTTCATAAGAGATCCTCCAGTCCCTCAATCATCTCTGTTGCCCTCCACTGGATCTGCTCCAGGAGCTGCATGTCTCTCTTTCACTGAGGATCCCAGAACTGGGCACAGCTCCCCAGGTCTGCCTCACCAGGGCTGCACAGAGGGGCAGGATCACCTCCCTTAACCTGCTGGCAATGCTCTTCCTAATGTACCCCTGGATACTTTTGGCCTCCTTGACCTTAAGGGCACTGCTGGCTCATGGAAACCCTGCTGTACACCAGGACTCCCAGACCCCTCTCCACAGAGCTGAGCCCCCAGCCTGTGCTAGTCCATGCCATTATTCTTCCTCATGTGCAGGACCCTGCACTTCCCTTGGCTGAATTTCAGAGTGTTCCTCTCTGCCCATCCCTCCAGCCTATCAAGGTCCTTCTGAAGGGCTGCAGAGCCCTCTGGGGTATYATCCACTGCTCCCAGCTTTGTGCTGYCAGTGAACTTGCTGAGGAAGCACCTGCCCCTTGACCCAAGTMATTGATGAAGAAGTTAAACAATACTGGGGCCACTATTGACCCTTGGGACACCRCAAGTGACAGGGCTCCAGCTAGACCCTGTGACACTGCTTATGACCCTCTGGGATGTGCCATTCAGCCAGCTCTCAACCCACCTCACTGCCCGCTCATCTATCCACACTTCCTGAATTCACCTGCGAGGATGCTGAGTGTCAAAAGCCTTGCTGAAGCTGGGGTAAACAATATCCACTGCTCTCACCTCATCCATCCAACCTGCTCTATTTGCCCTACCTTGAGCAGAGGAGTTAGGGATTAGTCATCTYCAGAGGTGATTTCCAGCCTCAGGTACACATTGCAATTCTGTTGAAAAACAGCAACAGTACTGATCTGAAATAAGAAGATACATAATTCAAATTTTGAATAAACACCACCATAGCCCCTGCTGCAGAATACATTGCAAAGCTAGGAATGCTTGGGATGATCAGAAAAAGAACAAAATGAAATTCATCTGGACTTTTCCTTTGCAAATTACTGTGGAATTTACTATGTTCCCTTTCAGATACATAGCTGCTCTGTGAAAAGAGAGCTAGGTCTAGCATTTATTTCTTGAAACTATCACTATTTCAACACTGCTGCTGTGCTCCCAACTAATGAGCCACACAGCAAGTCAACAGACTGTTTACTTTTGCATTAATATTTAACTTCTATGAATTAATTGGAAGATTTCTTGATAAATTTTTGGAGTGGCTCATATGTACACAAGCTACAGCCAGCTGCCAGTGTAACCAAGTTAAATGATTGCCCTTAGCAACTTCTGAGCAAACACAGCACAGTCTTCCTCAGTTCAGTCTGATTAATAAGCAAAGACCTGGCTTCTTTTCCTCAAGACCATGAAAGCATAATATGAAGCCCTACATTTTCCTCTTCCAACCTGAAAGGTTTTTTTCTTTTCATATCCCAACATCCTTAGTTCAAGTTCAGTAAATTTTATGTATTACTGCTTTTCTCTTTATCTATTCCTCTTACAGTCTGAGCCAAGATTTACTCTCAAGTAGATTGCCCCCATTTAATAAAGAGAGACAAACAGGAAAGACTGGATGCACAGAGGAGGCTCTGTAGATGTTTTTGGTAGAGACTTATTTTATCCTTGTCCARAACACTTTTATTGGCAACCGAAATAACAAAATATGTTGGTCCTCAAATCCTACTGGATGGCATTTCACTCACAGGGGTCTGAGATCCAGCTCTGTGCCCCCATATTCCCACTGAAGCCAATGCACTCAGCCTGTGTGCACACAGCAGAAAAGGTTAATAACACTAAGCTATCCAACATTCTGTGAGGAAATGTAGAATTCACTTCTGTATCATGGATTCTACTGATGTACCTGAAGGTACAGCTGTGTCTGCAGCTRCCCTACAGTATCTAGGGGTTCTYCCTGGGTATGGAGACAGGATAAATMTGAAGCACAGGCTCCTCTGCCTTCTTTGCATGAAACAGGGAGATCAGCAACTCTGCTTCTGCTCAGTTCCAGGAAAGGCTACAGAGAATGCATCCAAAGCATTTCAGGTTTGATACTGAATATGTGAACACTCAGAACTTTGGAATGAGGAAGATCACAKAGTTATCTTAGACCTGTCACTATCTAAAACTGTTTCACTGCAGCCTGCTGATTTCACTTCCAGATAAAGAATGAGCAAACAAAGATGTAATTAATTGTAATTAAGATGTAATTTTTGTGAACCAATACAAATGTGAGTATTTCATCATTCATGTAGAATCACATTCACATACCATAGAAAAGGTGGGGAAAGCAATCCAGAGAGAGAAATTATCAAATAGTCTTAAAACACTTTATCCACCTTATGGAACATTCTTACTTCTGACAAATATTTAACAATGTTAGAAAATTGAACCTACAATTCAAGAAAAGGAGTTAAGGAGAATGATGAACAAAAGTGTTCCTTTGCTTTAAGAAATGGTATCACAGCTAATAATTTTAATAAAAAGTTTGTTGTTTATGACTACCGTCTTCTCCTTTGTACAAATGTGAATGAATTTTGTGTTTGCTTTTGGGAGATGTTGGCTCCATGACAATACCTATACTGCTTACGATGATAGGTATTGGATGTGAAAAGAAATGCTCCAAACCTCAAATCTGATTAGGTATATTTTATGTCGTTATTAAAACAAGGAAAATTCCATCTTGATTGAGTGCTGAACAAACAGAATAAATCTGTCTTAAGAAAGTAAACTTACTATGGGTTTAAAAAATGCATTCTTTTCTTTTAACTCCTACATACATACATCTCAAGAGTTTTAAGGGGGACATGGCATAAAAGCATGGTAAGACTTCAGCTGTCAGTTCAAAGGAAATTAATAAAAATAATAAATTATTAATATCACAAAAAGCATACCCCATTTTGAAGACAAAATAGAAATAAAATACCAAATAAATTTCTGGGGAATTGTGAAATTCAATTTTTTTACCACAGACACCTTCCCTTCAGTTTAGATGTCCTAGGACAAACCCACTCTAATCCCCATCCATAACTGCAATGAGACCTTGTGATGCACATCCTTTTTTCTTAGTCAAATATCTTTTTTCTTATAGTAAGATAGAGTACATTCATTATTTGAGAAAAATAATCCCATAATTCTGAGAAAATGTGCCATTATGCATCAGTACACTGCAAAATGCTGCCTTGATACTGTGAACTATCAGTGGCAAAATCCTTCCCCGAATCTTCCAAACCGCAATGCAACACAGAGTCTTGTGGTGAAGGGTAAAACAATTGTTCCTAACTTCCATATGATCCTTAGCAACTTTACCACTGTGCATGGAATCTGTAGGATTACAGATGCTTTTYCAACTGGAAAATAGAAATAGGATGTACCTGAGCAGTACGACGTCAGAGAAAAGAAATTCTTTGTAATAAACAAGAGAACGGTTGCTGATGTTTTTCTGTCTCTGGGGAAAAGGGACTGAAAAGAAATCATGCTCTGCCCTACCCTTCTCGATGTTTTACATTTTTTTAGTGCCCCATTACAAAAAGTAATGTTGCATGAACAGAGGCAGCCCTGGAAAATGAGCAGGAACTGTCCCTGGCATGGCTGTTACTGAACCATAGCGAGGAGCAGTTTAATCTTTGATGGAAAACAGTTCAGCCCTTTCTACTACACTGACCCACAGGGTAGCATTACTTGGAAAAATTCATTCCTGTGTGTTTGTACCACTCTAACTSGGTAACACTGGAAATTCACTGCAAACTCACTGACATTCTGGAATGCCAAGAATGGGGAGGTTTTATGTTAGAARAAAACAACACACCCCYGAAAACAAACAAGCAAGCAAACAAAAACTGATGGTTCAATATTCAAAGTCTGAAAACATACAAGACTTCCATTACTTTTAGGACACTTTCCCTTTCAACACACAAAAAGTATCTCTGTTTAAAAGTATTTTCTTGGGAAATTCAAATTTATGACTCTTCTTCTAGCTCCACCTCCATACAATGACTCCTGCCTTGACATCCTTAATTGTCCATATCCTTCTCCAGTAGTATCAACTTCCTTGTGGACATGTTTATGCTTCCCTCTCATCCCCTGCCTGATGTATGCTCTTGATCTCTTCTCTGTGATGGTCAGTGACAGGGCCTAAGGGACTGGCCTGAAGTTTAGAGAGGTTAGGAAGGTTTAGGTTGGCCATCAGGAAAAGGTTCTTCACCCATAGGGTGTTTGGGCACTGGAACAGGGTCCCCAGGGAAATGGTCACGGCATCGAGCCTGGCAGAGTTCAAGATCATTTAGACAATTCTCCCAGGGACTTGGCATGATTCTTGGGGTGTCCTGTGCAGGGCCAGGAGTTCAGCTAGATGGTCCTTATAGTGTCACTTCCGACTCAACTCATGCTGTGATTCAGCTTCAGCTCCTATTCTTTGAACACATCAGCTGCCCCTTATTTAACACAGATTGTGAGAAAACCATCACTGAACTTCGAATGTGAAAAACATGTTTTTCACTAGATATGAATTAAATTTATCTGCTTTATTTCCTGTAGGAAATATATTCAACTATATGATTCAAACAGTGCAAAAAATATCCATCAGTAAGACACCAGCAACCAAGCAAGTAAAACAAAGCTATTTGTCTTAATACAACCCCCTTTTGTTCTTTGTATGTTTATTTTTTTCATTTCAATCCTGTCATATCCCAGTTCCTAAACTGTCAGCTATATTCAGCTGTACACTATGTGATAGATTTGTTTGCAAACAGGACCTGGTTAATGTTTCCAGAATCTGCATATTTCASTCATTATAAATTCTGTTTGACTGTTTCTTTTCAGAAAACTACAAAGACATGGCAAACAGCCACACCATGAGTAAATTGTTAACTGCTTATTGTTAACTGGATCAAAGGAATGCATCACAAAAWGGTTTTTAAAAAAGACACACTCTTGTTYTTACACCTAAGTAAATCCTTTTCTTGTGGTTTAAATACCAATGGTCACCTCAGTAAATATTTAGAGGTAACTAATTTTTTCATAGATGTACACATACTTCCAGTTAAATCACTTATTGATATAAAACAAAAGATCATCATCACATACTCACAGTAATTTTTCATAATCTAATTCCTTATTAGAAGTACATTTTGCTGTKGAAACTAATCTTACTAGAGCTCTGAATGGTGTTTGTGCTCTACTGTATGGGTTATTTAATCTGTTTTATTTTTTTTGATTGGCTAATACTGTTATCTTAGTTATTTATTTTCCACCATATTAAATGCAACATTCATTATAGGACACAAATAAATAAATTTGTGAAAATAGGCATATAGACAACATACAGAAAGATTTAGAAATTATTAGTATGTTGCTATTCTCCTAATATAAGTGTAACAAACCAGAGATGGACTTCTTCCTCCTAGATTTCACCAGGTAATTTCTGTAGGTTCTTGTAATCCACTCCTGAAGATTCTCTCCCTTGACCAGAACATTAAAAATTCCCCTGTATATACTGCAAGTGAAATGCCTCATACAATGTTTTTTCTGATCATCCTCTTTGCASCACGAGCATCTGCACCCAGCATTTGCTGACAGCCATTCTTGAGCTTTGGTCTTGAAGCTGTGAAACCCATTATGAATACAGACATAAAGAGACTCAGTTTAGTTTGCTTCCAAAGCTTATAAAAACTTTAGGACAAGGAACTCAGCCTGTTCAGGTATATAAGATATATTCCCAAGAACTCAACCATCTCTGAAGAGTGAGAAATCCAATACATTCCCCACCATGCAGCTGGRGACAATCAGGTACACTCAGATTCACACCTCCATTAGCTTTCCAGCAAAACAACAGAGAAAGAAGTACAAGAGCAAKATGTTGCTTTGAATCATGCCCTGACTGGTTTTATGAATTAAATCCATAAACATAAAACAATATCACTATATCAATAAAAAAATAACACTATATGCCTTAAAAAGAAGGATATTTTTGTATAAACACACTTATATGTTAATGTTAAATGTTACTTTGTCCATGGAGCAAAGGAGTCCAAATTCCACAGAGCTAATCTAACAAATTCTGCTATATTTATTATTTGAATATGTGTTCTCAAGGGCACACTGCCTCATACACTCAGTTCCACTGCAGTGATACAGCTACAATATTCTCTGCCTTTCATGGCACTTAAGGGGCAAAGGGTGGAAAATCAAATTTARGTCCAAGAGAGACAAGGAAGGTTCTATCCCTGCTCCTGTGATGCTGCTGTCCTCACCTACCTGGGGTGGAGAATTTGCCCATCTATGTTTAGTTTACATGGGACATGAACTGTCATTTTTAGTGAGCAAGGCCCCATTTGTTAAAAAAAAATAAWTCTATTTCCAGTTGGTTAGGGAACATTCTGCACACATTATGTGTACTCTGGAAAGAGAACCAAATATAATGATGAGTATTGAAAATAGTAAACAAACTTCCTGAAGGGAGGCTTTTGGTTTAAATGGATGAAAACAAGTTTATTATTATTATTATTTTTAAATGTATTGCAAATAATGTAAAAAATGTAAAAACAAAATATAAGCTAACACGTAGATTGCCTATCCAAAACATTTGCTAGTGGTTATGGGATCATAATCCTTACATGTTTTTGAGGTGCAGAGAAGAGTTAGCAAATATGAGCTACATTTTGTGTCTTTTTTTTTCTCCTTGCTAACCACAAGGCTGAGACAAATACTACAAATTAATCTGCAGGAAGAAGAAGGAGAGCAGCAAATTTAGTTCATTCTTGGTGTTTTTAATTTCTATACACATAGATCTAGCAAGAAGTGCATTCAGCCAACACTTCAGATAAGCGGAAACAAAAGAGTTTTTCCTTGGATATGTGAACTTTAACGTGTTACAGAGTCCGGRCCAAGCAGCAGGCCTCTGCAGGGTTTGTCCTGTGAAGCACAACACGTGGCTAACCTGCCATGTCCCCTCTGAGTTGTCTGTAACCAGCTGGCAGCACAGGCTGAGCAGGCACAGACTGCCTCCACTCATTTTAGAGCAACAGGGATTCATGCTACAAACCAAGTTGAAAAGGAGAARTGCCAGCAGTGGGCTTGGGGATTGACTAAAACCCAACCAAAGATGATATGATGTTGAGGAAACTGGTARTGGTGATTTAGCAAGTTATTTCCTTCTACTGTGAAGGAACATTTTAGCATCAAGTCATTCTACTCATCAGCAGTTATGGATTTTCTTTCAAGAAAACCATGTTACTACCAAAGCCTTGAGTAACTGACAGTTTTTTAGGATTGCTGTTCTATTTTCCTATTTATATTTATTTTACAATTTCAGTWAGAATTTTTTTTAACTTGTACATATTTTTGGACATATTACTGCTGTCCTCTCCTGTGAGCTGGCATAAGCCCCAAGAGGAGCAGTCCCATATACATGGCATATKAAATCATTGCTATTGGGACGACTTAGATTGCCAACTCCAATGGGGTGAAAGAAAAGACTCATTTCAGAKGTCTCTGGATCTGTGCCAGAGCCTGCAAGTTTAACTGCCTGAGATGTAAAGTATATGGTATCTTTTGGAATGGAAGATATTTCATCAATTCACATTACTGTAAAGTATTAATTTTCCTACTTTGGTGACATCACCACACACACGAGGTTTCTTAAGTAGTCCAGCTCCTCCCGTATGCTCCAGGAGTGTTTGAAATGCCCACACTGCTCAAGGAATACTGAAAAAGTGAATGGGATTCTTCCTCCAAAGGTTTTGCAAATGGATTACCTGCTTAGCTGATGAAAGAATGTCACATGAGCATCTGCAGCCCCTCACGCCTGAGCTATTGAAAATACATTCTTTTCTTCTTTAGGGCATGGAGCATTTGGACAAACACTTGAAAAATCCTCAGATAGGAAAACTCTGCCTTAGAATTACCCTGCATACCAACTCAGAACRGGTCAGAAATGACAGCCAGAGAGCAATATAATTCATTCAGTTGAAGCCAATACCCTTGATCCATCACATTTGGGATCAAGGCCAGCACAGAAGRCAGGATATAATTTAGAGAGATTGGTGGAAGATCTACTTTCAGTGAGCAGATATCCATTCTCATCTTCCTGATCTTTTGGCATAATCCAACATCATCTGTCCCAGGGTATGGCAGAGATCCAAACACAATGTGCTGAAATGGTTTAAATCATTCCATCCAAACAACAGTAACAGGAAACCCCATCCATCCCCATGCTCTTCATTTATACTGTCAAAAAGACCTGCTCTCCAGATACTTTTGACATTGATGTGAAGTAAAAACACAGATGTGGTGTGACAGGAGCATGAAGATGGCACCCACCTCTGCTTGTGTGCATTAACCCACACAGTTGGCAGTGATCAGTGTCTGAGTACGCATTGTAGGACTGCAGCAAAATATCTTTTGTTACCAAAGACTTGTACAGCTACACCTATTTATATATTTATCATCTTCATATGAGAAAAAACCCTTGCAACTTCTTAGTTACATGAAGTATTGCTACCTCCTGTCTCCACCCCAACAAGGMATAATCCTATTAAAAGTGTCTCTCACTACAGCATTTCATCAACATGGGCTCCAACAAATCCATCACAACTGTTCTCCACACTTTACACTGGAAATCCTCCTTGAAATCAAGTGAAGGCCTTTAAAGTCGAGTGCAAAACACTGAGTGATCTGTGACAAAGATAGTGTGAAAGACCACCTACAGAAGGGGAACAGATGCTGACAGCAAATATTAATGAATTTTCTATCATTGTATTTCTAATGCAAAGGTACAGCATGTTTGTGCTGAAAAKGATGGGTTTTGGAGGCCAGTCCCAACCTGAAGGATGAGCTCCACCAGGAGCTATGATTCAGCACAAACATTTCCACCTCTCTCTCCAAATATGTGACATCTTCCTCCTCCTGGCCTTCTCAAACKTACAGCTTACCCATTTTGAAAACAGATTTATTGCTTAAAAAAAAAAATCTACCAAAACTAAACACTGCACTGTCCACTCAATGTTCAGCTTAGAGACAACATGAAAGAAAGGCCAAAATACACGTCATGGACACAACATTTAACACCTGTCCAGAAAGCAGGGAAAATTACACAGAAATGAAGGCAGCATTAAAATATTCTGTAAAGCTAATATGTTAAAATCTTCCTTCTGTTGTAACATAGGTAAAGCAATTTAATTGCATTAAGTTTTGCTACCTCCTCAGTGACAGGCACTGCCGTAATCCTTCTTACCTTCAACTTACTGATACATATTTTACTCACTACCTAAGGGATAATTCTGGAAGACAGCAATTATTTAAAGAACATTACACTTGCTTTGTGGCTAAAGTTTATTTTTTATTTATTTATTGAAACTGAGCCGTGGGTTTTGCATCTGCTTTACAACCTTCCAAAATATGTTTTTCACAGAAATAAAATCATTATTTTGTGTCTTYAAATTGATTTTATATTTCAACAAGTCCATTTATTTGTTTTTGAATGTTTCAACATGAAGATCATAAATCAGAAAACCATTTTCCTCCAAAGAAAATGTCCCTCCCCATAAATACTAGCTAGAAATTAACACCAAATGTCTCAATTTTTTGTCATAACAGCCCTGTAGAATTTTCTGATTTTTTTTATTAATGTAAATAACCAAAAATACTTATAAAGAATAAAACACACAATAGCACAACATGATATAGAATGGCCAATTAGACTGCTAGGGACACTTTTTGAMAGCATCATTTCTATAACCTAACTTCTCATCGCATGTAAATACACAAATGGATTACAAAAACCTCTAAAAACAAAAGAGTGGGAATAATACTGAAGAGAAAATAATTTGTCACTGTGCAATATTACTAACTTTACAAAAGCATGTCCTCTCAGGACCCTTTTTTCTGCATGTCCAAGCAGAAGGAGGTGACTGATAAGGTCTTGTGGAAGAGATGCCAGTACTGTAATGAATAGCTAGATCTTGACATTTGAATTCTATACTGTCTTATGGCTTGAACTTCTTTCTAGTTTATGATATATCTATATACACAAATATATATTTGTGTATATAAATCTATAATAAACCAACACAGGTTGCTGCTTAGCACCAGCTGCATGCCTGGTGGGGTTGGGGTTTTTGTTTTGTTGTTGTTTGGTTTGGGTTTTTTCTGTAATTCAACAGCATGTCAGAATTTTCAAACATAGAACAATCTTTCTGAAATCAGAGAGACTGATAAGARATATAGCCTTCAAAATATCAACATAACATTTTGCTGGACTATGCTATCAGTAAAACAGAAAAACACACATAGGCAGCATTATGAAATGGATCACAGCAGAACAGAACTACCAACAAATCAAACATATCAAAGCCAGGCAAGGAAAACAAAGTGCCTCTATGGGATACCTCTTCATCTTTGAGAAGGTAAATAAAATTGCTCACCCATACATAAAAGCCAAAAAATGAGCAGCTAACATCAGTATAAAACTGTAGGAGTAAATTCTTAAGCACACACATCCAAGCAGAGAATTTCATCATAAATGCTTACATGCTCCAGGAGCTGATCAAAGATTTACAGTCAGCTATCTACTCTGAYTTGACACTTCATGAGAACTGCTCTTTATTTAAGCAGACTAAACTCCTTTATATTGAATGACATTCTGTGTACTTCAGCCTAGGCTAGACTTGATCTTTTAAAAGCATTTGTTCTTTCTGGTTTAGTTGCAAGTGGAATCCCCCGCTGAAAATGAATAATARTGTCTCCACTAAGAAAAGTGGGCCATAAAAATGCCCTGGCTGCTCATGTTGACATCTCAGAGGGTTTCAAGGTTGACCTTTAACAACATAAAACTCAAATGCTGCTAAAGAGAAAGGAATAGCCACCAAAAATCATAGCCATCTAAACTCCTGCAAGCTGATTTCTCTAAAGGTGAACTTAAGCATTTTATAAGAAGCTGACATCCAYCTCCAATATCAGGAAGACAACTTAAGCAGCTGTCCTAATGTTAATTCATCTACCAACATTTCCAAGGAGAGTAAAAAATCTCAATAAACCAATTCGCAAATCTCCCACTGCCTCAAATGCACAATAGAAAATTATTCAACAGTATAATGTTAACCAAGCTGTTTTATAGGGGATTTAAACATGCCTTAGGACTATCTGCAGGCACAGAATACCTGAGTGAACTGAGCAGTCTAAAGAGGTTCAGCTTCCTTTTGCTGCCTGTAAAATGTGTTTCATGGATGCAGATGAGCACTTGGCATCTTTACACAAGGGGCAAAAGCAACACAGGAGTTTGAATCAGTTTTTCTTCTACAGGTGGTTTTCTTTTTGAATCTTAAAACTAGGAATCGCTCCTGATGCAGAAGTTTGTTACCCCAAACTCACAGAATTTTCCAAAGTCAGTTGTGGCCAAAAAAAATTCACGATGCTGCTGCTGTCAGTTACATCTGCACAAAATGAAATAATGGATTGTAAGGACAAAAGGATTGCAACAGACAGTTAATTCCCAGTGGTGATTGGGGTTTGGTTTTACACTGTGCAGGTGAAGCAAGTGGGAGCAATAATCCTGCTCTGTGGGTGTCTCAAGTATTGAGYCTGGCTAGGTAAGACTGGATGCCTTGTTTGCTAATCATAGATGGGGAAATAATGGGCAGAGTTTTGGCCTGTCACTCACGCCAAATGAAAATAAATTAACCTGAAAGTAGCTGAATTTGTGAAGATGAAAATTTCAAGAGAAATGTGAAGGGGAGAGAGGTTCAAGATGTCATAATGCCACAGGACTTCTGCAGCTCTTTCATATACTATGAACATTGCATGATGCTCTGCTCTTTGCCTTTTCCATCAGTGAAATCCATACCAAACTGGACACATGGATCTACTTTTGTAAAGCATGATGTAAGCAGCTTTATTYCTGTGAATCTTGTTATTAAAAGAAATGGGATTATTTATGTGAATATTTCCTAGCATGCAACAGCAATTTTACTGACAGTCTCTCAGAACAAACAACGAATTTCTTGCCAATGTGTTTGTTATAATTTACTAATCAGCAAGAGACTGTAAATTCCATTTTAAACTCACTTCCAGATTAAAAAAAGAAAAAAAGCTGAAACCAGCCACATTTCTCTCTACATAGCACAATCAGGTTTCTATTACCTTATAAGATGTTTCACATTAAAATGAATGGTTCATGTTCTAAGAGATTACAGGATAATTTTCTAAATTGGATTACAATGAAGAGACTTAACATTCTTGAGTAGTTTTACAAAATATAAAGGGACCATTGTAAGAGGCTATGGGTAAACTATAGGTTCACACAGAAATTCCCTGACCACCCAGAGAAGCACCTTGAGAAGCAATCTGTTAATGAGTAACTTAAGAAATCTGACTTTTTTTTCTGTGAGTGTCAACACTAAAATCATAAAATCAAAGATTTCATGCACATTATTCTAATACTGAAGTCACTATCACAATAACATTACTTAATAGGTACATCTGCTGACATAGCATATTTTTATCTCAGCAATTTAGTCAATTTGGTCAGTTTTTACCCAGTACTTATCTGTAAGCTTTGGTCCATATTAATGATATGAATTGACTTATTCCCTTGGAAGAGATCCCCTGGCATCACAGCTCATGAAAAATCCTATTGTCAAGAATTTATTCAAGAGTACACAAACATGGAGTGCCAAACTGATTAACCTGACTCCAGCTCTGTGAAGATRTACCTCTTATGGCCTCAACAGAAATACAGCTGTTTATTCAAGTGGTTGAAAACATGCATTATAGAAATATGTGACAATCTTCTCAATGGTCTCAAGATCTCAACCACTTAAATGTTTTTTAGAAAACTTTTCCTAATGAATAAGAGAAGGTGCCCAACTGTGCCAACATTGAAACCTTCATATTCCTTTGCCAGGGCAAGAGTATCTAAGGAAAAGGTATTTTTCTCTTGACAATGCTGAAAGCACTTCYGAAGTGTTCTGAAAGCTGGTTTTGAATACTACCTATTAACTTTCATTTGTAAGCAATAGCTAATGGTRACTAAACCTTAACATTATCTTTGTTTAGTCCTTCATGAACAAATATTTACTTCCTAAATCSTTTCATAGGTCTTTTTTTTTTGCTGATTATATGTTAGACCGTTAGGATAAAAGATATTAGCATTTTAATCACATTAATTTAAAAAAGCCTTAATCACTTACTTATCTCTTTCTATGGTGTAAGGTTCAGTAAATAAAGTGTTAACAATAGATGGACTTTAATCTTACAATTCTGAAGTTCTTGATTTTTTTCCTGGTTTGTTACCAAATAAAATTAAGTGAAAACTTATAGTTCCAGCTTTTAAGGAATTTACTAAAAGAAGCAAAAGATATACATGCCCAAGTCTTTCACACTTTGGAAGCAGTACGCACAACCCAAAACTAATAAGAATTTTCATGACAGCCTTGCAAGATCCTGATTCCACGCCATTTCAACAAAAGTGCAAGGGATAAGAGAGATTTAAGCATCTGGACATGTTTCTACATCACATTAATTAASAACAGAGACAGAGATGCTTAAGTGTAAATAAATTTTTAATTTAAGGAAAAGCATCAAAATGTTTGAGATCAGATTCGGATGAAATGCAGAGGTGAAAATTCTCATCTTTGAARCAATGCTACAGAAATGGAGCCTATAAAGCAAAAATTCCTCATGCAMAAGTTACATGAAGCTCAGCAGGTGATAATGTTACACAGTTCAGTTGACACTACAGAACTGAAGTSCCCTGTACCAATACAGGCTCTGCTCAATCCTTTGCTGCATTATACAAATAGCCTTGCTCAAACTTYTATTTCTGCAGGAGTTAAAAAGGGCAAAAGTGAGGGGAGTTTATTTTGGGTTAAGGAGTCAAATTAATAGTGCATGTCAGTTCTCAGAATTCTACAAACCAATCAGTCTGTAGAAAAGAATTTTAGTAAATTTAAAGATACTTTTGAGGGATAGTGTGGGCTGCTTGTATTTACATCAAGYGCTAGCCTCTGAGAGCCCAAAGTATTTTTTCATTGAGGATAGGTACAGACAAAGGCATTTGAATTTTAGAAATATTATACAGCATTTGAAAGAAATAATCCATTCTTCAGGAATTTAGTTATATTGTAACTTTTCTTATTGCCTTCTGTTTTATTTCTCTGCCTTTAACACATTTAAAATGCAGACATGTTTTGGAGACTTCATTTACTCAGGGTTTTAAGCTGTGCTTTAGAAAGTAAACTTACCATATTCCAGGGATGTATATAATATATCAAGGCCAAACTTTGTATTATGATGAGAGTCAGTATTTTGTGRATTGTTCTTGAGAAAAGTGTTATCCAGGCAACATAACTGCCCTTAGCAGAAGTCTGTCTCAAAGCCTATCCYGCCACATGCTAAACACACTGAGACAACCCTTAGTGATTCTTGCTGCTAGACATGAGAAATTGTATTTGCTTTCAGAAGTTTGAGTAAGAAATTATTACCAAAGTTCACCCCTTGGCACAAAACCTTGCTGTTCCCAGCTGTGGTCCCAGAGCATCCCTGCAGCTCTGTGGGTAACCGGAGTCACCTCGCTCCGGGTGCTGCATGCACAGACATGCTGGAATAGGAAACAGATTTATACATCTCAATACTCTTTTTTTGCTCTTTGTTGCCAGATCATTTATTAGTATCAGAACTAATTTCTATCTCAGTAGAATTTAGATTAATGTAAATAATTTTTCCCGTAAGCAACAATGGGCAAAGAGGTTCAACAGCCAAATGAATTGGCATCAAGATCACATATCTAATCAATAAACTTTTATAAGCTCTCATTAGAGCTCAAAGAAAAATAGCAGGAGCATAAAGAATGGAGATAAATTAGCCAGTTCTGCTTGGCTGAAAGAAAAGAAAAGAACAAAGGGCCAATGGAAAGAATCTCCTTAAGGGAATTAATCTTGCACGTTTCAGTTATTTGAAAATTACTAGACAAAACCATTTTAATTACATACCATTTGCTGCTTATTATTATTACTGTTACTACTGTTTACCAAGAGAAGTTATTTATATTGCTTTTTGACTATCAGCAGCTTTTCAACAAATGATGGGAGAACAAAAGACTGCAAAGAGTGAAACCAGCTTTGTGCAAAGGGCTGTCAAACCACAAGGAGAATACTCTGGGAAAACAAAAAGAAAACATCCCTTTATAACTTCTTGTACTGCAGTATTTTTACGTACTGTTGCAACTTCTTTGAAACATGAAATGAGAGGGAAGTGTGGTCTTTCAGCTACTCTGAAATTTTCTGCATTCAGCCCTTGCTTGTGACAGGAGCCACCAGGCCTCTTGGAGTGGTCTGAAGCCACCATGTGTGTTGTATCACTGTGGTCCCCCTCTCAGCTCTGTTTGGGTAAGCCCCATAATATACCCGTTTGCCCAGCTGTATTATTTCTAATCTCACAAAATCCCACTTGGCAAACATTAGTGACAGAGAAAATGTAAACCTCTGGCAATCAGCAAAGACTTTAGTTACTGGTTAACCTTCAACCCTGTATATACAAACACAGCTTGATCTCTGATCATTGTTGAGAACTGGAAGTTTCATGGCATTATTTAACCAACTCTGTTTGCTTTAAAGGATTACTTCATTCCCCCTCCCTCCCTCCAGCAGCTGTACTCTGCTGAAAGCCTTCCCCATTGCAGCCAATGTAACCTTTCACCTTCCTTAAAATGCAACCTGGATGGATCCAGCCGGATGTCACTGGGTTCACAGCGCATTGCAGGACATGGGTTTGTCTCTACCACAGCAGTCATTTGCCCTGCACTGTTCCACTTAAGTGTTTCTGACCACAATCCAGGCTGCAGGCTCGTTATCATTTAAACTCAGCTGAACAGTTTAATCTTGGCAAGGGACCAATCAGGAAAATAACCCCGTAGCAAGTCTATCTTTTCTCCCACACTTGAACAAACTTAGTCAACTGCCAGAAAAATGTTGCAATGAGCTGTGGTTTTTTACACTTGAAATATTAACTAATGCCTAAGAGCAGATATTGGCCAGGGACACACACACAAAAAAACCCAATTTTAAAAGCCTTTCCCATTAATATTCATTTCCTGTACTAATTCCTCCCTATACAGTGCAAAAACAGATGTCTTCTCCTCTTCCACAGAAATTAAAGCTGCAGCTATTACTCCATGGCTATTTCAGGTGGCTCGATCTTTGGGGTGATAACTGATTTAACAGCCATTGATTTGACTCAGTGATCTTAAGGATCTTTTCCAACTTAAATGATTCTATAAGAAAATGCTTTTTGAAATGTTTAAGGCCAACATCTTCACAGAGTCATAGTATATTCTGAGTTGGAAAAGACATACAAGAATCATCAAGTCCACCACTTAGATCTGCACAGGACACCCCAAGGATCACAGCATGTGCCTGAGAGTATTGCCAAACACTTCYTGAACTCTGTCAGGTTTGGTGCTGGGATCACTTCCCTGGGGACCCTGTTCCAGTGCCCAAACATCCTCTGAGGGAAGAACTTTTTTCTGATATCCCTGACACAATTTCAGGCCATTGGTCTGACTTTTTAGCCTTTCACTGGTCACTGACTTTTTAGCCTTTCTCTAAGACCCTCTCCAGCCTGCCAACAACATTTTTGTACAGTGGGGACTAAAATAGAAGAGTTTTGATTCCAGGTGTGGCCTGATGAGTGCTCAGTAGAATGGAATAATGCCTTTATCTCCTRCTGATGCAACTCAGCATCGCCCAGGCTTTCTGTGCTGTTGCAGCACACTGTTCACTTTTATTCTGCCATCTAATTTCAGAGATTTCAATTKCACAATAAAATTATCCTTTGTCATGCTCCTTTTGAACCACAAGCATAAGGGTTTGGATCAACTAACAGTTTTATATAACAAAACAATTCTATTTGGATGGTGTTTTGCAACATCTTAAAAATACACTTTTTTAGAAATTATTTGCTATATTTCTTACTACAAGGTTCTTTCATGTGGTCAAAGCATCTTTTCCACCTAATTTCTTTTTYTCCCAAACATCATTTACTCAAAACAACAAAAAGCACCATATGGCTCCTTGATCTCGAGTCCTGATTTTTTTGACTTGAACCACACATTAAAGAGGAGCTTCTCAAACTAAACACTAAAAATCCCTTCTTCCACCCCTGTTGAAGAAGCTAGCATTTATAAATACACATTTTTGCTTACTATATTTTTGTGGAATCCTAACTATTTGTGTAATTATTGTACATCTCACTATTATTTGTAATATCATAAATTAAATTATAAACATCACTCTTRCATTTTTTAAGAATCAGAGTGTATAACATCTATTTAAAAGAACTTACAGGCACTGGTAAGCTTGAATACTTTTTTCTAAACCTTATCTGTCATATTGGTGATTTCTACTGAACTTGTTTTAAAGAAATGTCCTTCAAAGCTGCATTTAACATATTTTTCTAATGCTGTAAAATGTTCTCCACTTTAAAATGTTTTTACAAGTGGCAATATTCTAACTACTTTGTAACTATTTGAATATTATAGCCGTTTGTTATTAATCATCCTTAATACTGATTTTCTTATTTCTCCCTCTCCAGCCTCTGAAAATCTGAACTGTATCTTGGGAACTATAAAAGTTAGCAATGGGCCGAAGTAAAACCCTATATTCTGACATATTCCAAATTTGATTTTAATCCAAATGCTGCATGTGATCAAGGTCATTTTAGCCAATATTTATTAAAAAATAATAAGTCCATSTACAGCGCAGATTTACAATTGTTAAAATGCCAAGTAGAATATTTAATCTGAGAAAATCTCTTTTAATTTTTTTTTGTCAAATTTTGCCTGATAATGAACACAATGCCAGACCCATCAATTTTTCAACTTTTTTTTTAATGATCCTATCATTTTACCTTTTCCAGTAAAGTCTGGGTAATTGCACTGAATTAGTAAAATGCAGGGTTTTTTCTTTCAGGTTTAGCTTTCTAGTGTGGTTCCTTTGCAGCTGTTTAGGGCAACAAACCAGGTAGTATCTGGTTTTCCCTGCACAACAATTCAAGAGCAGAAGTTTGAAGCCCCATCTAGAAAGTGTGAGAACCCACAGTTCTAAGTTCTGAACTCACAGTTCTAACCCACAGTGTAATGCAAARCCCCTGGGTAAACAGGCTAACTCCTGTCTCCAGCACAGAATCCTTTGGGCAAAGAAAGAAAGAACAATTACAGCCGGGGCAAGAGGGAGTGGAGTGAGAGAATCGTAAAACATTTAGGACTCTTCTTTTGCTCTTACATTACTCAGCAACAACTGTGTTTTATCTGCAAACTTCAATTGTAACAGTATCTGACTAAAATGCCAAGCTGTTCCACATCAAAATTCAGCAGGGCCTGACCTATCCTGCCATTTCTGCGTATTCTCCAGTAAATTAGAGAAGCTTCATAAAGAGTTTCTGTCAATGGGGATCCCTTAACAGAGTTGCAGGCCCCCCAAAAGTTCACAAAAAATTGACCACAGCAAGCTCTTCCTTCTGCAGCTTTCCACCACAGACCTTATTTAGTAAAGCAATGAAAAAAAAAGTAATCTGGCTTTATAAGTATATAAAATTTTACAGTTACTACTATCCAGTGTATATACATAGAGTAAAAGCAGAGCTGGGAACAATTCTTGAGCTTCACACACRGAGAGCTATCTTGTTTCAATAGAGCTCATCTTCAGAGATTTTTTTTTTGTGTGTGTCGGAATAATTTTCTAAAAACTACATGAATGACCTTCCAAATTAAAGCATTTCTACTCAGCTACAAAACGGACATTTTTTTTTTTTTTAATTCTTGGAAAAGTCCATGGAACAAGAAGCTAATGCAAGAATATTTAGTAACTCTAGAAAATAACAACTTCCTAGGTATTTTCCAAAGCTTTGAGCCACTAATACAAGCCTTGTGTCCACTGCACTGGGCTGGAAATAAATGCTATCCAGAGCCATGAGTTCATTTTCAGTGGCAGACATAAGAAGAGAGCAATTAGATTCTAAGGTTCCAAAGCTTTGCTGGCRTGCAGGGCACTTTGTGGGGATATCTGAGTGACTGATTGGCCTGCCAGCACAGTGTGGGTGGAAGGAAAAATGGGTTCTACTCTGTCCTAAGATTCTGGCGCATCACGTTAGAAAAGTCTGCTGAGACCAGCCTGCAGCAGAGGCTGCAATGTTTTCATCTGAAGGTGCCCAGTGAAGACTTTAAGAGACACACAAAGAATGTACTGGGATGACAGAGYCTTTTAATATCAAAAAGTGGATTTTTTCATGGTCTGGTGGGAGGTTTTTCATTGTCCCACTGAAAGTCTTGACACTGTTTCCAACACTAAATAATTTTCAGACCCAATTAACCTTTTTTTAAATACAATTTTTGCTATTGCTTGGATTTATTTTATTTATTAATTTACTACAAAGGATAAAGTATTAGATTATTTCATAGGGAGAAATTAATTGTCTAGAATGTTTCATTCTCAGGAAGGCTGACACCTTAATTTAATGCAGCCACGCATTTGGTCTCATTACATAGAAAAGGGAGAGGTTTTAATTTACTTAACATAGGTCACAAAAGTATAAAAATACCATTGGAAATGACTAAGCATATAGGGWATACAAATATTATTTTCTTGAAGATAACTTATTAATATTGAATATGAACAATAAAATRGGTGTTCCAGTCAAAATGTAAATAATAAGTGAATCAAAACATACCCAGAAACATTTAACTTTTTTCCCAAATAGTTTCTCACACCACAGAAACTATGCAATATAGAAGTAGCATTGAAAAATATATTTCTAGTTTTGCCTTTTCMTGTTTTACTATGCATAATTTTGCTTATTGTTCCCTAAATATGAAAAAATAGCTTACCAAATTAACAGTGTTCCTCAAACTGTATCTGTGATTTAATCCTGCCTAATCATGAAATTCTCTCCCAAAATCTCCCAATTTAAAACACAATCCAGAAAGATGTAGCCCCTTGATATAAAGCAGCTACCACAAAGAGATGACAATGGAGGGAAGCAGTACTTCCAGTTCTGTGAAGATCCAAGTCTTGTTACRTTGCAACACCAAAGCCCACTGGTATTTTTCAAAGATACAGTTCATAAAATTTTGTAGAAAACTTACCCTAAATCAATAATTGAAAGCTTGAAAACAAATAGAAAACTGGTGTTCTGTTATTACTATTAATTTGTGATTTTTTTTCATGTAATTCAAATATGGTTTGGTTTTTTGTTGTTGTTTTTTTTTCTTTTTTTCTTTTTTTTCTTTTTTTTACCTAAATGCCCTTGTGAGACAATATGGGAATTTAACAAGGGAGGAATTAAGCCCTCACGCTCCTGGAGAAAAGACTAACAATGTCTCCTAAGGTCTTGAAAAGCAACAAAATTAAAATAAATCACCTTTCCTTCACCTCCATTTTGGGAGTGGTGGTGGGGTTTTGTTTRGTATTTTTTTAGAAAAAATTTCCTGAATTCAGTTTCAGGATTCACTGATTACTTGGGATCACCAGTACCACTGACTAAAATTAGGAATAATTACCTCTACTTCTCTGTATTATATACACTGTCTAGAGAAACCAGATCAAGTTTCTTTGTAAAATAAATCTGTCTTATGCAACACCCAGCTCACAACTTCAAGTTGAGCACCCTCAACTTGAAGTTTTTCTTCAAGATTCCTCCACTCTTTCAGCTCTTTTATTCTTACTAAAGATTTAATTTAATTTCATTTAAATTTCAACTTAATTGAAATTTCCCCATTCTCTAATTCCAGTTTCAGCATGGCTTTTCAGCTATTTATACAACCTKTGGACCACAGGCATTTCCAATATTTTTTGCATGGCAGACTGATCTTGAAGCTGTCAAGACACCCTATTTCACAAGACCCAAAGGAGACCTATTCTGTTACAGCATGCATGTGTAAATACCTGAATTAGAATCAAAAGTGGATGTTTCCATACAGMGAAACAATGGTAATACACAGACACACATATTAAAACTGCTGTAGAATTATTTCACATATGGTAGCAACTAATTTTTATTATGACCTTGGCTGTTTGGCCATATTTTTTAAAATACCCAATGGGCTTAGTGTATTTTTATGCTAATAATCAAAGCATTTTTATTTAAAGCAAACATTTTTCCTGTTTATTATAGTTAGAGGTCAARAAGTATCAGTGGTTGGCTTGGAGTGAATATTTTAATCTTCTTCCACCTCTTTAATGAGAAAGTTTAGGGGAAAATTTCTCTTCTGCAAAATAAGCACAATCAGCATATTTTTTAATATCTGGTATAGTAAACCCCCCAAGAAAGGGTTTTGCTGGAATTTCTGGACAGACCTCACTCACATCAAAGAACTCTTGCAATCTGTAGTGCTGTATGACTCCTAGCACGAGGCTTCTTGTGGAAAATTGGAGTCTCCAGTTTCTACCTACCATAAAAATAGATTGTGCTTGGCTCTGTGCATATGACCTCAACATTCTGGTTCTGGTCAGAGCTGCTTTGGTAGCAGGGATGGGGACACAGAGGACAATGGCTGGAACTGCTCTGGCAGATGAGCAAAGTGTGGCGCATGTGACAGGCCAGTGTCACCACATCATATGACAGTCCCCAGCTGTAGTCCTCAGTGCAGGAAAGATTTGATAAATGGGAATAATCCCAGGGGAGGCCACCCCCATGGAGGGAGCTGCACCACTGTCCTCTGAGGAGAGGCTGAGAGCATTGAACCTCGAGGTGTTGTTATAAAGGGACATAAATTGAGTATTTGAGAGAATTTACTGAGTAAAAAATGAGGTCTTACCAGCTCCAGAAGTTTCCTGCTTTTAAGTAATATGTAGCCCAGTAAATAGTACAATATGCAAAGAGTACATTTAAGACTGAAAGAATACAAGGAGCAGAACAGAATCAAATAGGAATTCATCACTATTTGGAAAGGTAGCTTGAGAGAAATTTGCACCTCCAGCTTTAGACCACTGAACTTGATACGAGTCTGAATGCACATGGAACAAGCCATTATTTAAGATATAAGCAGTGCAAATTACTTTGAGACTTTCATTAACTTGAACTCACTGTCATCACTACAGTTTTCTAAGCTCAGAATCTAAAATAATTTCTTGATCAGATAAAATCATGCATTTTCTATTAGGTTAAAAATCCTTGTGAGTGGTGAGGGATATTCTAGTTACCTTCAACAGGAAAACTAAGTGGGTTTTTTGAGGGTACAGTGCCACCATATTGTATTATCAGCTCTACTATTGCTAGACAATTAGACATTTGAAAAGTTTCAAGTGATTCAATGGGTTGAATCTTCAGCAAAATCTCCTCATGTCACGTCTGATTATTTTCTTAATTGAAAAGCAACAAAGCCAAACAAAGATCCCAGCCTCTTCCTCTCCATCTGTCCTCATGGGGCCCATCTTCTCAATCGGACAGAAATATTATTGAAAAATGAGTGGGCCAGAGGCTGTTCAGGCTCATTATGGGATTCTCCACCAGCTGTATTGCTCTACAGCAATGAAGAGTTTGCCACATAGACTCCCAATTATGTTTAAGATAACTCAGCGAGAAGAGACCAAGCTTAATTATCACTAGAACAGTCAGCATTTCAAATAGTATTGACTCAACTGCAGGTGCTTTTGTCATCTCAGACAAGCCACTTAAAATTTATGCTGCAGGTGTGTTATCAGTAAAATTAGCCTAAGAAGTACACATATACAGCCTGTAAAGCACTGTCTAAATTTTTAGCACTTACATTGCTACTTTCTTTTCTAATAGAAGCATTATTTTACCACAGCTACATGCAAACAAAGAATAGATCCTGCATATCTTGCTAATACACCCAGAGCACTTGGGATACATATTCCTCTTATAGCCAAAACCAAAAAGCATTTGAGCAACTATTAAACAGAACTGGAATAAGAGAAAACCAACAACTATCTAGGAAGATTTGTAACATTTGCTTAGAGTAAAATATATTATTCACTCATCAATTTATATAACATTTTGGCAATTTTAGGGTGGTTATAGAAGAACTGTTCTTTAGCAGACTGGCAACTCTGCTAACCATCAAGAAATACTAAAGGAAAAAGCATTACCATTTAATGCTGCTTAGTTTGCTCAGATCAGTGACTGTGTGGGTGGTTCTTGGAATATGCATCTGCAAAAATATGTTTTGGATCAGTTGAGCTATAAGGAGATCAATTATATCCTCTTGTGGATTTTCCACTTTTAATCTCCATTCTGGCTCCTTAAAGTTCAGAAGTGCAGCACCTAAGAGCTTGATTAAAAAAATTTACTTGGTTAAGGTGATTTCTGTTTTGTACCTGCAGAGGCTGCTGCTCAGTGAGGGACACATTCCAATGTCTTCACCCACAGTGAATGGGATACAGTATCTGTAGCAGTCAATGCACTTATTTTGGGCTGTGGGAGTTTTTGGGATGAAAAGCAAAATCTTATTTTGGCTTAAAAATTGTCCAAGCTGCAAAATCCTTGTGTGGAACCAGACTCTGCTGCCCACCATATATTATAAAAAAGTCATGCTGCTTGATCATACAGTTCTGGTTTAGCTGAAAATCGCTCAAAATGCTGAGACAATGAGAAAGCTTTTACTATGGATTAAAATTTGGTCTAAGGTGCTGGTTTTGGCTTGAGCCTAACTCTGGTTCTCTAATATTTAGTTCATAACTTGAATTAAACACCCAAACAAAACTCCAAACTGTCCCATAAGCTAGATAACTAATGTGCATACTAAACATAGAAGTTCAAAATATTCATAGCAATCAAGTAAGACCTGGAGCATTAACAATTTTATACTAAACTGTTAATTTTCAAATGAAGCACAGGAGATCAGMTGCCTCCCCTTCCCTGCCCCCTCCCAAAGAAAATTAACATTGTTTGGCCTCTCTATAATTTTCCATATATTTCCTCCATCACTTCTTGCTCCTTTCTACTCCCCTTGTGTGATATTGCACTAAATTCCAATCATAGACTCCAAGGATCCCTCTCCCTTTGTCTTCTTAACCATTGTTATTATTGACTTACTGAAGACAATCTGGATTCTGACAGGTTGATAAGCAAAGATGGCAAGAGCTAAATAAAKCTACTATGTGCAAGAGGAAAGATTTCTTCCTGTTTCTTGATGTAAAGCAGAAGGAAACACCCAAAAAAGAGCTATTAATTCAATCAGCTTAAAGGAGTTCCAGTACAGTCCCTGCTCATGCTGAAATACACTCAGTGTCCAGTTAGTTTTTCATTCACGTACCACTACTGTCTTTTTGTATGTTGGTTGAAAATACTACATGAAAAGTATTGCTTGTGTGAAAGTAGAAGGGGTCCTGATCTCCAATTTTGAAAAAAAATCCTTACGTACAGGGTCAGATCAGCTCTCAYTTCTGGTCTGTCTTCTAAAGTTTATATTTACAGAGTAAAATTGGTACAAACCTTGCTTAGGGCATTCACCTCTGCTTGCTAGAGGGAAGCATGTCTAGAACTGCATCATAGCAAGATGYCCAATATACTTTTGATAAGAATCTCTCCAACTAATAAAATATAACTTTGCYTTTGAGATGCCCTTTGTAAACTCATCCGGGTGAGTAGAAACACAACTCAGTGGGAGATTTGAAATTAAACTATTTCTATCTAAATATTCCAGAAATTAGTAAAAKCCACATATGGAAATGTAAAATAATAATGTGGGAAGGTTTGAAGTCTAAATCCCAACTCTTTACTCATCTGAGGAAATGCAGGTTCACGTCCTAATTTTGTAGTTCAAGATCTATGTACCAGAGAAATACTCAAAATATGCAAACAAACTTAAGCTGTGAACTAGAAACTGTGTACCAGTCTCTGTCATTTAGTTCTACCTTTGCAATTGAATAAATAAATTAATGGGACATTAAAGCACCCTCAGTTTCTGCAATGCCAGAATTTCATGAGTTTTTATAATCTATTTGTTGTAAAACCTAATGGGTAACTGACAATAGGGTGGAGAGGTGAGGAACTGTACAGGATTATATTATGCCATTCAGAAAACAGTGTTAGAAAAACCTTACACAAGAAGAGGACTTGGAGCCTCATGCAGGAAGTAGAGAAGCAAATTCTCTATTATGCTGTGATGAAATGTGATCTTACAAAACCACCATCAGCAGGCAGTCATTTTTGTTTCTATTTTATCACACCACCAAATATGCAGTTTTTTTCACCACTTAATGATGGTAATTTTAGAGTGACAAAACTGTACAGTTTGCAATCAGTTTACGGTCTCTAGGATCAAAACTTTCTAATATCTTCACAGGAATTTGTATAAGCTTGTGAATCATGAATAAACGAACAGATTTATCTGCATGCCTCAGCAAGTCCATTAAGTCTTGTGTGCAGCTTGTTTTTCTTAGAACTGCAAGCCTTGAGATTGCTAGTCTTTGCTTTGGAAAAAGCATTTCAAATAGTTCTCTCAAATGCTCAAATCCTGTTCTGCCTTGTCTTAGGTAAGCACAGAGTAGCAGCTAATGCCACAGCCTTAGACACCTATTTCATTCAAACATAATAATATGYGCAAAAATCGTGGAGAAGTGTGTCTGGTGCTACAGAATGAATGAACCTGAGGCAAGGCAGGGCTTGGAATGAGTATAATTAAAGGGCAAATGTCTAACAGCCATAGGCATCCAATTTGAGACTGAGCACCCAAGCCATTGCAGCTTGCTCTTACCATACATCTAAATTCTCAGGAGGTGAGGAACAGAGCAGTCTTTTTTGATCATCACGAGCAGTTCTCTTAAAATGTTAATGGAACTTGGTTTCAACCTAACTTCTTTAAAACTAAAAATCAACATCTTGTAGTAGCTTCATTGCTACATGCAGCTAATACCCACAAAATTGTTGCCACAGTTACCAGGTGTAGTTACAGAAATCTTTTTTTAATCATCTGCTTGTACTACGTGTCTGTTCATAGTAGTCTGAGCAGAGTCACACTCTTCAGGGGCTTCCCCACTGCAGCATCCTGTTTACACAATGTACTTTTAATCATTGAAGAAGTATGCTGCACACATCATTCTTTACCATGAGATTTATAGTTTATAAACAACTTTAAACTGCATTTGCCCTTGACAAGGTCAAGAAGGGCACACAAACCATCAGCCACACCTTCAACTATAAAGTAGCTCAGATCTGTCATCTGTGTTAACCAATAAATAATAAAGATTGATGAAACTAGTGCTTAAACTGCTTTCGAAATGGATTCTATTTTCAGAATCACTAATGGCTGGCCATTAAGAAGGAAAACAAATGGATTTTTTTTCTTTTTTTCTTAGAGTTGTGTATTCAGCTGAAATTTAGACTACTTAATACTTTTTTCAAAGAAGTCTGCTGGCACAATGGAACCAACATTGCCACAAGGAGAGTTGTTACATGAAACTTGCTGAGCAGTATGCTAAAGAGTAGTCACAGGAAATAGAATCACTGGTTTGTGCTTTTAGAATATTTGTGGCCTCCTATTTGCCCCTTATCCTCATGCACGTGCCAGGAAAAAGCTATATAACAATGAAACTTTCCCCTCTCTCTCTCCTTAAATTAAAATTAAAACTTCACTGTGGGTTGGAAAACACACAGAAATCAATAATAGCTAACTAGAAAAGCATGTTCCCAATTCCCAGGCCTAGATGGGATGTAGAGAAGATTTGGGGTAGAAAGTTTGTGTTATTGCCAGCCTGCTCTATATAAACTATTTAAACCTCAGAGAGAAGATTTATTCTTCAATGCTCCAGGCATGCTCTTGCCTATGAATTCAGATTACCAGATGGTACAATTACCACAAACTTCAGTCATGCACCTTGGACATGGTTGTTCAAGGGCTGCAATGAGTCAAAATACCATTAAGCAACACTTATTTATCCATGTAAATCACTGTGTGAAAAACTTATGGGTACAGGTTGGTTGCATATGTAAAGTTCAGGAATAAACAAGTGTAATTCAGACTGGAATTCAGCTTCATATGCAGTAACCCTGTTAATAAATATGCCCAGTCAAGTCAGGACAAAACATTGTAATATCTGCTATAACACTAGCAATATGAAATGGGTCTTTCCACTAAGACCAAAATCTCTATCTTTGTGATTTGTATTACAGTGAAGCTGAGCAGCAAGGGAAGAAGGAAAAGGAGTGAAAAATCCTGATTGCCCCTTAGAGTCCTGGACTAGAATATAAATTATGGTCATGAAGTACACAGTCTGGTTAGCAGATTAGAGAAATATAGGGACTGGGATATGTTTAATGTGAATGTGAATGATCCCACAGACAATGCTGCTGAATTCTATCAAATCTCAATAGGATATGTACGTATGTAAAATTTTAAGAAGCTTACAGTTTGAACAGAACTCACTGGCTTTCTCACAGAATGACAAAAGACATTATTGGCCACCAAATTCTGACTTTCATATGCCTGAAAAAGCTCAAAGTTATTAGAACTCTTCAAAACATTATCTGCATATCTTTAAACCTAGGTAAACTAGCCCCTCCTGGTACCTTCTAATGTACCAGGACTGAAGGTAGTGAATCATTTTTGTTGAACAATTTCCAAAATAATTAAGCCTGAAGCAGAAAATATTAACTGAAATTACAACATTTCGGCAATATTATAAACAAGTGAAGATAGACTATTATAAATATTAGGCAACTTTAATATATTTATTTCCACATGTGCTATCTGTACATCAAGTTAACTAAGACACTCTAAAGAGAATTTGAAGAAGGTGTAGTGCAATGGGATTCTTTTAATGGCTCAGGGGAAGATCTGTTTATGGAACAGAATACATCAATCACCATGTTTTGTTATGGTTTTCTGTGCACATCAACAAATTCCAGATCTCTATCAGATCTAGACGAGGTTCAGAGGCAGGACCTGGAACAGGTCTGGGGAGTCCTGTGAGCAGTTCTTCCCTGCTTTGTCTTAGAAGAAAATCTGGTAAAGCAGTCCAGCCTAGAAGATCTACATTCATTAGTGTCAAACAAAGGGTGCCATTGAAACGGCTTTCACCRCAATTGCAACACTATAGCATCTCATCTGTTACTTATCAGGGAAGAGTGTTATTATATTGCACATATTATATTCCCATATCATTTCTAGGAGAGAAGATTGGCAGCTTTCTGTAAAACAGACATTTTCCCTTTATCTTTCTCTCATTTCTATAATCATCATAAGTATTATAATTCATGTAAGACCCACATAACCCATTAAAATAATTTTAAAATATCACCCTATACAATGTTATCAGTCTATGAACTGCAGCACACACACRCACCACTGACACATGAAGGAAAATAGTCTAAATTTTAATTTCAGGAGTCCCTTGGAGCACCAGGTGGATGTAACATCAGATTGTAATTCTAGCTAGTGGCATTCAGCTATATTTTCTAGTAATCTTGAGGCCCATTTGTCACTTGACTCTTCCACAAGTTTTTATATATATACATATATATATATAGAGTACATCTATGTGCTGACATACATTCATCCCTGTGCAAAAATAATCATGACTTAATAGTAGCATGATTCATATCAGTCCTTGAAATGTCACAAGCAAGGTTGCAGGTATATTTCCAGCTCTGTTATCTCCTATCATACAGATTCAATGACAATAATTCCTTCACGAGAAAAGCAATGAGCTAAAAAAATCCTCCTGTGAGCCAGCAGCTGAACTGCACTGGGTCAGCTAGCACAGGAGTACTCCTATGAAATCCAGCATTTTTGCACAGCTTGTATTAAGATAGTTCATTATTCCTATAAAAGCCACACAAACCCAGTTTGGAAATGAGACACACCATATATGTCATTTGAATAATTCACCTAGGGGTGATCACATCAAAATTACATTTAAGTTTGGTACACTTAACACACTGTGAACATACTTCAAAGATCCACCACTTGAAACATGAAGAAAATTTCAGTCGTGCTGAGAATTTCAGTGATTTCAAGGAATTCATATCCCATTATATTATTGCTAATAGTTTTCTGTTGAATGTCTTTTGAAAGAGAAGTCCTTATTCACTCCTATAGACACATAAGTTTGGTTTGAATATTCAGCCTAGAAGCCTAAAATTAAGATGGCACTTAACTACACCAGATGATGGAAAGCATTTATTCCTAACTGCAGGTCCTAGGGCATGAGGGGGAGGAATTGTGAGAGGAAAATATCAAGAGGTACATATTGCACTACATAGGTCCAATAAGGAACTTATCTGTTCAGGAAAAGAAGTTCCCTCTGACTGTGACAGAGTTAATTCCCCAAGGACAAATTGGAGAATCATTACAGGTTTACAGGAGCAATTCCTAGCCCAGTAATAAAGAACTGAACAAAGACCTCCCACGTAAGCAGCAGGGTGGGACACAAACAGAAACATGATTAACAAAATCTTCCAAAAGTAAAAAATAATTTTTGTTTCACAAGGTAAATTCACTTGTTAGCCACTAGGAAAAGCTGGAGCTGTGCTACCCATGTCGGAGCCATTACAGTTTTTTACCCCTCACTTCTCTCATGCCTAAACCTGTGCAGGTTCCCTGCAGAGACATCTCACCGCAAGGACTGGGCTTCCTCTCATGCCAGAAACAAACACAGAAAATTAATTTTGACCTAGGGATATCTCCCAGTTAATGGCTAATTTTGAAACTGATCAATTCAGTTTTCAGTGAATGCTCTCACTGACAAATATGGATACTGAAAGAGAGCTGTGGCAGGAATACAAGTGTACAGATTACCAGAACAAAAAAAAAAAAGGCAATTACCATGTTAAATATTTTAAGTTGTGCTTCTAATGAATTTGATACTTGTGCCACTCGTAAACTACTGAACTTAGCTAACAGGCTGTAATTATACTTTTTTTTTGTTTGTTGAGTAATTTCTTTAATATGCAATGGTATGGAGTGTAAACAAGCCAGCCTTTGCAAATGCATTTCACTTTCACATGAAAAAAGCAGGCCTCTTTCTGATGACAGGAACATTCCTTTTCCCCACCCACCAGTTTGATTTATTACTCCTACTTAAATGTCAGCATTCAGTTATTTCACCTGGCTTCTTTTTTTAGCTAACTGAAATCAGTTCCTTGTCAAATCACACAGCTTGGTGCAGCTGGGCCAGAATTTTACTACAGGTGGGAAGTTATTTATGTGATTACTGATATTTTAACCATCTAAACAGACTTGTTTTCCAAGACAGCAATGAAATTATCTATATGGAAGGAAAATAAAGCATAAAAAATTTTTACACAGGCGAAAAAAAAAAATTAATATTCTGTCCATGACTGTGTCTCTGTTCTTTGGAAAATGAGGCTGCAAGCACCACATTTGACATTCCCAAGGGACGACACTCAAAGCAATTGACAACTTACTGCCTTGAGAATCCAAACAACTGCACACTTATGATGTGATTTAACATGGATGAATACCCATCAGAGAAAACACAGAGAAACTATTTTGTGACAACAAAGAAGGGAGTGTATTCATATACACACACCTCAGATCAGATCTGCAAACATGTTCCCATGAAATTACGCTAAATAAAATTTATCAATATATATAGATAAGACTAAAATTTGAAATAGCAGGTTTTTAAAACTTGTCTGACAGAAACTAAATAGGAATTTTGTTTGTTCTCCTGTGAATCCCCACAGTCACAGGGACGGTGGGTGCTGGGCCAACCATGCACAAACATTATTTCCCCCTCCTTCTCCCACAAACGTTCTTCTTCCACCACCTCTGCACTGACCCACCCACAGAGGTAAAGGTGTCACCTTGTCAGGTCTGTGCCTGAGGAAAGGTCACCAGCATCCTCCACAGAAGTTGGGTGTGAGCRACTTTGAACTGTACTTCACCAAAAGCAGGCTTTAGCCTGCATCCACAGGGGTCCAGCTGTGCCATCACACACTGTGCTAATGTCAACTCCCTTTTGAAGAGAGAGAAAAAGACTATCTGGCTTCCCTCCCAGCTTTTAAGTCCCAAAAATGAGTGCACAGCCACAGAGAGAAAACAAACAGAATTGTACCTGAAATAACAAGAAATCTGCCCCAGTGAAATTAACAATTTTATAATATGTAAAGGTTTACATTTTATAAAATCAAAAAATTCACAGCAATTTTTCAGACAATAGGTTATAATTTTAAAACTTTTTTCATAGAATCACAGAACTGGCAAGTTTGGAAGGGACCATAGTGGGTTCTCTGGTTCAGCCTCCCCTGCTCAAGCAGGGTCATCCCAGAGCACAGGGCTCGGGATTTTCTCCAGATGGTTCTTGAATGTCTCCAGTGAGGGAGACGCCGCTACCCATCTGGACAACCYGTTCCAGTGTTTAGTTACTGCACAGTAAAGAAGTTCTTCCTCACATTCAGGTGGAACTCCTTGTGCATCAATCCTTGCCCATTGCCTTGTGTCCCATCCCTCATCAGCACTGAGCAGAGCCTGGCTCTATCCTCTGACACCTTTTTTCAGATACTGAAAGATATTGATGAGGTTTCCTCTCAGCTGTCTCTTCTCAAAGCTGACCAGGCCCAGCTCCCTCAGCCTTTCCTCCTAAAAGAGATATCCCAGTCCCTTRATCATCTCTGTTGCCCTCCACTGGACCTGCTCCAGGAGCTGCATGTCTCTCTTTTACTGAGATCCCRGAACTGAATAAAGGACTATGGGTGAGGCCTCACCAGGGTTGAATAGAGGGGCAGAATCACCTCCTCAGTCTTTCACGCATGTTTGCCCCTGTTCACAAACAATAACCAACCACTCAGAAATAAATTGGTTATGATCCTCTCCTAAACTCTAGATAAAAYGCAATGTTGGCTTTCCGTAACTATTAATAAAGCCCTCTGCAGCCCTTCCTAATGATCAAAAAGTAAAAGCTTCTAAATTTCAAAAAAGATATCAGTATTTTAAAAGCTTCTGGCACAGTTGAACCAGGAAGTGTTAGAAATTCTTCTATTTAATATGAATTGTGCTTTCAATTAAAACCAAATTGCATTCAGGCTAGTAATCAGACTAAAAATATGTTGGAGATTCATTTATGCATTAGTAAAAAAAATTAATTTTAAATTACTAAAATAACTTTMATTTCCAAAGAGAGCTGTATCATTTTCTCAGTTACCAGATCTGTGACAAATGAGCCGTCACTGAAATGTGTAATATATGATCTGCCTCACTAAGCATTTCCTTTTCGTTTGAGAGGGTGCCTAAATAAATGTTGTATTCTACTAAGTGCAGGGCCTGCACAGTGTCAAAGTCATGGCTGCAGTGGGCTCTTGCTGGAGACACTCCAAATCCATTGCTCCTCCTCCTCCATCACTGCTCAGAGTACTTGCTCTATTAATCATGATAACCTTTCATGAACTGGAATTACCCAAGCACTCGATACAAAAGCACTGGTGGATCATCACAGCTGAAGGAGGAATCTCCCCAGTTCCAACAACAGGCTTGCCACCATTAGAATTGCTCCCAAAGTGGTCACCTTTGGTGGTAAAGCTTAAACATCATCACATGAGCAACTTTTTACCATCCCATTAAGACAACTTAATTTGAGCAAGTACATTTGAGYAAGCACAGGAAACAAAGAGAACAAATATGAGAAAAAAATTACTCCCTAGCTGTTAGGCCACTGCATTCAGCTTTTCAAGCAAATCACTGTGGAGCATCAGCTAATGCTGAAGCTCAGCTGTTCTGCAGCTTGAGACACCAATCATCTGTAAAAGGGGTGGCCACAAGAAACACAGAGATCAACTTTTCATTCACAGTCCCACACAACAGMAGAAGGGAATGGTGGCTGACAAATTACAACTTTCCCATGGATCATCTAGGAGAAAGGGGTTTCTCCTTTGTGCATTGCTCAGTTGAGCAGGCTTCAATCAGGCTTCAAAGTGCATGCTTCATGTAATACAACGCCAGAACTGAACCAGAACTCAGATCTTTTGCTATGAAAGCAAAAGTATGTAGTGCAAACAGAGCATTCAATCAGAGCAACTAATAACGCTAAGGGCTAAATTCAAGCAGGTACTAAGACAGAGCCCATAAACTAATGAATACACATGCCAGTCTGTATTTATGTTAGCAAATTTGCATGTGCAAATGGACAGCACTGTGCATTTACCAATTATGTCCACACATGACTCTCTTTGGCTCCTTTTGAAAAGATACCTATATTTCTCATGATAAATCTTGGCCAAAGGCCTAAGTTGGTTCAAACTGCTTTAGCCAGAAACTGTGGACATAAAATTCTTTCCAGGTGGTACTCAGCTCCTTGCAGAACTAAGCCCCAAAACAGGGAGTTCTTGTTGGAGCTTCTACAGTGAARCTACTGATGGTTATGATGACCAAATAAGCAGTGCAGCCCAAAGGCTTGTTCACAAGCTTAAAGGAAAAGCACACTAACTGCAAACTTGCACAGAATAACAGCTTATTTAGCTTTCAGTAAATGAAGTGTTCTCTAATAGATTTTTTTTCCTCCTCTGATGGGTAAATGCTTCCCCTATTGCTAATGTGTGAAATGATCTAGAGTATTAGTGTTTGCATTATGCAGTTACAAGCACAGACCTTGGAAAAATGATGGCTTCTGGCAAAATTTACTGGAGAAAAAAAATTCCAGATAGAGATTTGATTTAAGGCATTACTGTTCAATGAGGAGTGGTTTGGGCAAGATCTTATTTCCACTTTTGCCTTGCAAGAAAATAGTCAATGACTAGTAAATGAGTTGGAAATTATTACTATAATTACCACGTCTTCAAAGCAGCCGTTGGAAATTGTGCATGCAGCAACAAACTAATGAAGTTCCAGTTGCACAAAAACAAAAGGTCACAACAACACGAGAGAAGCCACAGTAGAAGCTGTTTTAAGAACTTTTCCCATATTAAAGGCAGACTCTGAAGAAGATAGTGGCAACGCCATCCTGCCCTGCATAGTTTCATTGTCTTGACAGCGAGTCTCCCAGTAATGAGCGCCTGGTGCTGTCGGCACACACTGAGGCATTCGGAAGTCCTTGCAGGAAAAAAAGAGAAAACAGAAGGCATGGTGAGGGGGGATTTTAGAATGAATCTGGAAAAGTGSAGCCAAAGTATATTGGTGACATGAGGAGAGACTTGTTTGGTCAAGTCTTGTTTATTGTGTAAATAATCACTCGCCAGCATGCACTGAAGAGTTCAGCATACGTCTTTCTCAAATAATACAAGGTCAGTGCTGCACTTCAGCTGTTCTTTCAAAAGTAAGATATTCCTGTGGGCCTCTTAAGAGTACTTCAGTCAAATTGTTCCTCACCTTCAAATTCTCTGCTTTTGCAGAATCAGGGAAAAACCTGATTTTTATCAGGCCCAAATCCTTATACTGATTCTCCCTGTTTACTATTTTATGAAAATCTGCATCAAATCAATATTAAAACTTTTAAGTGCATTCTTTTCAAATAAACAGCTAAAAAAGAAATAATAGTTGGAAAAACAGCATGAGCGTGTTGTGAACAGGTTTTACACAAGCGCCCACACACATATTTCTGTCATGACATCCACTTTTCCACATCATTCCTAATTTGCAATGTTCTTGTTGCTGTGCCTGATCCAAATCCCCCTGTGATGAACGTACGTTTTCAGCTGGTTTCAGATTGCCTGGGACTCGGTCAAGGCATTTGGGCTATAAAGAGCATATCAGGAATGCTGGCTCAGAAGAGGGAAGAGGATGTGAGTGGTACTTTCACAATGCTGATAAACAGCCAAGAGTACAAATGAGAGCTAAAATTTTAAATAGTGATGAGAAAGCAGGAATGGTTTTTTTGACTGTTCTACGACAAAATCATAGCTAGTCCAAATTATCCCTTAAAGCCTTCTGGGAATAGAAGTCCTTGTCTATTAAAGATCCTGTTCATTCCATTATTTTAGATTTCCTTTTGGTGTGCTCCTTTGGGGTTTTTTTGTTTGTTTGTTTGTTTTTGTGGGGGTTTTTTCTTTGTTTTGTTGGGTTGTTTTTTTTTTTTCCTTTGGTTGGGGTTTTGGCTTTGTTTTTAATCTTTTCAAAATCCGCTCTGTCATTCCCTACAGGTTATTGCTCAGGCTATGGGATAAATCCCATTGAGCAACACTGAAATTCTTAAATGAGGCTTCCTGGGTGCTATGCAGTAATTTACTCAAAAGGTTCATTCAATAGGTGCTACTCACTGACCTCTGCTCTTTATGCCTTAGAGTGAATATCTAATTAATACCCTTTCTTAAATCACCATCATTAGCAGTTAATGACAATGGACGAAGAGAATTTATCACCTTCCCCGTCTTGTGCTTTGAGTGTGGAAAAACAAGCCAAAAAATTATATCCCCTTGAGCTCTTTCAACAAATACTGAGGATGCAAGGGAAGTCTGTGTATTATGCTTTTATTCTACCTCTTAATCTCCAATATTTGTTGTAGTGAAAAAAACACCAGGTGTGATTTTGCGTCTTTCTCTTACATATTTAGTTATTTATTCCTGTGATCTGAGTATATTCATGGAGCTAGTCCATGAAAGTGATCCACTTGCTTGAGGCTCAAATGATAAAGCACACACAGCCAGCTCCCCTGTAACAGATAGCATGCCATTTGTTAACTGCATTTCAARTCTGCAGTGGTGCAGACTGTAATCTCCTTTAAAATATCTCAAGGGGTGCTTTTACTTGGAAAGATAAGGGAAAAATATTTCTTCCTTTGGAAGTAACACTGCATGCATCTTTCTTTTATGGCAGGTCATGGGGAGGTGTACATAAAGTGGTGGATGTTTAGAAAATTAACATCACCTCTTAAATCTTTGTGATGTCTGGGGCTGTGAAAACTTCCTAGTTTTCTAAAAAACACTTCATAGTCAAAATGAAGAAACTATTCTGATAAAAAAAAACAAACCAAAACAAAAACCAGACTTCTATAGACAAAATTTTACTATCTCTGTAACGCCAGAATTATTCATTTATAAATAAGAATATTTAGAAAAGTAAAAAGTAATCAGGACYCAAGTAGCAATTTCATTAAATTTTGTAAATAGGACAGCAAGAACTCTTTCTGGATCTCTCACCCCCATACTCTAAAACCAAGCAAAACCAAAAGAAAAATCAAAACCTAGAACATCCTTTCTAAGTTATTTAGTAATTCCACCACATATTTCATTTTAGGAAAATATTAAGAGAATATAACTAAATTACCTAGTAAACTTTAGAAAGTAATCAGGAGAAAAACTCACAGTACTGTCTCAAAATCTACTGGCTGTTTATTTAGAACAACACAGCTCTCACAGCAGAGTAACAGAATGATCCACAACTGAATGTTGACACTGTATATTTTCCAAGAAGGTTTCTTCCCCCCCAGTGAATCCAAAGACACCCAAAAAGGCAAATCTCATAAAAATATCCAACACTACCTAACACATTATTTCCCCTCTTGCTATTTTATAAAAGCAAAATGGACTAGGTCTGACRTGTAGATCCCTGATCCCTCCTACTCCCAGCAGACTCTACAAGTAATACTGAAATGGAGACAGCTTGAGTCTTCCTATGTCCCAGTCTGCTGCCATGCAGCAAAAGACCTCTGGCCCTAAAAGCTTTAATGGGAGAACAAGTCTCCTCCCCCATTTCCTCAGCTTGACTGCTAAGTCAAAAGAGAAGAGTTTCATGACTGCAWTACTATTATTATAAAAGCAATTCAAGAATGCTTCACTTTCACTCAGCTTCATTGAAAGATACAGGCTATATTTTGCATCACTTTTTTCATAAAAATTGAAAGTTGTCTGAAGACCACACTATGAGTTTTAACTCTGTTTTTCTCATTTTGGCTCAGTTGAGAAGCATTCACACATCTCTAACTCCATKAACTACATGGCTGCTAGAGGAGGAGGATTTTGGTTCATGTTAGAACATACACCCTTTCAGTTTTCCTTTACTCCATCAGAGCAGTTGAGCTCTGCCAGCACCTTACAGCCTTATTGGGCAATATTGTATTTTGGACTGTTATCTTTCACTGAGAAAATATTCCACATTTTATGACACTGTCCATTAGAAGCTCTCTAGAACACTACTATGGTATTTAAGAGACATTAAATATTTTGATGAATAACAGTCACTGCTGTTGAGTAACTATGTAGGAAAAACATAAAAGTTTATCTAGCATTCAAAGAACAAAAACTTCAGGGCTAATAGTTTTACCTCAATAGGATATCCATCTTAAAGAATTCCTTATGGACACAAGCTCTGAGTAGGGATGCCAGTGCTGACTTTCAGATTACCTTATTTTTAAGAGGAAATTTAAGGAAATCATTAACAAGAGATGATGTTAGAACAGATGATTGCTTTGGTTGAGAATGCCAGAGATTTTACAGCCTGTCTAAAACCTAGGTGGGAAATGTGTCAAAATGATTTTGCTCAATCTAATCATGAGATAGATAGCCCTGCAGAGGGCTGACTTCCTATGTCTTGTATCTAGTAGTACAGAGTATATGGGAGAGGAATAGGAGTAGGGTTCCTYGTCTCCTGTAGCCTACAGTTGTGGCTGCAGTGGTTCTCTATTGTTCCACACCCTAGGAAAGCTTTCATTTCCATGTTCCAGCTTCAGCAAACAAATGATACTTCTGTAAGGTGTTCTAACTTATACCACAGAGCCAAATCTTCAAGTACATTAAAATGAGGTTTGCAGTTTTTCAACTGATTAATTAATATCTTCTGATTACAAATTTCTGGTAAAACATGAACAAAACCAAACCAAAATACTAGGAAACTCTGCAAGATATTCTTATCTAAAAATCCTCTAATTCTACATGAGCATAATTTTCTCTAAATGTAACTGAACGAGAAAAAAAATTAACGGAAAGCAAACTGGTATGAAATGGTGAAAAATGTGTATCTACTCTTTCAGCATACTTTATTTATAAAGTGTTTATAGCCCAGGTCAGCTTGGAGGGGCACATAGAGATCAGTGTGAAACATGCAGAGGCATCTATTTTTAAAGCTATTGGGGAACACAGAAATATCTTGCATATTTCCATCTGGAATTGTTTTTAGAAATGCCATCTAGAGGGGCGATCCAGAATCCTGCTGTCAAAGAATAAACAGCATCTTTATGAAGGCAATTAATTATTCAAATGCAGTTCAATCTGTGAATAGCTGGTAAACAAATGGGGTGACTGCCAGTATAAATATTTATTTGGGAACAGAGGCAGCTTCAAAACAAGCAAAAGTTTGTCCCAAGCATTTGGTGCATGCGTGCTGCAGGGAAGAAGCATGAATGGCTCTGGCTCTGCTCCTCAGAGTTCTACATGAGAATTCCAAATAGACAGAAACATTTTAAAACTTCAGTGTTATTAACAGTTCAGTGAATAGATTATAATGATTTTTTTAAATTCCTCCAGTGACAGTTGGTCTAAGTTGTTATTAAAGCAAATAAAGGCCAGAAAGCCATTTGATCTGCATTACTTATACTAGAACACCCACTAAATGAGGCTAGTACTGCATAGAGAAAATGCAAATATCAGTTACCAACCAGCAGCTACAGCCACTTCGCATTTTACACATCTTAATTTTTTAAAAAGTTTTTTTTCTAATAAGGGAAGATCTAAGGAAATAATTAAATATTCTTTGTTTATGGGACAACTTCAGAATGAGKTAAAGTTTTATTAGAAAATTATTGCCATAATGTTGAAATTGTAAATCCAAGAAGGAGAACATAAGAATGGTTCTTCCTCTGAATTAAATTCAAGGACAATTTAATTGTTTCGATTACAGGTAAATTCAATTATGGGATATCACATACTAAAAAAAGGTAAAATGTAGTCTTCTGAAAGGAAATAAGCTGGACTATGAATGTGGATTGATTTTTTATTTAAATTTTTATTTTTTATTTTCTTTCTTTCTTTCCATATGGCCTGCTCTGGACCAACTGACAAGCAAAATAAGATGCACTCTGACTATGGAATAGCAGGGAGCTCTCACCCTAAGGGTAACAGAAATTACCTTTTACCCAAAAACATTAGAAATTACGTGGTTTCAAAGCTGAAATGTTCAACTGGATAGTATTTAGTACCTGTGGTCAAAGCCCACTGACTGACAGCAGTGATATCCATTGTGCCACTGGATGCTCCCATTTGGTAAGTTATACCCAGACACAAAGACATCTCATTAAAGAGCTTGATATTGTGAGGTGCTGAGTCTATGGACAGTGCAGAACGTGCTGTGCAGTCACAGCTGAGGTCAAAACCCATAATTTTTTCTCCAGATTCTGAAACAATTACTGAATCTTTTGAACACATTATTGAGAAACAAGTCTGCTTGAAACTTATTGAGAAACAAGTCTGCACCACAAAATCTGAATGCAGTGTCAGTATAAATTAGTATTACACAGAGATAAAGTTAGCTACTTCAAAATACAAGGATGATTATGGAGGACATAACCTTCAAGCACTTCAGTCTCTGGCTATGCGACATATTTTGTCAATCTCTTCACAATATTTTATTTCTCATGCAAATGAGATCCAGCTAGTATCTGGAATTTACCTACTTCTCACAATTCTTGTCTCACTTGGAAGCTTTCTTTCTCAGCATACTTGAAAGACAAGATAATTATCACAGAGGATAAGAAAAATGAATGCCCTTTCAAAAAGAATAGGMTTTTTGAAACAGGTTTTACTATGATGAGAGACTCTGAAGTAAGGGCCACATCTATCTGACATGCCTGATGCTACCTGCTATGCCTGATAATTCAGTTATTGGTTGCTGATACAATATACAGCCTTGGCTTTCCTACTTTAGGATTCTGAATTCTCAAAAAAAGCTGCAAAAGAGAACAATACAATTAAAGGCATGAAATCCACAGATATCAAGTTCAGTCCCTGTAGAGTCAAAACCAAAGAGAGGCTTAGTTTTTCAGTTTTYTTCCTTATTTTTTAAATATCTGAAATTTTACAACATCCTGTGCCTAAGAAATTAATGCATAAATAAAACTTTGCTATTCTCTATAGCAAAAATCTCAAATAGTTATTTGCAGTGTTCCAAATCAGGGATTAAAAGAAAATGACATCAAATCCTTTTCTAGGACCAGAAGATATTATGCTGTGGACTGAATCTGAGTGTCAGTTGTCACTGAACCTGACCTTCAAACATATGTGCAGCACATATCTGCTCCTTGACCTGTTTCAGCCTGTTCCATTCCATGTACTGACGCTCCCAAGYGACTGACAGGAGAAAGCAATAGGAGTCCTTGGTAAATATTGGTGGTTAAGCAGCTAAAGGAAAACTTTAAAAAGTTAAGTCTCTTTAACTGACAGACTCTCTGAACTGACAAGGTATTTCCATTCAATAAAACTGCTGTGATTTTTTAAATAGGTGTGAGACACARCTGTGAATAATTCAAAAGGAATAAATAGTTTTGGACCTCGGATGTTGCAAGCCATTTTGTTGTTATTTTTAAATATAAATTAAATGTAAGTCCATGAAATTACTTGTTATGAAGAACAAAGGATTTTGATATGTACTTTTGACAGAAAAATCTATCTACTGTCATTTCTAAACAGAACAAAAACACCAAGAGAGGAATATTAGCAATAGCAAACTYCTGCTCACAAACAAAGTTACTTCATAACATTTGATGAGGATTAACAAAAAACAACCTCCCAAACACAGCAGGAAAACCATTGTAAGATTTTCCTTTAAGAAAATACCATTCAAAAGAGTTTAATGACATTAGGTTGATGAATCTCACTAACAAAAGTTTTTTTAAGTTATAGATTTAGGAAAAAATGTCAAAATTTATAATAGATGTACTAAAGCAACCAAAAATTTGTTCTTATGACATAAGTTCCTATGACATTTTTTCTTTCAAGGTAAAGTCTATTTCCTTTTTTAAATCTATCTGCTGTTCAGAAAGACACATCCCTCTAATTTTTAAGAAGTATTTTTGGAAAATGGGAAAACACTTTCCATTATGGAACAGCCTATCCTGTATAKGAATAGAGAAAATATTGCTCATGTGTTCCTTGCCTTTATCARCTTTAGATCTTTAGAGGCAACAGCTAGGGAGAAGGAAGGTAATACTGAAAAAAATTGTGAGGGTTAATTTGCATGCTGCAGCATGCACTGTACTGATTTCTGCCTTGTASTTAAATTACATTATTATTTTGTTCTAAAGCTCTCATTTCAGTGAAATTAGGCATGTAACAACTGAGATAGATRTCTTCATCTAGTCCTGGGGTAACTATGTTTTGTTTTAGTGCATAAGGATAAGGRTGCCTCCTAGCTCTAGGCTATGTTAATGTAATACTGTCAAATTACTATACAGAAAGTCTAATAGAGGAAGTTCGAGAAAAAATGCAAATGTTAAATCTTGACCAAAGTTCTGAAGATGGATGGAAATGGGAAGTTTTGGAGCTTTCCTCTAGCACAGTACAAAAAAAATATTATTCCAAAATTTCCGCCTCCTGGTGATTTAATAAAATACTTCTGTAACGTTCCAGGGAAAAACATTCGATCAGAGAGGCTCACTATTTCGCCAGCACCTTAAAAGAAATGTCTGTGACATCAATGACTTTGTTTCTATTATACTGATATCTCCAAAACCCACCCCATGCCTAACACAGCTCCTTCTGAGGTACCTGAAGGCTGTGTTGCTGTCTTTAAAGAGAAAACCAGAATCTCCACATTGTGTAGAGCACATGCCACTACAAAGAGATTGCTATTTATTGTTATCTCCAAGAACAGCCACATAAATTTCACTAGTGCTAAATGATAACAGTGCTACCACCCATCTGTATTGCCTGGCAAGCCACAAATCTGACATTTTTTAGTCCTTTTAATGACTGGCCTCTTAAATAATGAGGAGTAATAGTTTGATGACAACCATTGTGCAAGTTCAAACAGTGAATAGAAACTTGCATGACCCACAAGAGAGGAAGGATCAGACTCACASCTGGTCTCAATATGTTCAAGTAGTAGAGATTTGCAGTCACTCACACTGGGTCTAGAGGCTAAATTTGCAAATCGCTCCCCAATGGAAGAAAACTTTATTTCTTATCTGCCTCTCAGAGTATGTTCTGCCTTTAACATTTGTCCCTAAAATGGAAAGAGACATTAAAGCAATATGGCTACTTTTTATTCTATTCTTCACAGTTCTAAAACAGAAGTTGTGTTTTTCCCTGAAACAAAGTATGGCAATAGAATGGAATTGAAATAAAGGCATAAGCAGGTTTTCCTTCTATTTTATAAATTAATATGTCAAGAACAAATAGAACAAAAAGAACTGCAAGAGAATCAAAACCTTCCAAGTGTTCCTAAATATACTTAGAGAAAGACAGATTTCTAGGAGAAATTCTGCCCTTCATTCCTCAGCAATGACAGAAAAACGATCTCTCCATACTTCCTCTTTATACTTTCACAAGTCACTGGTCGATTTTCTAAAGAGGTGTTTGTCTAACAGCATCATTGGCACTCAGTCTGCATCTTCAGAGAGTATTATTCACTTCTCGAATGTTCCCCCATTCTGTCCCCAGAATCTTTAAGACCTGTATTTTTTTTAATTGGACTTTCTTTTCCACAAAATATGTTTATACACTGAGATAGCCCTATGTCTATATGTTCAATAAGTAAATGACAGTGGTTACACAATGGCCTGATCCAAGTGACAGGGTCAGAACTCAGATCCAGAGCTTTGGGTACATCCATAGGGTAACTCCTGGCCACCCTTCCACCTCACATGCATTCCCACAGAGCTGAAGAACAGGAGGAATATGGTTCTAAAGCTATAAAGTTAGAGAAACAATTACAAACAAAACAAACTCTTCCTGCACACAGTCCTGTGTAGAGCAGGTAACATGACATGAAGAGCTAACTTAGGGTTCAACTGTTTATCCAAACTTCATAGTGAGAAGGAAGTTTTCTAACAGTTCATTATCATTATATATGTAGTGTAATAACTTTTTCTTTGAAATAGCCATCCTACAAAGGAGTAATTTACCACTATCATCTTGAGAGAACAGCATTTAGGTAAATCCATTTGTGATAGATTCTCCAATCAGCACATTTTTCTTAAACATCCAGAGTGTTTGACTTGCTGTAATCTAACTTAGGTGAAACAAAATTTTGTGCCAATTTCAAGAAACTTCTTAGGTGTTTTTACAGAACACTCCTAGAGAAGATGTCATATAAAAATTAAACCTTTCTGAACATATCTCACAAAATCTCACAAAAAAAAAAGAAAATTATATTTGGTTTTTGGGTTTTTTTCAATTTGAAATATGGTACAGTTTTCTGTGGTTATAAGAGTTGAAAGTGACAATTCAATGCAAAAATTCCTTCAATCACTTTTTTATGCTTTACAGTCCTTTGTTTAGAGAAGTAAAGTTAAACTGGCTCAGTAACTCAGCAAGTTGATGCATGCAAGCTATAATTGTTTTTCCTGGCCCTTAAATCAGGAGCAGATAGCATAGGATTTAATAAAAACCAGGAAGTAAAACTTCTAGCTATTGATTCACAAGCTACTTATTTATAACTTACTATCCAAGAAAAACAATAAATGCTACTGAACACTGTGATTTCAGAAATATTTGTATTTTCTCAAGAAAACACAAAGTTGTAACTTTTTAATTGAGAAAGAACTATGTCACTATATTGGCTTTTATTGCAGTAAATAAGAATGGTATATAATTTCTTGTTTGATTGTATATCATGCACTTCAGAAGTAATAAACACACTCCTTTTGTCTGCAAAGGGCAGTGTCTTGAATCGTGAACAAAAACAAACAATTTCATGGGAACTTAATTGCAATAAAAGAATGAAGGACAAAACAGAACTAGAGAGGAGATTAAAATGTACCTTAACTCAAGCAAAAGCTCAGGAGGGAGTATTCAATAACATGGCATGGTAGCATAATCTAGAAATACTGATGAACTCATAGCAAAAACAAGACACACACTGTGAAGAAGAAACTTAGTCTGCCCAAAAGTTAAGCAGATTCTTTCAAGCTGGTAAAAAACAAAAGGAATATAACTGAATTTCAATAACTGTTTTCAAAGTCCTTCTAGAAAGGAGATTCATTTTTAAGGGCAACAACTAAGAAAATTAATGAGAACAAGTGACAGACTCACAAATAATACACCTCTAAATCAGCTTCACCTTCATACCTGACAATTCTGAGAAAGTAAGGCGAGGAGCTCTCTGAATCATTTATATATACTTCTAGATATTTTGGGATGCTTCCAATAGGCAATCTCCACAAATATTGTAAAAACTGAAATTCTAACTTATTCCGAGTTAACAAGTGTGTCACCCACCCAGGAAGATCAGATTCCTGAAGATATGGACAAGTTAAAGACTAAATTTAATTAATGGCACTTGGTCCACATCTTTATCACATCTTGGTAAATAAGCCTTCTTTTACTTTTTTGAGGAAGGTCAATGTGTGTAGAAGGCTGAAGGAAATATTTCTTACAGCTATAGTTACCATGTCTAACTTTACCAGTGCCTGTCTACTGATGAGAACAAAAAATAGCAGTGAACTAAAAAATGTTCAAAAAGTTTAGTCTTTCTTCCTTTTTTTACCAGCTGATTGGCTGTTCAGTATATTTTTTTAACTCTACTCAGTTAACAGAAAACAGAAGCATGTTCTGACTACAGATTTGCAGTCTCATCGACCTCAGTGAGGTCAGGATTTTCCTCCAATATTCCATTTAAAAGGACAATACAGCCTCAAGCCAGAACACACTCAGTCTTTCCACTGTTTCTGATTCACTAATCTTTTTCTCCCTCAATCACAACTAGCAATGCTTTATTGTATACAGTATCAAAATGGGGGAAGAGGTGGGACACACATAGACAGACACCTCCACAAGAGACAAAGAAAAAGTCACATCCTGAGGAAACGTCTTCTTTATTTTCCTTTCATCTGTGCTCCCTAACAAACAGTGTAAGAGCACAGTGGAATAAAAATCAGAACAAATAAAAGCTCCATAGTGACATCTATTCCTCAGATGACAGTAGATGTTAACTACTTAACACAGATGGATACCACTACACTATCATGTGAACAGTACATCTTTACTTGTTTTCTGAATTCCAGGCTTCAGCTTTGGCATTTACTATTTTGCTTTCTATATTACCTTGTCTATTCTGCAATTCAAAGCAAAATTACCCTTCACCTAATATGTATGTTTGTTTTCTTGTGTTGTTGTTCCATTATGTCTGAAATCATGAATCAACAGATCCTGCCTGACAAACTTGTTGAGACAAATGCTACTTTGCAGAGTGACTTGAAGGCAAATATCTATTTTCCCTAATTTACTGTCAAACTAGGAGGAAAAAAATCCCAACTCTATTCAAAAGGCAATTATTTACACCATCCTAAACAGTACTCTTCTTCTATGGATGAAACCACTGTAATTTATAATGTCTGTGCTTCCAAAATATCATATTGACATGACAAATAGCAAGATTTTCCCAATTAAGAGAAAAAACAATTACTTTTACTTGATTTCTTCTCTCATCTAGAGGTGACACGAACAGTAGTACCTCAGTTTGTTGCTTAGTGCCTTGGAAAGTTGTTCTTATTCTCACTTCAAATGAAAAATTAATTTTGGGGAGTTCTGCCTAGACATTATAGGGAACAAAAAGTCTTGATGAAGTTTTGTATAGTATGGATTAATTTAACATTTCAAACAGCTTAGTATTATGTTTCAGGGTAGAAAATTCAATTCACTATGGGAGGATGCATCCTATTTGCTCTAGATGCATTCTTTCTACCCTATCTTCAACTTTCTCTTCCAGTTCTAAACAGCCGTAGTAATTACAATAATTCCACATTCCTAGATGCTGGGCAATTTGCTTAAGCAAGAAAATTTCATCTGGGCCAAGTTTTCTCAAGATTAGGAGCAAGATCTTTAATTGCAACAGAAATAAAATGGACRTTAGAGAAGAAGAAAATATACATATCAGTTTCATGTGATGGACTTCCTTTGAACTGTCTCTGTAGCATAGAATTAGGTACCAAAGCCATAAAAAGAAACAGAAAAGGCAGAAACATTTATCGGTTTTCCTAATGCCAGTTATACAGCTGTTTATTTAATTCCTATGAATTCTGTTCAGTGTCTTCATTCTCCCCACATGTTCTCCAGGAAGTTTAGGAATGCATTTGCCCTACAAGCTGACAAGACAAAGTTTACCGTGCACACCACACTCACTGATGTGGGCCCAGCCCCACAAGAGCTACCTCACTAACATCTGGGAACTCTGCAAGAAGGCTCAGCTTCCAAAACTGTTTGTACAGAGGAGAGATTTCCATATAAAAAGGGCCTATAAAAAAGACAGATTTACAATTCCCAGTTTGGAAGAGCATTGGATAGTCTGATGTGTTTCAATGCCAGCACAGTTCATTCAGGTCAGGGCTTGCTGCAATACAGAACCCTACGAGCAGCAGTATGTTTTATTTTCACATGAGAAGCACTCAGAGGTTGTTAATTTCATTCTTGTCCCTTTTTAGTCTCCATTTACAACTGTGAACCTTCTTGCTGAATATTCCACACAAACAAGAACAAATGTACAAGYGAGAAAGGATACGTTTCCTGTCAGAGAAATCAGAGTCAATCTCAACCAAGAAGATTCTGGGAAACTGTGAAGGCCCCATGAGAGGATCACAGGGGTCTGAGCAAGCCCTGTTCTTACTGTGCCTTGCACTGGTAGAGTATTTGGCTTCAGGAGTCAGTACAATTTGATTCCAAAATGTCCTGACTAGAGTAAGTTTATATGGGAGTAAGTTAAACATTTTGAATCCCTTCGTATTTGGGACTAATTGTTCCTGTTTTCCTGAGGAGCTTTCAGCCACTTTTAACACAAAATGTTAGTACCTGGTATTTTGAGGAGGTTTAAAATGCAACCCCAACCTACTGAAARGCTTACAGGAACAAATCTTTCTTTCAATGGCACTGTCACTGCCATGGGAACATACTGCATCTGTCATTGCAAATGCMTGACACCAGATTTAACCTCCTACACAAACACACATTGCAACTGCTGTTTTGCCAGACAACACATAACTATCCAGCTAGCAAGAGAAATACATTTTGTCTTTTAATTGCTTTCTGTACAAACTGCTTAATTAGAGTTTTGTTTTGTAATTTGGTAATGAAAGCAAACAAAACTATTTGTAATCCAAAAAAACCTCCCAAACAGATCAACAGCAAAGCAGAAACGTAGGAAATAGTTGGAGGGAGGAGGTAGGAAGGTATAGTTTTAAAGTGTTTTYTATTCATGGCATTATTCAGTCATAAGCTCTGTTCAGCCTGCTCTGAAAAGAGCATAAGATACACTCACAATCTTTTTTTTTTTTTTGAAGATGCAGCACAAATTTCTAAGGTCATAAAATCTCACAGTACACTTCAAATTTTCCTTCTCACTACAGTCAGTAACAACATTCAGAGCTGGATCCAATCTGAAAGCCAGAGCCACTCTTCAGATGTGCACAAAGCCTGGTTAAGGTCAATGGCAGAGCTCCATGTGATAGGAAGGTGCTGGCGAGCACCCTCGTGAGCTGAGTGCTCAGAGGAACAGCATGACTGAGCCCAACACATTTAAAATGGTGCCTAAAAGGTCCAGTCACAGCATGAAATGATCTCCAAAGGCCTGCCCTGCAGCATGGATGCACCTCATGGATACAGCCCAGCCACCAGCTCYAGCCACCATCGCCAACACAGGCACTCAGCCCTGCTGCAGGGAAGGCTACCACTGACCATCTTGGAAAACCACTTTATTCTTGCCCCCACAATGAAATATTCCAGTAAATGGCCTATTTAACTATTTCCAGACTGACATGCCTCCTCAATATTTTATAACTTTGGCAATTTCACCGTGAAAGCAGGGATTGCATTTCACTAGCAACATCAGTTGCCAAAGCAGCACATTAACGCCCTTCTCAGGAGTAAAGAGTGCAAAATGCCGACACTCACTTTGCAGTAAAAAGAGAACAAACCAAATTGAACTGAAATATGTTCATTTTAAACATCACCAGTGCACAGTTTTATTGATATGAAACTGGAATGACACTTCCAAAGGCTGAATAAGCTCTGAGCACATTTACATGTGTGAAATGTAACCCTATGTGACTTCAAATAAACCCTTCTGGTTATGAGAAAACTTCATACTTCATTGTTTAGAAAATATGAATTAAGTTTTCTAACCATTGTTGGCACTTGGGGCCAGGAGAGAAGTGAGAAGAGATAAGAAGTGTTTTACAAAAGGCAACTTTTAAGTTCTTTTTGACTTCTCATTGTACCTGGATAATAAGAATATGATGAAAATTGTAAAAGAAATTGCTTATGTGGCTTTACTGCTTATGATGTGATTCTCTGCATAACATTTTTTGCAATCATTGGTTAAAAGCTGAAAACAACACAAATATTATCTTTGTATAAGGCCCAACATGGGCATAAGTGGAAAGGATGGGAATTATACCACATGTCCATTTTCTGTTTACTTGGGTCTTTTTCTCCTTAACAGCTTCCTTACCCCTTATTTGCTATGTAGAAAATAATGAAAACACAGAGTACACCGCCTTCCAGAGAATGACAATATATCAAATTGTACCTTATGTCTCCAATGGTCTCACTGGGGTCAGCATTGATCTCACAGAAGCAGGGAACGGGCTAAGCAAATCACCTAAAAAAAATTTTTGAAAGAATAATTAAAAAATTACATTTGTTGCAATAGACTTAAGACCTACAGTGACAAAATATGAACTGGAGTTTCCCTTCACTTTTATAGAAATATATCTGAAGTAAATGGCAAAATTGAGAATTATCCACATTTTGTGGCACTACTACACAGAGAGTAGACACAAATACCTTGGGTCCACAAGGGCAAACCATTAAATTATCCAAAAAGTAGGAGAGAGGAGAGACAAGTGTGACAAGAAGCCATTTTTTGTTTGTCTCTTGAACAGTTTTTTTGGAGAAGAAAACTGAAGTGTACAGAGGAAATGTTATTTATAAAAATAACCTGATTTTGCAAATCTTGTTAATAAAAACTCAAATATCTCACAGTGGTGAGAAATTCCATTTTGTCAAATAGCTATTTCCACTACTGATTTTTCATTAAAGAACAAAAACTGTGAACTGAAAACCAGGACAACAGAAGCATGGGAAAGAAGTAGGATGGGATTRGGTCTGTTATTGAAATCCTAAATTCATTCTCCATCCAGATGTACAGCATTTTCATTACTGAAGGAGGGCCTTTCTCATATTGTAATATATGAAAGTGCAGGATCATTACTGAAGAAATCCTATGGTTTTGTGAGGGCTGTGGGATTAAGCTATGAAAAGAGAGCTCTAAATCAAAATAAATTAAAAAAAAAAGTCAGAAAGAGTCTGGTCTATTGAAGTGGATGACAGAAGTCCTATAGGATTTTGAAAAGAATCACTAATAGCGTTTTAAAATGCCGCTTATATTATGATGTGTCAGAAACATGGGTATTGCTCACCYTCTCTCCAAATTCTAAGTGGCCTTCTTTGGAATATCTGAATATTAAACTAGACCTTGCAAATTCCTACCAAGTTATTTGTCTTGATACAGGAAATGGTGGTGGAATATTGACTTATGTACTGATTTGCCCAAAACAACATTCCCAAAGAACTGTACGTATACATAAATAAAGGGCAAAGATACTGCCATAGACACACAAACAAACAAATAAAAAAACTAGAGGCCACATGGCAGAAATATTTTGCAGTAGTTCCTRTATCAGTGCTACTTGTCCCTTTTAAACAAGGAGAATTAGAGGCTCACAAAAATGAGAAAATTTGATGTGAGGTTCCAATTTTGCACTTAAAAACTTGACACTGAAAATTTGGAAATTTCTGTGAGGAAAACGAGATACCGAAGCCTATTTACAATTTACCAACATTCACCTAAAACAAGCAAAAATTATTCAACTGTCAAAGCCAAAGAACAGGATGATTCAGCCTAATGTCCTTTGTGAGAGACACCTCACAGCAAAGGGCAAGCTATGGGGGCAATGCACGGGTAACTGCTGAAAAAACAGCACCAATGCTTATGCACATCAAGGAAACACAGTGATACTTTCAGTCTTTAAATGCTCAGATTCCTAGTTTTAATCGTCATCACTTCCACAGYAAACAGTGCTTCAGGCATGGAGGTCGTTGCTGAAGGCAGTGGGAGGGGTGGGGAAATGGTCTCCTGGATAATAACCTTCAGCTAGYTATTGTTCCAGCTTCCAGAAACTGCAGGCTATTTGTGATTAGATGTTGATAAACGAAATGTAGATGCCTAAAATAATTACTTTAACCCACAATCAGTTGCAGCAAAAGAGGAAGTGTGTTAATGACCTTAGAATAATGAAGTTGTTACCACAAAAAATACTTACTAATAGGACTACAAATCTAATAGTCTTCACTCTATTCACAAGGGAGCATTATTTACCAGAGACCAAACTAGGGTTTGGCTTAGGATTTTATTATTGTGGAAAGCAATTCAGAAAGAACACAGGGTYAGGAACTGGAGTTTCACATCACATCCACAAAAGCTGTGGCACAAAACACATAATCTGTCATTAACTGAGATCCTGAATTTATTTTAACCAACAGGCAGTATGACTTAACTGCTGCAGTGTGAGACTTTCTGTGTGACTAAACAGTGAATTAAATAATGGTTTGCTTCTGAAAAGACATCACCTATGGTCACACCCATAAAAATACTGCTTTCAGCTACACAGGCCTATGCTGAAAAAAAAAGACATAGCTAATAATTAAAAGATTAACTTCTCATATTTTGAAGGATTTCTTCAGTTTGTATGCAGTATGACAGAATGGGTTTACATATGATATAAAAGGGATATGATATAAAAGGGAGTAATGTGGCGGGGCAATGGTAGGGTAGGACAGTGGCAGCTCAAACATTGAAGTTCCTTGTTCTTAGAAAATAATCACAGTATCTGTGGTAGTTAGCAAACTGCTGGAAGGCTTCAGAGGAATAAGAAAAACAAAAGAAAGTTTGTAAAACTATCACTTGCTGTTTTCTCAACTGAATAGTGTAGGAGTATGCTAAAAATATATAGATCACTTAAACTATCTCTACTTTTCACATCAGATTGAATTACCACAATGTACATTCCCACTGCTAAATTTTGTTATGAATCTAAACTTTCTTTTGCAGATCAGCGTCTACATTAACCACACGGTCTTAAAAACCAGAGTGGCTAAGCTGATCATTATTAASCAAGCTTACATTTGTTGATCTATACTGTTGCTGACTAGCTGAGGCTCCAATTTAGCAGCAACAGATCCCTTTGTCTGTGGTGATGGATCAAAGGTCAGACTAACTCCAACCATGTGGAGCCTAATGATAGCTAGGGGAGACCTATGACGAATATAAAAATAGAACTAAAGATAAAGGCTTTAATCACAAGTGACAAATGACATTTTTGATGTGTCAAGTTCAATATTAATTATTTTCAGCTGCTCTGCTTTTTCTTTTGTCTTAAGGAAACTACAGCAATTTGCTGACATGCCTGGAAAAGTTCAGGTGCAAAATGACCTCAGTTCAGTTTGCAGATTTACAGGAAACCATACACTATCCTTGGAGCATTTAAGTAYGATGGCCTGTGGAAATACTGTGGCTTGTTAAAAATAGTGCTCTTTTCTCAATTTTAGAATGAGCTAAATCTTCTTTATTGTGGACATAAACACAAGCGTGGACAGTGCTSTCCCAGCAGAGAATCAACAATTGTCTGGAGAAAAAACATCTGTAATTAAATAACTTTTCAATAAGTTAAAAACATTACAGGAGTGGTAACTTTTCCGCTTTTCCAAAGATGGTGTCCCTTCAATGACAGCCAGAGCCACCCATTCCCTGTATGAAAAAGACATCTATGTTTTATGTAATTTCTGTCACTTTAGAAATCCACTGCCTACTGTAAGATTTTAGAAAACATCTTTTATTCATGGCAGAAAGCTAATTAGGCTGTCAAAATGAACATTTCTAAAAATCATTCAATAAGTAGGAGTAAAAATTAATTACTGTAGTAGTTTAAAAGACAACTGAGGAGTGCARCTTGACAGATCCTAAGCTAGAAGTTTTTCTTCCTTGGCCTTTAAGCTGAAGAGTAAACAACCCTATGGTCATTTAAGAGAAATAATTATATTTAATTTCCTGGCCACMTGTGATGAACTAATAGGAAAATCAGTTAGGGAAGAACACAGTGGCATTTCAAATACTGAGTTATCTGAAGAATCAGAAAAAGATTTCCCTAACTGAACACAAACCAACTCAAAAGATATGGTGTTCATCACAGGTGAACTYTGAAAATACTGATATCTGCCTTTGATTACTCACATGGGATCGCCTAAATTCTATATATCTGAGATCACTGCTTTTCCTGATTGCTGGAAACAACAGTAGTATGAAACAGAAGAACTCATGCCAAACAAAAGAAACTAAAAAGAAAACAAAAGAAGAATAAAAACTTTTTAAAAGTGAGAAAAAAAGAAAAATATTTTAAAAAATTTACTTTAAATTTGAGCACAATTAGTTGAAGTAAGTTTTGTGGCAGAGCAGCAAAAGCAGATGGTAGCACCATGAAAACCATTGTATTAAGGAGGAGGCCAAAAGAGAGAATAGTTCTGTTGGTACATGGTCAAAATGAGACAAATGGAAGGCCCCAATGGGCAAGCCTGAAATGCACCTATTTATTTTCTTCTGCTAAAAAGGTATTATTTCTGGAGATAAGGAAGCATTTCATAAAGCAGAAGTAGGAAGCCCAGTCCATTTATGTCACTGGAGAAAATTATTGCAATCCTTCATCTCAACCAATAGCTTCCAGCAGTGGATGCAGATGTTATCAATGAAAGAAAGGATGGAAATAGGAGATCCATATGAACATCTTTGAGCCATTAAGCAGAAGGACCATGTTTAAGCTCAAACTCTGCTTTCTGGCTAAGAGCTAAACACCATCACTGCAGTGGCTAATGAAGTGGCAGACAGGGAAAAGAAGGATTTCTGGCATGCCAAGGCAGATGAAAGCAGCTGCACCACAGGATCAGAGGCAGCTGAAATCCAGCCTATCTGCTATCCAGCAAGGCCTGGCAGCCCCAGACTGCAAGCTGTCCTAGTGAAGACAGGGAGCAACTAAGGGTCTCCAGTAAAGCTGCCCCAAAGGTCCATAAATAAAACAATTTATGCGCACATTACTGTGCTCATGTCTTCTGCTACTGGGCATTTTGGTTTGGGATTTTTGGAGGATACCTTTTATGAAAGAGTTTATGAATAGGGAAAATTAGATTAATAAATACCAGTGATTCTAGTGATATTTATAAAAGTTAATGTTTGAAGTTCAGCACACTATTACTTTAAATTGAAGTCCAGTACTTCTCACAGTCCATCAAGTTCTGTCTAAAGGGGTTACACAGAAGTAAGGGAGATACTCCAGCTGATGAAAAGACAATCACAACATTATTCTCTGGCTTACTACACTGATTGATTCCACTACTGACCTGAGAAAAACCTACATGTATTCACAACACGATAGGGTATAAATTTTTTCTTCATCTGTATTCAAAAGCAATCAAAGCAAATGATCTTTTTCTCAGTGGTGCCTGACTGACATTCATGAAGAGAATGCTTGGAGTTATGAACTGGCTATAAATGACTCACCACGCTTTACTGCATTAATGTATGCATGTTTTCAGGGGCTGACCTTTGGACTGACCTGTCAGAGGTATAGCAAAGCCATCATCCACTGACAGGCCTTTACTGRGGGAGGAAAATCTTTGTAATAGCACAGAGGAATTTACTAATCTGACATCTAGTTTAACAGATTAATCATGGATTTTCTTTGATCATGCCTTGCAACAATGTGCAGCAAGTCAAACCAATCAACAATCATTAATTAAAAAGAACAATGAAGAGCAGAGGCTATTTATTTATGAATGGCACACACTGACTGAATATGAGTTCACAGATGAAAGCAACATTTCTTAAATGACATAGATCAGTACTAGATAAGCTTCAAGCTAGCTGGGCGATGTAAGAGGGAACCCTGAAAGAATGTTATCACATTCTAAAGAAAAGAGCAAAATGGAACTAGAAAGCTGACTTGAGACTCACATGAACCAAAGCTCTGCTCTGGGATTCCTGCAATCATTATAAASACCAGTGCAAGCTCTGCAGTGGTACTCATGCAGTGCCTGCAAACACTAAGGATTGAAAATTCTGGTACAGATAAATATAGAACAGTGTGACCCTATTAATCTGTCACAGCCTTCCTTCATCTTAGGTGATGTAGTACTGCTTGCTTAAACAACAGGGGTTTATCTTGTATGTGTAGACTCTGATACTTAGCTGGTGTAACCTCATTTTTGTATTGAAGTCAGGAGATTTAATATTTCTTTGCACAACCAGAACTCTGATCTTGGCTGCTCTGACACTGAATTTTTGATTTCTTTTATTAAGTAATGCAGAAAGTTGAGAACTTTGTTGAAAACTTGTTACTCCTTCAACAGCAGACTTCAAGTACTGCCTGGCTCTACCTTTGTAATTGTAAACCAGGCCTGTGTTCCTACCTGCATGACACTATAAAGAATGACTAAGCTTTAATTATTCTGGGAAATTAAGTGAGTATAAAACAAAAGTGAAATGCTTAAGGGCACTTTGTTTTAATAGAAAAAGTATAAGGAAGTTACAGGCGTGTACCGGCTTAAAATTTTATTACCTAAATAATTGCATAATGATGCAGTGGGAAAATTGTTTGATGCAAAAAAATACTCTTTAATGTTTGCACAGTTTCTTGTTCTAATATTGAATGGGATATTTATGGCCAAAATTAAGCAGATCTTGTAGAACTTTAAAATACTTCTTATTAACAGTAATCAAGGTTTTCCTTAAAGCTCCTCATCACCAAAGGGTGCAGAGGTGACTGGTGAATCCCTCCCGAGTTTTGGAGCAGTGAAGCAGCCTGGTAGGTGGGGGGCATTCTGGCACTGTCGAAGCTGCAAGCCAAAACCTAAAAGCAGTAATGAGGCTAAAAAAGAGGAAATTTATAATGGTCCTCAGCTCTCCAGACAGCAGAGAAAGAACTAATAAAGCCAGTAATCAAACAAAAACCAACAATGAGAGACACATTTCAATAATGTGGCTATTTAAAGACCTATCTAAAACCACACAGCAGATAGTTAACCCAGCACAATTTTCAAATAAGGTTTGGCATTTTATAGATAGATGTGCTGCAGCTTAAACAGAAGGTCTTGGCTCCTTGTGTCAGATAATATGTGAGCTTGTTGCACCTGTTAGGCAGAAGATCCAAGCAGATGATACATACGTATCCCTCAAAAATATAAGAGTCTTTGTCCAATTTTGATGCCATTTCTACAGCCATTCTGTGAAATGGGTAGAATGACATTAGCCTACATTTGTCCATGGTTCCTTCATCCAAGTACGGCTTCCAGGTATCAAGAAATTAAAACAGATTTTTCTTTTAATGGACCATAATTTGTCAGTTTTGATTTTTACTTCTTTAACTTGAAAAGTGAGTGCACATTTTTTGCCTACAAATGCTTTCCCCTGAGGCTTAGCCAGAGTGAGCTTTACTCTGGATACTAAAAAAAATTATATATAGAAAAATCTCATGATTTACTCTGGATTTTTTAAAAAATCTGGTTTTTCCTTCCATTGTACGTAAGGAAAAAGTCACTAATGTGAGCTATAAGTTAAAAAATAATCTCTGACCATAATCAGAGCAATTCTACKGCATCTATATTACAAAACCATCTCTTCATGTGGGACGCCAGCTCATGTTTCCTAATGTGGGTATCTAACTTTAGATCCTGCACCTAATCATCAATAAAAAAGATAGAGGTACCCAAATACATGTAATAAGGGCTAGATCAGCTAAGGCACACCTGTCTTTGGAGCTGTTGATATACAAAGCAGCAACCTATCCAGGCACTCTTGCCTCTTCTTCCAATCTTAAATACCTAGTCACTCCTATTTCCAACTGGTCCTACTGAAAATAATCTCTGGTGTGAAACAAGGTGGAAGGGCAAATGCATGTCCTTAGCTCCAGAGCAGAATACCAAAATCTGATGTCTTCAAAACTCTTTACCATAATTCTTTCAGGGTAAAAAGAATGTGTCTATTCTTGGAAAGTGATTTCGTAAGGAATRTTTATTTCATGCAGGAATCAGCAGTGTAGGAATCACGCAGTAAAATCAGCAGTATAGGAGTCAAGCAGTTTCCTACTTGCCTTTGAGATCACTGACAAATACAATCCAAAGCATAAATGGATGAAATTGATATAAGCAGGTTAGATGAAAGAACAAAATTTCAGACTGGGATGTATTTRCAGCTATAAAATGCAGTATTTCTGCAATGGAGACTATCTATAGCCTGTATAMCCTATTGGTTTCAATCACAAGGTATGAGAAAGTACAGGTGCCCAATCACCTGCTGTGATCACCGCAGACTTGRATGTGCCAAACCTCAGAGAGAGTTCTCTCCAAAATTCAGCTGCAGGTCTGGCTGCACCTTGCTGCTTCTGCTATGGCTAGCACAGAGCAGCGATGGGGATGGGAAAGCTTTTGTGGTCTGGCAAGCTGCTAATTTCATGAACATTGCTCTCTACCTGAAATTATAATTATTGACTCTTGAAAAATAAATTTCATTTTTTGCTAGAGTAGCTGTAAAAGACCCTTCCTAATACAATAATTTTCATCCATATGAAGGTCCAGGTTAATTTCTTTCATGTCAAGATTTAGCTTTATTCAATGACAAAAAATAGTTGTATTTCAATGAATTCACACAGGGTAATTTTTTTATCCAGACTCRACACACAATGAATAAAATTTGTTCCCATTGGAATTCTATTTTTGTTTCCTAAACTGCAGTTTGAATAAAGCTTAATAATGCATGTTCACCTGAAATATGAAAACCATTTTCTTACTTTGGAAGCTTCTGGGAAATAGTCTGTATTTTTTTGTGGAACTAGGTATACAGTTATGAAACTCTGAAATTGAAATGAATTGAGAGGTTATGAGCTGTGCTAACAAGGAAGATGCCTGTGAGGGTTCTCAAGCTCAGAAATAGATGTTGAAAATGACACTTGATATGCATATTTCAGGAAACGGTATTCAAAGAAGCAAACCCAATAATTAAGACAGAAAAAAATTACATTTCTCTAAGTTATTTAGCAATTTCTTCATCCACTCCAGCAGTGTTCGAAGCATATCATTAGAGATGTAATTCCTCATAATATACCTAGAAAAATAGTAACAGTTCTCTGAGGAGAAGTAAGGGAAGTTAAGATGAGCTGGAATGAGAGTAATTATAGAGWAAGAAAATAGAAAATAGATTTAGAACTCAAAAGCATATAAGAAGCTAATATATCCTAATGCATCAGTCTTAGCTGGAGAAGCCTAAATTGCACATAGCAATGATGCATTTGAGACATTATCCTAAATGAAGGTTTCTAGAACTTCTCTATGATAACATGTGAATATAAAGCCCACTGCAATATAAAGACAAAATGTATTCTTGTATTTCTCTATACATGACAGCAGCTCTAGTCTTTTAGCAAAATAAGTAAAAATGAAGGTTTTTCAGTAGAAGAGATTTTTAGTTGGATATGTAAGACCTTCAGAAACTTTTAAATCAAATTACACAGAATATTAGACCCAAGATAATGCAAACCCTATAAAGAGATATTTTGAAGAGGAAGGACAACATGAAGCACTCCCTTTCTCTCTTTGACCAAAASGATATTAGAAGAAGGTGCAGATTTATGTCTGGGGGAATTAAAGCTTTTTCTTGCTCTCTGAGGAAGAATAAGAGTTTCACATTTAGGGAGGCAGGAAGGAAAAAAAATCTTAAAATGTAACACTGTAAATACAGGTAAAGAGCTACTTAACATGATGCCTCTAACACCCAGGTTCTGGGCTTGACAAATTAAGGCATCCTTCCAGTCCTATGTCCCTAGCTGATACAAAATGTTCATTTGCAAAAATAAAATCGCTGTTGCAGAAACACRTGAGCTTATGAAGTTGCTGAGGGACCTGTAGAAGCTTGGTTCCAATTACRTAATACAGAGCTGATTTTGAAAACATTTATAACACGATTGTGAAATCTATCACATGTGTCTTACCTCTGCATTCAATTACATAYTGTATGAGCCTGCAAAAACTTGTAAAAATCTCGGTTTCTGACATTATCCAGCAAAACGATGTATTCATTTCCAAATTAATGAAAAGGACAAAAAGCAAAAGTCTGATTTTATGTTTATAGCCCTAATGTCACAGAAGCCCTTTACATCATATATGTGGACTCAATGGGAAATGAAAAATCTTTACTCTTATGGCAATTTATCATCTACCTGCTGAGCTTAAAAAACTAATTGCCTCTCCCCAGCAGCTTGGCCTGGCCAATGGTATTGGGCAAGAAAATCCTTTTTGGTACTGTTGGGCATGTGTCCCTACTCAGTTTACATGGAAACCCTACAGTACCGTATATTCAAGTGCCTAGGGTTTCTCAGTAAAAAAAACCAAAACAAACCAGAAAACACCATCTATTTAATCTCTAAACCAACTAGCTATGGAATCAAAATGAAATAATTTCACTGTGTGTGAAACTGTCCCTGTGAAAAAGACTGTAAAACAGATARCAATCCAAGGTGCAATTTTCCATTGCACATGTTTTTCAAAGATAAATATCTGATCAGAACAGTTTGCTGTTGGTAAGTGAAAATAAGAACCAGAACTAATAGAGTAGCTGCCAGCAGCTTCCAGATCATTAACTATTGTTTATTTCTCCTCATGTTCAGACATCAGACTGCAGTGATGGAAGATACAGTCATTAATTTGGGAGTCATTTCAAGATGCTCCCATAAACACTGAATCAGGATACTGGCAAGCTGCCTATGAAAACTTGCTGCCAAGAAACTTTTTCTTCTTTTGAGTAGCAATTTTTATTGCTGCTATTATTTTCTGCCTTCTACTTGCTGCAATAGACCAACTATGGCTAGGTCATCAGAGTTTATATAAAAACTGACTTTTTATACTTTTTTCTGCAGTTACAAATGGTTTATGCCTTTGCCATAAAAACTCTTTTTAAAAGTTGCATCATAAAGCATCAATTATTCTATTCCTTATGTATCTCRTGGCAGCCAAAGAGAAAAAACCTTGGTTTTTCCTTACTGAGATGCCTATTAAAGTGACAGGTGAGCTGTCTGAAATAATCAGTCTGCAAGATTTCACAGAATGTATGTCTGTCCTCCCTCACAATCCCATGTTTATAGAGTCTATCCTAATTCAAAAAATAATTTAAAAATTAAATCAAATAATGTTTCTCTCTGACAATATTTGAATAGGAAAACACTGAAAATGCAATACTATAATGATACATTTCTGTAAATAACATATTAAGCATGAACTACTACTATGATTGTAAAGGATATATTTGAAATATAGGATTTCCATATTCTTACAKATAGTTTAATTCTCTTGGACAAGCCCAGAGTCAATGGCTCAGAACTGTCAATGTTCAGGACTAAAATACTTCATATCTCCTGAGAGTCTGAATGCTTGCCAGAACTTTTAGTTTTTTATGATTATAATGTTAGCTGGTGCATGAAAGCATCAGAAAACCAAGAATTTATTCTGAATCTTACTACAACAACATGGATGCTGCATTTCATGCATCATGAAGCTATTGCTAATTAATGCACATGGTGACAGGCTAAAGCAAATCCTAATAACAGCTGGTAGACTCTCCTGAAGAACGAAAAAATTGCACTGATCATTTGAAGTYTACACAATAACTTTATGGCACCATTGATTATTTCAAATACTGTGCATCACTGTCAAAGGGAACATCTGATATGAGAACAGTTTGTCTAACCAGAAGAGGGATAATTAACATAAGTCCAGGATTCTGCTGCTGAGTTAAAGAATCTTATAGTATATGCCACACAATCTTGAGGAAGTCAAAGTTAACGGCTTTAAATGTCAAAAAAATATGTCTTTCTGCTGACTTAGAAATAATAAAGAATAACCCTCCACTGTTGTTTTGGCCTGGACAAACACAATAAAATGTGGAACAGTAATACAAGACAGAATGAGTAAATTCCTTTATAATAGTGAGATTAATTTTAAATKTCCTTCATAAAACCATAGTTATGTCTTCACAGTCTATTTCTGGATCAATAAACAAAGAAGAAACCAAGTTTCTGATCTGATAACTGTGTTTTTATTGAAAAAGTATGAATTAGGAAAGAGAAGCCTTTAAATACTTAAAAATACTCTAGGTTAGGAATGTCCAGCCCTATTAATCCTACATACCACATCCTAAACCCCAAGAACTTTACATAATACATACTTCATACCACAAAGAACTCAGTGGATAGGGAGTTCAAGAAGCTGTTCCTCTGCCAGRAACAGCAATGCTTCTGTCCCAATTCCTCCAATTCACTGCAGGATGGGAAGRAGCTACAGTAAAAGTAGGCTCGAGGGTCTCTTGGACCTACACCCTGCACAGGTCAGGATGAACACTTCCTCAGGAAGCAGGTCCAGGACAGGCAGCAGCTCAGCCCACAGAGTGATTGCAYCCTACAGCAGCCTGGAGCTGGCTGAGAGTGAGCTTCATCCCAAGAACTGCTCTAAAGGTTACCCTGCTTTCCCTCCTAATCATCCTTTTCAAGGGAACTTGCTTTCAGGAACACAAAAGTCTTTGAGGAATGATCTTGAAGCTGTGGTCAAACTAATTAAAGGATATTTAACTGTGAATAAGAATCATACAGTTTGACCACATTAATGGCACCTATTCCTCTGGTTCTCCCATAATTTCCCCTGTCATTAGTCCTAAAATGTGTTCTTTGCATGAGTTACAAACCAGAGYTTGCAGCCCTAACTGATCCTGCCTTCACAGAACATGCAAGGGAGCCACAGATATCAGGCTCCAGACTGMGACTGGGACAGGAAGGCCTGAAGGATGCAGAGAACATGCAGCCCACCAGGGCACTTGCAGGATGGCTGCACAAAGAACAGAAATGCACTGGGAACCCAGGACAGCAAGAACRAACTCCATGTGAACATGTGTGAGGAGAAAGGGTATTGCAGCAAAAATTAAGCTAGGAGATCATGAGAGGATTTTGCTGTTTCCTAGCATTGGTCTCTGAAAAACTTAAGCATCTTGCTATGGATTCAGAGGCATTACTTAAATACTTGCTCAGACCTTTTGTCTGAACCTTCCTACTGGTAGCCCAAGTAGGGAGGMAAGGGCTTGTGGGTATCACAGAACAGACATCACATTCCTGCACGAAATTGCCTGCAGAAACTGAGGTAGCTTAACCAAGGCAGGCTGAAAGACTACAGAAACAGACAAAACTTAGCTTGCAAATCTTTTGTGACTAATTTACTTACTACCACACTTCCAGTTTTCTAAGTTAGTCAAGATTATAGGAGTGTGAAAATAAAGAATCTTTAAAAAATGTCTAGAAATTCAGTGAAGTTCTTATTTTATCARTATTTACTAAAAGGAAGTTAATGTCGTGACAGGTGAAACCAATGCTAATGTTTACTCTGAAATACAGAAATTAATAAAATCCAAATTTATCTCATCTTCTGTTTTTTCTAAAGCACTCCAAGAGCTCTCCAGCAGGCAGTGTGTAAGACATGCATAGCAACAGAAATACAGCAATCATAACAGTCTGGCCCAGCAGAGCAATCTGATCACATCTGGAAATGACCTCTTTTAGCTGGCAGGAAGACCTTTAAACACAATACAAAGTGATTATTATTATTATGGAATTAGCTGTACCAGCAACAGGTTAGAAGCAACTCTCAGCACCTCAGCTTCCTTATGTCACTTTGCTTTCTGAAGTGTATTATCATATTCCTTTTCACAGTCTTCTACATTAGGACATATAAACAGATTACACTTCCCAAGGAGTCCAAGCCTGCAGCTGTATTATTTATGAAGATTTTCTGAAGAATACAAACAATAAGCACAGACATTCTTTCAATCATTATTCTGAGATCTACAGGAGATAAAGTTCCTCAAACCAGCTTCTAATATTAAGTACTGGCCTCAGAGGAATGCACTGAAAATTATTTGCCASAAATATTTGTCTTTATAGAGCATCCTAATTGACACCAATCTAAATGTTTGCTGCAGAATTATTACAAGAAAAAGACAAGCAGACCACAGAATTTGCCAATACTGTTTAAAAATAAAGCAACTTTGAACAGCCAGAATTTACAGGAAAACATAAACTAAGCATAATAAAGTTCAAATATATAGTTATAAATCTTTGCTAAGCATCTAGAATTCCAGTACTTTTTGGAGAAAAAYATGTTGAAGTTACTGGGGTTTAGTTTCACTTTTGAAGGTATTTTAGTTTTGTTTTTCATTTGAATGCAACGTCTAAAAGGAAGTTAACATCTCAAAGGACATTTTTCATTTCCATTAAGTTAAGCATTTCATGGACACATTATGCCCACGGCAAATTTCAGAGCTAATTCTGATGGAAAAAAAAATGATTCTGGAAGAGAATTATTTTTGAAAGAAAGAAACCTGGAAAAAAAAATTGTTTTGGCTTTTACTTGCTAATGAACTGTAAAAATGTGACCAATTGCACAGGACTAACTTATGATAATTTAAGATTTTTCCTCTATTAGTAAGCCTTAATCCATGTTTAATTAAGTAAAGTTTAATTATTTTTTATTTACATACACATAGCTCTGAACTGTATATATAAATGTACACATCTATACACACACCACCATATTTTATTCAYCCTGATACAATTACAAGTGTGTATTGTTTGAATATTTTGCAAATACAAAAGCAGATCACAGAATCACTAGATTGGAAGAAACCTTTAAGGTCATCAGGTCCAACCAAGCCCTAACACCTCAACTAGACCACGGCACCAAGTGTCACGTCCAGTCTTTTCTAAAACACATCCAGGGATGGTGACTCTACCACCTTCCCAAGCTGACCATTCCAGTACTTGATCACCCTTCTGAAAAATCTTTTTCCTAATATCCAACCTTCATTTCCTTTGGCTTAGTTTCCTTTGGTGCTGCTTAAGCTTTTTATTAAGCCAAAGGCTTTTTTGTTGTTATTGTTGTTGTTGTTTRGGGTTTTTTTCTCATTTTCATTTTTTCTCTACTATTCTGGGATTTTCCTTTTGACACAGCTACAACTTTGGATGTAAGCATCCTTTGCATTTCTCCAATCAGATCAGACTCGAATGCTTTAACATTTTGATTCAACTATGCAATTTTTTTTTTTTTTTTTTTTTGCCTGGACTGAGTCCAGAATAATTTTCTCCAATCAAGGTGAACTTTAGAAGCCAAGAAATCATCTGTTCCATTAAACACTGTCCTTGAACTTTTTGTAATTGAACTTCAGGGCTAAATCAGGGGGAAAAAATCCAAAAGGAAGCAAGGACACTTTTTTTTAATAGTCTGAACATAAAAAAACAACTCCCTCTACACATCGCATTAATTGTCCAGTTCTCAGGAGAAAAATATAAGCTATACAGAGATATGTAAAATCTAAAGAGTTTCAAAAAACTTATCTGGAACATTGCCATTACAATAATCAAAAGAAAAAAATCTACTCAACTAAAAATATTTTATAACAAAGCTAATGACAAATACAGCAGAAATAAATGAGGTGCCAGCACTGCCTAATCAGAAACACACTGCACAGTATCCTGATATGGTTGTAACATATTTATTAGAGGAAAACTTTTAGGTTAACCTGAAAATCCTCAGAGGCAGGATTATCCCCTAAAGGTTTTATATTATTCTTTTGTCATTGTAGTTCTTCATTAGGCTATAAGAGCTCCCAAAGCACTAGCTCTCTAAATAAAATCAGCRTAGAAAAATAAGAAACCAGGTAGTAATGAAATCAAAACTATGAATGCAATGATCAAATTAAAGGAAGTGAGAAGCATTTGAAGGAGTCATCCAACTCCATCCAAATCAATCACTGTTGAATTTCAGCATATTTATCTGTAGTATCTGCCTTTGGTGGCATTGCTCTTCAACAACATATACATAGCACTAAGCTGTTGATTTGGGGCTTCTTCTAGGGGTATTTTCTGTCAGTGTATGAACTTGAGTTTCCAGATTGTTTTCAGAAAACCTTCAGTGGATGCAGAGAGAACTCAATAGGCTCTTCCCACTGGGTTCTCTTTAAGCTCAGTCAGCTATGATGGAAGACAAGTCTTTCTCCAAGAAGATTCCTACAATTGTCATTATACACATYATTAGAAACTCTAAGATATTTCCTTTCCTTTAGTAAGAGAAGTGCTTTGAACACTKTTAGCTGGCTATTCAACACGGAAAAAAATTGTGAAAAAAGAGACTACCAGAAGAAGAGATATAATTTTAATTTCACATCCATTAAGAAACTATAATATTATTTTCCTCATTCAAGGGAAAAGAGGAAATCTATTGTACTTCTAAATCTTCAGAATTTTTAACCTAGCTTATGGGAAAAAAAAACCCAAACCCAAAATGTTTCATACTAAAGAGTTTTGGAGTATAAGCAAGTCCACAGAAAAGATCAAAAAGTTTCTAGATATGGAACAACGCACTTTGTTTTTATTTGGAATTTTAGGAAAAAAATTGTTTGCAGATTTTTGCTGTTAAACTGTGACCCAAAGTGTGACATCTTATGCTGCCAGGACTTTTGAGCACCAACTTCAAAATTAAAATTGAGGTCTAAGTATTTGTCAAATTGGTTTCACAGGACGCAATGAAAACAAAAAAAATCCCACAATCTCTGTAGCTGCATTCCTCAAACCAGGAATAACACAAGAAATCAGGTGCAGTGTCTAAGAGCCAACCACTCCCAGTTTATGTGGTGTCACAGCAACACCCACACACCAAAAAATGTCTGGTTTTAGTAGMTTTTGCTTAAAGTTTTATACATGGATCACTTTCAGATTTCAAGAAAACCATTTCTGTGGTACCACCAGACATCAGGAAAATCTTTTTCCCTTCATGTTAAGGCACCATAAGAGTCAATAATTCAGTCTTCACATTAAATGCATTCAGATACAGTATTTGTGTCCTTTTTGTGGCATATCACGGTACMTTAAGTGTATTAGATTGTGACTTAGCGCTTGTTCTTACACATTGGCAGGAAAAAGGCAATTTTGACCAATGACACTGAAATATAGACAATTCCAAAAACAGGAACAGTGACACATAGCATGAACTGTTACCTAACTTTACCAGTAATCTTCACTCCTTTCTAGGAAAAAGGAAGCTTTTTGCATGAAACCATAACTACTACTATCTCAGTTTGAGACAAAAGAGCCACAACAATCTTCTCAGCCAACAGAGGCAGGAATGAAATTGGGAAGCTCCAGATCTCAAAAAGGAACATTTTATCTGTGGACCATACCAAGCCAAGATTCTTCCCAGAGGAGAGGAACAAGTATACATGCTCTCCTCTAATATACATATCTAATCATGGTACTACAAAYACATTTTTGGAATTATCAAGAAAAATTGCAATTCTATCAGGGTTAGACATAGTCAAGGCGTTAATACTAGAGAGGGTGACTGCATGTCAGCAGCAGCATTCTGCCCCAAACAGGTTTAGGTGCAGAGCTCTGTCTAATGTGGCAGAGACAKAGCTGACTTGGCACCACTTATTTCTCAAGTTAGCTCTCTTTAGAAGAAAATATTTATAAGTATCATGGTCACTATGGTCACTAGAGTTGAAGAAAAATTTCTACTGTTACCTGAAGCAAGGTCAAGACCACTGCAGAAAACRAAAATTTCTGATCAAGACTTTAACTTAAAATTGCCAAAATACTTCCTCTGTCACCCTGATTGTTCATGTTTGTTTAAACTATGATTTGGCAAAGCTGGTCTAGTCATATAAGTACTTTTAGTATTTCCTCCATAGTGGGTAGCTCAATAACAGCTTCATCGCTATGGTAGCAACTTAGGTGAGTTCTTGGCTCCTGTCAAATGGTTGAGTTTTCCTCTCTCTGGTGTTTTGAATCTGGCACATTGTTAGAGAACAACTCAAATTCCCTTCACACACATAGGTTTTGTAATATTTTGCCATGAAACTTTTCCTGCCTCAACAGCAGGATAAATATAGAGCTGAACATCAATCTTGATGTTCAGCTCTATATTTATCTGAAAATATTAAATATTCCTGTTAAACTGTTTTGAAAAAATAGTATTTTCCTACAGCATCTCTGCATTCTATTTCTCCTTTAAAAATTGAGGAGGAAAATCCTATTTTCACAGATCTGTTTTCTCCAGTAGTCCTCTCTACCTTTGCCCTCATTTATCAAGGTGATCACTTTTGCTTCTCACCTTCCAAGTCACATACCTTGGCCATATATCTTTAYTTGTTCGGTTGGTTTTCTCCAGGAAGTTTGGTGAAACATATACAAGAATTTTCAAGCAAGTTTTTTTCCTCTGCAAATCTTCTGAGTGGAAAGGATTATTAATCATACTCTCATACAGATATTTTATTGTGTTTTTTTTTTCAAAAATTGCAATTTCCTTAAAAATTAATAAGAATTATTCTCTGGAATACTTCTTAAAAGACAGATTGGAACTCCCAAGSCAGTTCTTGACATTTTGAAATACGGTTTTAGTTTAGATCTTGCCTAAGTCCTTAATTTGATTCCTTAAACCCTAATTGGGCAACATTTTCCTCAATCATCTAAACAAGAATGAAGCATGTTTATTATATGATTAAGAATGTTTCCATCTCTCCTCCCTAAAGACTTTAATTAACTAATGCAAGAATGACTTCATCACATTGTCATCTCTACAACACCTGGATAACGTAAAGAGACTCCAGTATCAAAATCGTAGCTCCAGTCTGAGACCAAGCTATGGCCACCCCATTACTCACACACATGGACACACCTCTAGGCCTTGGGTGAGAAGGATTAACTTTGGGAAAATGCAATGCCCAGGTCTCCACTCAGACCTGTCCCATGAACTCAAGAGAGCCTCCCCACATATCCAGATATCAGGTAATTTTCTGAACCTCAGTACCAAGGCAGTCTTTAGCTGTCTCAAAAGGGAGGAGATGAGCTGATTGCACAGGTTGGTAACAAACAGGGCAGGGAGCCAGGAAATCAACACACCTACACTCTTCCACACTACTGGATGAAATAAAATAATTTGGAGTTAGCATGGGAAAAGTGTGTGCTAGGAGGCTGTTAGTTCCTCTTCTGTTGCCGTAGGCAGTCAGGAGAAGCCAATGAAATTAATTAGTCAAAGCTTAGCTAACTATTTGAGGGCCACAAAGAGAATTTTAGGGCTGTGCTTAAGCCTGGTCCCTAACAGTGGCTCTGAGATACTCTAAAAGCAGGACAGCTTTGCWCTAGAGGGTTGGGAGCTACAGAATATGAAGTGGTTAATTTGAAACATGCTAATATTTTAAGATTCAATAGGTATGATATTTCTTATGGCAATTGCTTTTTACAGTGCTTACTTCTGCAGGAGAACATATATTCTAACTGTAAAAGGAATTTAGAAAAATCACTCTCTGATTTTTTCACCTGATATCAGAGACCTGGAGTGGACTGTAGAAGTTCCTTCTTTTGGATTTATTAGGGTACTTAATACTGGAATATAATTTATAGCCATCCCTCATGACAGAGTAGACAGGAAAACTCTGCTTTTTACTGTGATGATTCCACTGAAAGTGTGCACGCAACTTTTAGAAAAATATGTTGATAATGAACTGGCTCCCACGGTCTTAGTATCTTGTTTCTCTTAGCTGGACAGTCGGGACCTTAATTCTTAACAAGCAATTTATAGGGGTGTACAGTGGATTACCATAATAAGAGATAGAACCACTTATAATTAAAATACTATTGTCCAGGGAGGAAAATAAAAATACAATTGTGCCTTGTCACAGATTTCAAATAAACACATTTTTGAAATGTTCCCAGGTTTTCTSTTTGGGATGTTTTATCTCTTCCTGAATGTTAAAGACTACTAATATATTTGACAATTGTTTATGCTAAGCTAAAAAACAGAGCTCGTTTACATACTTCAAAGTCACTTTTTTAATTTGCTCACTCTGACTTTGGCAGACAAAAAGGAGGACTAGGGTAAATAGCACACACACACACACACATCCTCCCTTCCACTTACTACCCACAAAAAAAAAAAAAGTAATATCCCACTTGCTTTCTCCCCATTCTTACATTTCCAATAAGCTGAGCTTGTATCTGCCATTGGAGAAACACAGCTGAGACCTGTACAACACATATTTAAATTTAACACATTCCCATGGCAGTAATGAACAAAGCAGTCCTTCCCTTCAGGAAAATCCTGGACTTGCACTCCCCAGGTCCCTGAGCAGTATAGAATTTAGAAGAAAAACAGGAAACACATGTGGAAACCAGATAGAACTGACCAAGCCTAGCTATTAAGGTAGCCCAGCCAGTGGCTTTTAAATAAATAATCACATCTATCTATATTATGCCTGGCTTACCCTTCCCTCCCCCACCAGCTATTCATACTGAAACATTTAGGCTAGGTGTATTTATGAGCTTAAATATGCAGARGAAAGGAACAGGAGCTAGTGAACTGTTTACACACATCTTATACTGAGAGTTTACATTTTACCATACATTCATGAAAGAAGAACGAATATAACATTACAGTTAAAAGAAGACCACACTTTTGATTGGTAAGAGCTTATGTATACATAAGCAACTAGTGTCCATATCTGCTTTGTTAAGTATACCCCTATATAGATAAAAATTATATRATCTCAGATACATATGTTCCTGCTCAGAAATAAGAGTAACAGGGYAACATCTCTTTCAGTGATGGAAAAATTAGTCATATTCATAATGGTTAGTGCTGTGGTTTTTTTTCGAAATCTACCTTACTCTACCAAGATCTTTGATTTTTTAAAATCTCTAAAATAATTTATGTAATCTTYGATTTCTGTGTCTCAAGAAGCATTTTACAAATGAAGATGGGACATTTTTATTGTCCTCCAATCCAGTGGTATAGACACAAGATGTAATGTGATATTGTAAATAAAAGATTTTGTAACTCTCAGCACAAGATGTAAGTGATGATAACACAAATCAGACTGTGCACATGAGCTGAGCTCATTTTCACAGAAATATTGCTTTTCCATGTGTGCTTAATGAAACAGCAGGAAAAACATTCAGCCTTTCTAATTGTGCCATCTATGAAACACAGTGGGACTCTCAGCAAAAAGGCTGCCAAGACCTTTAATATACAGTGACCTTGCAACTCTCTGCCTGTGACAAGCAACCTGCAGCATCCTGAGATTCATATCCAGCCTTCTGGGAAAAATCAAATTCACTTTTCTGGGTGCTTGGAAAATTTGACTCCTCTCAGAAAGGATGAATTCAATAAATAGTTCTAAACTAACAAAATTTTAATAATGTGRGATGAGAATGAACAATATTTACAATGACCCTCAATAAGCAAGAAACCCTTGCTTTCTCAAAATACAAACATAATAATTCAAGTCATTGTCTTTATAGAGTGACCTCTATGGAAGCTGGAGCCCCCCTGCAAGTACACTCAATGACTGGGTTTGGAAGACCCCCCCAGGTATTGAATTGGGGAGCTCAATTCAATTTATGGTACTTTGCTATCTGCTAGCCACTTTTCCCATAACTTACTCTAAGGCAATTTTAGTTTTTCTGCTAAACATGGTGGCAAAAGGTTTTGTTTCATATTTTCTAAATATATTTTTCTCTTTCATATTTCAGCATTTCTCCATCCAAAATCTTCAAGACAGGGSAGTAGAACAAGCCGGTAGCCCAGTCCAGGCTTACTTATAATTAATGTCTTGGAAATATATTTGTCACAGAATTCCCCATAGTACAAAAACTTCACTGGAAGCAGGAGATGTCTTTGGCACTGCTTCATCACAATGAGGATGAGCTGTGGTTAACAATAAACACAAAAGGCCCTATGAAGGAGGGAAATAAAGAATGGATTTTGACAAGAACAGGTCAAACTTTAAATTACTTTCTGCCTAAACATATGGGTTTGGAGTGAAGGAAGGGTTAAACACTGAATTTGATATGTTTTTTGTAGCAAGTAAAGACATTGGTGATACTCACTGAATGTAGAAAAACCAGCTAAATCAGTGGTAAAAGTTGCTTTACCCTAGATAAAAGAATCAAGAAAAGCAGTTATGTAGGGAAAAAAAAAACCAAACCAAAATCAAAAAACAGTCTCACTGGCTACTTTGTGTGGTCAAGCAGTGGCAGGAKAACAGCAGATATTTCAAGCATCTTAGGTAAAGTTATATTGCAAGACAGGTTTGCTGGGCCTGGCCCTGCCTGCATTAACCCTTTGTTAAAAATGCATAAAGCTGAGTCCAAGACTGTTCATCCCCCAGAGCAGCATGTAACAACCACCTTTCCTGTGTCAAGCTGGATTTGAAAGCATATATGGATAACTTTTGCCTAGGGAACCTTACTGCCTTCATCACATGGGCAGACAGGCACCACAACCATGAATCTAAACTAATTGTTTGGCACATTGGGCTGTTTAGGTGTTATTATTTACTCCTCTTTTCATGCCTGGGAAAAAAATACAAGAAGTGTGGGGAGGAAGGATAGAAATGGGCAAGAATTTTTTTCAAAGATAGTAGTAGCTCACCCAATAAAAAAAAAATTCTTGTAAACTCAAGTCTCATAAACTCAAGTCCCTTGGGCTCTCTGTGCACTATGACTATGAAACACATGAGCCTTGCTCTTTAATTTTACAACTTAAAAAAAAAAGGTCAAATAAAAACAAACAGAAAAAGTGTAGTTTGTTGTCCTGGCTCATTGCCTCAGTGGTTTGGTTGCTAAGAACAATGAAATGCTAAAAGGCCATTTATACCACAGAAATCCTGAGCACTGGCTCTGCTTTTATCTTAGTCACTGAAACAGAACATTTAATCTACTTGCTAGAAGTAACCTCTTCACACTGACTTTTTGAGATCCACCATAGTGACCCACTTATTTTTGGTATTATATATGCAGCTCTATTTTCCCTACATACAGAGCAGCTGAAATAGGCACCTTTCCATTTAAAGAGGCTTGGTTAAAAGAAATTAAGAAAATGAGAAAAAAAAAAAGAAGGAAAGAAGGAAAATAAGAAACATTGCGGCATTGTGAGCTTTGACTTAATGTGAACTTTCCTATATTCCAGTCATGAGACTTAACCAAGAACAGCCTTGGGGATATTATGATGGGAAAAGCAAAGTGTGGTGATTGCATTGGGAATATATTAGATGGAACGCTGTCTCAGCAGCTGGCGAGCAGCCTTTTGAAAACAGCATTATTCCAAGAACTATATAAATAAACAGAGGCCTTGGGAATTTTTATCCATCCAAAAAAATCTCTTTGCCAAGCCAACCATTACCCAAACTTTCTCTATATGTGTGCCTCACATGGAGGGTACTTTATACAGAGTAAGAGATGACTGATTATGCCTGCCAAAGGCTTTAAGTTTGGGCTGGGCAAGGGCTAATTTGCAAAGGGGATGAAGAAAAGGCTGTGGGGAAAATGTCTTTTCCAGAGGTCTAACCTAATGTAATTATGCAGCTAATTACTGGTGGACTTCCTCTTTGTTACTGCTGCTGACCATCAAGAATTATATTTTACTTTATGTTCATAGGGCCTCAGGTGATAGTTCTTGCAACTGAGTAATACGCACATAACAATGCCCAGATGATAATGCATGACACTGCAGCTCTACCTGCAGAGAAGTCAGAGAAGTCTCCAGAACCAGAAGAATAAGCAAAGTCTGTTCAGCAGCCTTTTCAGCAAGGCTTGTTCAGCAAAGCCTGGGTCAGACCAACAGCCTCAGTTGATTGGATGTAGAAGGACACCATAAGCTTTCTAAAGGCAGCTGCTTTGTCCCACCATAGATGATGAAAATCTGCTTAYTCCTTTCTGAGGCTTCCTCAGTGTAGACTTTGCTATCCCTCCCAGGGCCACCCCAAAAAAATTTGAACAGCGCTTTGCCAGATTTTATYAGGAATTCGTATTCCTAATAAAATCTAAACTAATAATCAGCACCAATATGGAGTTCTATTGACCACAAGTTGTACCAGGAAAATCAGTACCATTACCATGAGAAAGACAGGAGCAGGCCAAAAGCACAGCTCTCCAGATGGCTGTAGAATTGCTTTGCAAATATCCAATCCAATCCTCTTTATTCTTGTGGCCCAAAAGAGAAAGATTAAATATGGAGTAATAATAGGCAAGAGAAGTCAGGAACAAAAGATAGAGCCACAATGACAAAAATGCAAGCAAAGTGTTTCAAGAGTATTTACCTTGATAATAAATATTATAATTTCTTTTTTAAAACAGTTCTTTTTTAAGTCCAGACTTTTTGTCCTGCTCCAAACTTTATTTAATGGCAGCTGAACTTTTTAGCAATGATGTAAGTCTTCTAGGGCTAACATTTGTCAGTTTTACTGTTGACATTATTTTGCCATAGAGAAGAATGTAGAAGGCTCGTGATAATCATATATTCTTGTGAAACATATATTAACACCACTTACAGCTATTGACACAAATAGACAAATAATCAGCACATTCTTTTAACCAAGTCCTCCATTAGTCAATGCCATCATGATGTAATTTATAAGATGTTGGAATCAACAGGCCCTTCTATTTCAGGATTTCTAGGTACTTTCCGAAGATTAATTAATTTTTATAAAGCTCATGGGAAATTTACTCCTGTTGTACAGATGTGGAAACAGACATGGAGCAGTTAAGTGATTTGCCCAAACACACATAGGAAATATGAGTCAGTGTGAAAGAAAGAACTTGTGTCACCTCCTTCTTTCTTCACTTTAGTTAACTGTCAAGTAATAGTGATGAAAGTTATACAAAAACATCACAGGGAAGCAAGAATGGAAACTAAGAAAAAATATCACCACAAAATATATTTTAATAAAATTATGGAAAAATGTAATGACCTATGCAACAATTTTTTGGTAATTCATAATAATTCATGGAAGTTCAATGGATAACAAAACTCCCAGGGTTTGTGCATATGGAAGTAATAATAAAAGTGTATCACACAAAGCAATTCAACATTCAAAATATTTCACATAGCACAAGAACATCATTTGTAAATCTTCATAGACTCAATCACAAAAATCAGATGTAATTTAATTATGTGCAGACGAGGCACAAGCAGATTAATATTTATCTGTTTGAAAACATTTTATGCTTTTATTACAATTATGTTGGTCAGACTAGAAAATTGCGATTCATAAGTCTAGGATCTCCAGGGGCTTGGGAAAAACGGTTTGTTTGGGCTTGTGCAGGTGCTGTGATTCAGCACAGTAACACACAGACTGCTCAAAGGCTCTACACCAAAGAATCCATGGCTTGGTTCCCAGTGACTCAAGCCAGATTCAAGAAACTATAAAAATGAATAGAGCAGTAAATCTCCACCCATTAAAAAAAAAAATTATTTACCATCAATTTCTTTGATGATGAAACATTTTGGTATCCAAAAGTGATACTGACACCTTCAGGTTTACATGAACAGGCTAAAGTTCCACAGCCCATGGTTATATAAGAAATTAGGGCAGAAAGTGAAGGGAAAAAAAAGTACCCACAGGCAAACTTGACCGACACATAGAAGAAGCATCTGGCAGTGTGAATGAAAGCAGTGAAAAACTGATAAGAAATTATTTTTCCCAAACTGTTTCTTAGAAACCAATTCAGAATTTTGACATGGCTTTCATTTTTTATTTTTTAATTCATTAATTTCAAATGCTAAGGTTTTCACAAAGACATACATCTCTGAAGCCAGCAGTGTCATTTTCTGGAGTTCATTTAAGGTGCACAAGCTAAGACTTTAAACAGAAATTATTAGAGGGCTTTCTAAATCTACTTAAACATCATCAAAATCCCCAGAATGCAAAAATTCACTCAGGTACTGTCATTTCCTTTCTTAAGCATTCCAAGACCTCTAAGTATGCACTACTCAAATGATATGGCTGAAATTATGGATGATGGTCCAAGTCCCCTGTCAGCAGTCTTGGAGCAGGTATTTCCATAAGTACTACAGTCCAACAGAATATCAGCTGGTTTAGTATTTTTTCCTCCTTCCTTCCAAAATCACTTGATAGCTGAAAATAGCTGTATTTATCACATATGATGTACCCTACTAATCTACATGAAGATTGCTTTCCTTTGTGCTGTGCTTTAGGAATGGTACTCCCCAATTTAGTGCTCTCACTGAGACCCTCAAAACCGTGTGTCACTTGCTCACTCCCTCCCTTCCCCACTCCCATCCCCCATGGTGATTGGAGCAGAGATTTGGAGGCACAAAAGGTAAAGATCATGGGCTGAGATAAGAACAATTTACTGGAAACAGCAATGAGGTAAGAAAATGAACAGGAACGATACTAATAACAAAAGTGTACAAGACAGAAATGAGTAATTCACATGCAAAACGGTCAGAGCCAGCATCACCTGACTGCTCCCTCTGCCATCTTACTCAGCTGAAAGGAGCCCCTTTTCCCAGGAAGAGACTCCTTTCCCCTTGTGCCTGGCAATGCGGTGAGCACTATAGAATAATCTCCATGTCCCAGCCATGCCCTGTMCTGGCTACTGATAAAATTAACCCTGTCCTCACCGGAGCCAGGATACAAGACAGGACCTCCTCTCTACATTGCCCACATGTTCTGGGCTCCTGAGTGGTCCCTGAAAACAGCACAGATCCTTCCAAGAAGAAGGGGAGCAGGATCAAGAGAGCAGAAGAAAACCATGTCCCCTCTCTCTACAGCATCAAAATTAACTTCATCAAGGACAGTACAGAAAGAACACATTTTATGCAAACTTATCACTCCACAATTTTCTCTAAAGAGATGGAACAGAAGAAGATGGCATTAAGTTATTACTAAAGACCTTTAGATTTTTTATTGTAGTACCACCTCAAGATCAGCTGTGTGGAAAAATTTCTATAAAGAAATTTAAAAAAACCAGATAAACAGTCTTGTTGTTATGGACATAGAATTAAATCACTGACAGGCACACCAATGTCACTCTTAAAATAGCGCACAAAATCAGCAGAAGCAATATCTCTCAAAAATGCTTACAAGACTTGCTCAGATGTTCTCTTATCTACAATCAAAGACTCCAGCAGAACTCAGAAATTTTACTCCCTCACCATGTTTTTATGCCTTTTGGCAGGTAATTCCACATGTATCTGCCAGGTTCATTGGCAGACACAGACAGGTCTGAATGACACTGAGCAGAAGACAGACAAAGGTGTAAACAGAGTGGGAAAGAAGTATTTGAGGAAGGCAATSCAACTACAGAACACATTTTAGGTTYTGGTTTCCTRAATTACCATTAAAAGCTTAATGGCCAGCTTGACTTTTACATCCCTTATACTTTGCAGTGAACATTGACTACTGACTCTTCCAACAACAAACAATCCCAACACCCAGAGCATTGTTTGTTGTGCACATTGTCACACCAGCACTCTTAAGAATGCAAAATGGAACATTAAGAAATTCTGTGTGGTGTTTYCATATATGCTATTCACAATGCATGTATATTTTTTAAGGTTTGGTGGTTCAAACTCTTGTCATCTTTTTAAGACGACCATGAATGTGTCAGAATGATCTGGCCATCATAATAGGAAACTTTCAAAACAAGTAGGTAAYAGCTGAGGATTTTAATCTCATTGTAAAGTAGTATGACATGACCATTCATGAATGCTAATGAACACAAACCAGGATCATAGCTTTACAAAATACCTATAATCTGCTTGCAACAGAGACAAACTTCATTGCTAAACTTCTTTCTCAAGGCCTCCACTATTGCATGCAGCAAGTTTAATCGCTATCTGCATTATCTCCAATTACCATATCCATGTGGAAATCTGTAAATMTGTCTTCAAAATGCTTTTGGTATCAAGCAAAATGTCATTAAAGAGAGTTTAATGAATGAAAAAATGCCATTTGGATCATAACTTGAAATACTACCTCTGTTACTTTCTGTCTAGAGCAGAAACACCACGAGGTAGTGACTGCTCTACTCTCACAAGCCACAAATATTCAGTGTATGGGAAACCCAGACGTTTTGTCAGGAATTCAAACACTAACAGAAATTAGAGGGTGGAGCTTCAAATAAGAGGGAGGTGGTGAAAATTGCGGCCTGGCCCAGCAGAAAACTTAGAGAGTTCAACAAGGGGTGAAAAGCTCTGCTCCCAGGGCAGRAGCACAGGCCGAACTGGCACCTGCTGAAAAGAAGCTTGGCAGTTCCAGCAGATGCCAGCTACAAACAAGGCAACAGTGCACTTCCCTGACAATGAGGGAAYTCTAGAGCTGGGCTACAGCAAGAGGAGTACAGGCAGGAGGGTAAGGGAAGACACTTTCTGCTTCTGTGCAGCACTGGTAAACTGCAGCTGGAGAATTTCATCCATCTTCAACCCCTGSTCCAAGAACAGGGTGGGGTTTGGAGAGGGTCCAGTAACAGGCTTCTAACATGGCCTGGAGGCTGCAGCATGTGGCCTTCAGGTCTTAAGTCCAAAGCTAGCTAAAGCCATGACTGATTTGATGTTCATGCTTTGAGAAGGAAGTTGGACTGGATGACCTTKAAAGGTCTCAGTCAACCAACACTTCCATGATTATGCCAATTGATTCCTCTCTCAATATGTGAGGAGTTGCAGGATAGTCATAGTCAAGCCAAGAACAGCAGCAACAAAGCCAAGCACCCTGTACTACTGAATACTGGGCATTTTGGAAAAACTGAAATATAGCTCTATAAAGCCAATCAACTCATAACAACAGGGAGTTGTTATTATTTGAGATTTGTATGCTTGAGAAAAACTCAGTGCTACAAAGAATGTGTGTGTTTCTAAGGCCCAGCATGACCAATAATGAACACAAAGTCAAGGAACACATCATCTTTTAAGACACCATCCATAACGAATCACTAAGTAATGAAAAAAAATCACCAATGAAACATGAAGTAGCTGCACACACTAAAATAGGGCGTGTGAGTACACACTGCAGAGCACACACGGTAGAATATTTTAATCAGAGACTTAAAGCTAATAGGAAATTGAGTATGAACAGAAGATTAATTGTCTGGRTCATTGATACTGTATCACTCATGTAAGACAGCGAGCTTCAAAAATGTTCAAAAARGTATCTAAAATTCATGAAGTTAATTGAACTCTTCTGATTGTTTATGTGCACTTGCATGGACATTCATTATAGTGGGGGACAGAAACTGTGCTTCCCAAGACAATTTTGGGAAAATCTCTGGTTTTCTCTCATTCCTCTTTCTTTCTTATKCTCCTCTTCAACATATTCTCACAGAAGCATCCATGAAAGAGTTTTTTGTTTTTTGTGAAGAGCACTTAGAGAAAAAATATACAACTGATGACACTGATTAGGTAGCACAGAAAATTTAAAAAATTCTAAGAATACAATTCTATTCTCCAAGATGTATTAAATCCCTCAGAATTTTATAGCTGCAAAAAAAGGCTAAATRTGTCCATCAAAGTCACATATCTTGATTTGTTGACAAGTGTAGAGAAAACTAAACTGGAAAGCACTTATGGAATATTTTTCCCTGAGGTCTTGTACAGTTTCCTCTAAGCATGAAAAAATTCAGGTCTATTTTCACACATCCATGTCATTAATTTTGCCGCAGTTGGAGTGAGTACATAAAAATCAGAAGGATTTTAAGTTTTCATTTTTCTCCTTTTCAGATTTGAACAGAACAGAAAAAATATATTCCTTGCAAACTTGTAGCTCTTGGAAGTGCAACAAAGAAAACCAAATTAAGGACTTTTTTGGTTTGTTATTCAGAAGACAGGTGGAAAAGGATGAGAAATTCCTTTTCCACTCACATATACCTAAGGTACCTAAGAGAAAGTTTGAATCAATATTTTAATAAAAAATATCAGATTTTAATAAAAAAATGTAACTTCCACATCTTTTTTTTACCCACAGTTACATGAGAGTATAAATATTCTTTTTACATAAACCAAATTTTAAAGATTTAAGAAGCAAGGAGGATAATGTGAACAAACAAGTTTGACTAACTGTTTTTTCCTCACAGGAGAAGAAATATTCTTTTTTCCTTTAACTTGTATGTATTTCAAGACACCCTATTTTTAGACTAAAACTTCCTGACTTTAGTAGAAGATGTAACTTCAGAATTTACCTAGAGTTACATTACTATTTACTAACTCCAGGAGAAGTCTAGTATAGTAATACAATACCACTTTAATCAACATCGTCATCATGTATTTGGAATTACTGTTGAACAAAATTTATTTAGTCTAATTTAAGTAAGTTCTAGGATAAATCCTGTGCAGTAAACGTTGATAATAATGCTGCAGTCCAATAGCATTTTAAGACRGCTAAAGCATTGCTTTATTCTGCACATTATCTGTCATGAAGGTTGGCAGAACAAATAYCTCATGTTTATTAATTGATTTGTTTTTTCTTATTTTAATCTTCAACAGAGGTAAGGTACTAGAAGAAACATAAAAAAGGTTTCAAAGAAATAGGAAAAGTCTAGGAAACAAATTCTGTCCCCAGTCTAGGGTAATGTTTCAGGTAGAAAAGGTGAACATCATTTTTGGTTGGAATCTGAAGTAATGGCTCTTTTGACTTTTTGGATTTATCAGGCCTAACTGGTCAAAATCAGACTGTTGTCTTTAATCCCACACAGCAGGGTGCCAAAACAGAGATATATTTTAACTGTAGACAAATTCAGCAAATGTAAATTGGGATAGGGAGCGGAGGGAGGGATAGTCTATCATTATGACCATGAGTGTTCTGGCCAAAAGAGCTATGGTCTGGTTTGTCCCATTCACGAAATGAAGCTCTTTGGGAACAAAGAACTACAAGAATTTCATAATCACAGAATACAATTTTTTTAAACTTGGTTGTAGCACCAGAACSTCCACATTTACTGGAAGCAAGGGCAAACCTAAGGTATCAAAACACTAAATTTCAAAAACATGGTGCTTCGTGCAGAACCAGAAAAAAAAAAAAAAGCTTTTGTCTACCTCAATTTAAGACTGAGCAGAACTAATTTCCTTTTCCAACCACAAACTCTCTAATCATCTGACCAGCTGCACTGTTCTCACAGAAAGAACACATGGAATAAGGACTAGCATTTATTGATGTAAAATGATCATGAAAATCTGTTAATATATCTTGATGGCTATTATATCCCCTAAAGTTAATTTGTCCCAAATTTACAACAGTTKGTTTCAAAGTTCTTTTTACAAGCTTCTTTCACATGAAGCTGCTCCAGAAGCCATAAAGGGCTAACAGTGCAATCAAGGTTATAGAAGAGAAACCTATCAAAAATCTCAACTAATGTCGTCAAGTAGAAGAAATCAAATACAAAAAATGTAATTCRAATCCAGGAGTGATTTTTTTATAAATTCCCATTCCATGTCAAGATTTGCTGCCTGCTGCCAGCATCATCCCTATGGCAGCCATGGCATAGGCTGGCACGGGGCAGGGATGCAGACCATCTTCCAGACCCTGCAGCTGCAGGGAGGCTGGAGTGGCCAGAGGAGAAAGAAGGGATCACTGCCTCAAGGCTCAGGGAGAGCAGGTGGGAACATGGAGCAGGGCAGGTGATGGAATCAGGCAGTGCTCAGTGTCCGTGGGCACAAGGGCTGTGCCACACGGGCGCCAGGTACATTCCAGTCATGTGCTGATCATGTGCTGGTCAGTTCTTCCTCCTGTATAAATTTTGACTGAAATAGGTATTTTTATAGTTCCTAAGGCAATGTACTTCTAAAATGTCTTAACCATCTATCTGAAAACATTTATAAATGCTCTAAGAAATCTAAAAAYAGCTGCATTTTCAGAGGACATGGGGAGACAAGATCACAGAGAAGTCCACRGTAGTGTTTCAAATTTAAGAGTTTGGAAAAATTCATTACATAAAATAACAACCTGAGCTGGTGCACCAAACAAAAAAAAAAAGGGGGAAGAACATTTAGTGCATGTTTTAAATTATGAAATAGAAATTTCACAAAGCTGCCAAAAGCAGAATGACATTTTAAAAAAATCACCACCACCAAGCTGACCCCAGCAACCAAACYAAAAATGTACAAAAGCACAGAGAGAGCAACCTTAAGTCGTGGCTGTGCTATAACCTCTTTCAAATTGTGGACTTGCTGCAGAGACAATTCCCTACACACATGCAGTGCAAGTGGAGAAAATCCATGCTGCCCTGGAGTGTTTGCACTATGCAGGCAAGACACAGCCAACGCTGAAGCTCTTCCCTTGCCTAGCAGAGCAGACACAACTCCAGCTCTGCCTCAGCATGCAGAAAAGCAGACAGGAGCACTCTCCCCAAGTCTATACTGCCAACAAGTAAATGCCACCTACCATTATGAGAAGCTAAGAAAGAAAGTAAAGTTGGCTGGTTTTAGAAAAAAAACAGCTAGTACATCTATACACTCAGCACAGTAAAATGGCCTGTGTCATATAATCTGAAGAAATTACATCTGAATTTTACTGCCTTTTGTTCAATGAAATACTTGCATATTCAAGCTCATTCCCACAGTTCTTGAAGATAAACAGCCCCTGACATCATYGTGGAGTTCTATTTTCAGAAAACTTTATTTATTTCTACGTGGTTTAATGTGCATCTGTTTACATAAATATTTAGATATGTGAAAGCACATCCTGCTCAAGCTGCTCTGATAAACAAAAGTCAGCTGTTATTCCTTCTGCACTCCTGACTGCTTGGAGCTGTGCCTATTCCCYAGCTCTGGTTTATAATGCAGCCATTGTGCTTAGAACGAGGAGTTTATAAACATATGCTTGAAAAATGTAGCCTGGCTTTCCAGCAATATATTTCAATGGCTCTTTTATCATGAAGTTGCTCACAGTTGGTGTGCCTCAGTGCACTGAAAGTTTACATTTCTCCACAAGGCCTCACATGAGATATGTATTGACAGTATTAGCAAAGCTGGGAGGTGACAGGAAAAGTGAGCATTAGAGATGAAGAAAACGTTTTTATCGTACTTTTATCATTTTATGTTTAAGGGCTCTCTCTACAAACTACTTCCACTGATAACAGAAGCAGAGTTTATGGAATATGGGATGAAATATTTAAATCTACCAGTGGCTCATCTGTTTGACCTACAAACCTGGTATTCCTGCTCAACACGCAAGAAAACTTAGTACAGGAAGCTGAGGAACAGAGGAAGGGTGAATGTTCTTGCAATCTGAAGGCCAGACCAGGAATCAGAAGATCTGAACTAAGCTTCCACGGTTGCCACACAAGTCTTATGYGAGTCTGAAAAACTCTTAGATCCTGGGCCAGTAACATACTTAGCACATCCCACTGACTTCAGTCTCTGGCAAGACCTGAATCATATGTGACATTCTAAATCTAGTGAAATTTTTCCTGTTACTCTAGGCACTGAATGGAGCTTTCCTTTACCTCAGAAAAAACAATAGAAGTGTTCTCACTTTTACATATATATATATATATACGCACACACCATGGCCACACATATGTGTATTCTTAAAAACAATTACGCTTTGTTTACCACACAGAATTATACTGGGCACTTTCTTCATTGTAAATCAGTAGCTGTCAAAAAAAAATTATCAATTCTATACAAATTCGCTTAAGTCACTGCTGCATCCATATGTAACTTCTTTGTCAAACATCTTCTAGCTACATTTTTTGTATATGTCAAACTTCTGGAAGTCAGTAGTTTAGAACATTCTGCAGTCCAAGAAGTTAATTATAGATCACAAGATTCTTGAAAAGGTTTCTCATACTCTAATTCATTTGAAATTAAGACTACTATAAAAGTTTTGCATTAAAAACAGACACACGAAAATGAGAATGGGCTATAAATACTACTCATGTTTTTGAAAAAGCAATCCCAAATTCCACAGAAGAGTGAAATGGAGATGTATATACAGCTCAATCTATTCCAAAATTCTCATTTTTAGATCACACTCATTTACTACCAGTAAAAATTGTCAGAACCAGTAACCAATGACCTAGGCAAGTTCTCAGTCAGCAATGGATGAATTCGTTACTGGTTTAGGTTATGTCTCCCAACTGTCCCTGCATAATGACTGTTGATTTGGACCATGAGAATTGGATCTCTTTGAGCTGAAGTTACAGTGAATATGTGCTCCAGCCACAGGTGTATGCAGCCCATGGAGCCACATGAGAGCTAGGCTGGAGTCAATCTCAAAATGCTCACACTGTATCCTCTGTTTTGTTCTGCAGTTCAGTCTCCACCAGCCCTCAGTATTTCTCAATGAAGACAAAGTCTCAATGAGACTTTGTCCAAAGTCTTTGCTCCAAAGAAAATGAATACAGAGCTCACTTTATGACCTGGTTATTTTTCCCTCTGTTTGGAATGGTTACATATATAATTAAATCAGAACAATTACTGTGGAGAGAGGAAACATTTTCCAGCTCTTCCTTCATCTTTTCAACAAACTGTTTTTTTCAATTCACAACCCTTCAAAACTTTTACTTTCATGCTCCCAAAGAAACATCAGTACTGAYATATCCAGGCTAATATTTTTTTAAAGTTAAGACAAGGCAGATGTCTCTTTTTTTTTAATACAAGTCTGGGTTAACATAACAATACTTTCTATATGTTCAAAGTAAATCCAAAAAGCTGTGTAACAGATATGAATTATGCAAATGATGATTCAGCTTTCATTTTTTCAATCAAGTAGGACAGCTCAGCATAAATGCATTAGATTAGAGGAGCTTAAACCAAACTGCAGATACTTCATCAGTTCAAAACTCTGTGTCTTTTTATATAAAAAAACAACAAAAAAGCAAAACCAAAATCCAACGAATGAAAAAACTCACACAAACCAAAACCCAACACTCAGTATCTTCCTGCTTCTTAAAAAGTAACATTAGAAGCAACCAAATATGCATATAGAAGCCTTTAAACATGAGTTTTACAATGAAAGCTAAAGCCTATGACTGGTTCCATCTGGTTGCTGACACACCAGCAGAACATGGAGACAGCTACTCTACCAAGATGATATCTCCCTCTAAGAAATATCTTTGAGTAACAAAGTCATCAAAATGTTTGCCTCCCAGCTTCTTTATAAGCTCATGCTTCTTGGGAATAAAGATGTGTGACACGGAGGTTTTTATTTTTCTTCCTCCAACACTTGCTAAATGATCAGCCTGACAAGGAAGAATTCTCTAAATGTCCTACACTGAGTAGCATCAAAACATTTCAGGAAGAAGCCCTATTTTGTTACAGAAAAAKTCAAAATAAAAGAAAGATAGATTAGAAAGATAATCATGTGAGAAGTTTCCACATATGTCATCATACAGAGTTGAAAATTACACCATTGCARTTCAAAAATGACTGACTTCAAGCACAGATTAATTTGTACTGACTTCCAGATGTGGTGAAGCCACAATGTGCCAGATATCCTCAAAAGGGTGGTACCAAGCGCCCTTTCAAGCACCAATACCAATACCAACCTTATCAAGCACCAATATCAGCAGGTATCAGCAACAAGTCACAATAAAGACTTAGGCCTGAAAGGCCAGAAGGAGTAAACCTGACAAGCTGGAAATAATATACAGAACTGGAACTGCTTCATCTCTCTTCACTGTTCATCTCTAGAACGTTAAAGAGAAAGAGAAGAAAAAGGAAAGCCACAATATAGGGCAAGAATGTACATTATGAGAATCAGTCTAAATTGGGAAATTTCAGTAAATATGTTGGGTCGGTTTTACCACTTCTTTAAAATTTTAAATCAAACCTTGTATTTCCACATCAAAGTATTTACAGTCATCCTGATACCCAAAAGTTTGTTATTTGGTAACTACAACAAATGCAGTATTATTTTAAGTGAGTATTTTATTTCAAAACATTTATGTACACGCATGTTGACAACTTTAATTTTTACTAGAACATGTTTTAGGCAGTAGATAATATTTGCCAATCTGGAACTTTCCATCCCCCCCACATTCCCTCAGTTTTYAGAATCAACATCAAGAGAGATGCACATCTTAGAAAAGAATGAAATCTCAATCAGCACTTGAAGGGACCACTGAGAATCCTGCAAAGAGTTCCAGATGTTTGGCCACTGATGCACAAATGCTTGCACCATGGAAAAATCTTCCCAGGTGTTTGCAGTTTCATACATTGTTGCACAACAGGGATCATAAAGCTATTTCCATGAAGGAGGGCCATCCTTAACCAAAGGCATGCCCCAGGATCACCAGACTAACCACCACCATGGCAGAAACAAAGAACCAACCAAGTACACCAGCACCRTTACGTGTTTGGTCAGAGCATGCTAGACCAGAGGCACTGAAGCTCATGTTGGCAGCACAGTTTGGACCCTCATTCTCCAGATGAGGAGCCTGGAACAAGCCAGCCTATCCAAAGGCAGCCTAGTTCAAGGTGCTCATCAACAAGAGCTTTAATTTCTAACTCAGAGGCAATATTGACTAGAGAGGCAAATGTTACCTTGATATAAAATGATATATAATGATATGTAACCACACTTCTGATTTGGTAACCTGACCTGTGACTTATACGATATTTACAACCTAAATGACAGCCCCTGGAACCTCCCSAAGCAGACAGATCCAAAATTAGAGGATCTTTAAATGTTTATATAAAAACATGAAATTCCAAGTTAGTGCCAGAGTTTGAATCAGCATTTCCAATATTTTGACTTATTTTGCCAGTTTCCAAATGCCATCTCTAAAATGCAGTGAACACTACTTTGGGTGCTCAGTTCCTTCAGACTAAAGCCATAAGCTATATATATTATTAGTTAATATTCTGAATTTTATTTTTTGTCCAAACACTGAAATGCATGAACATTTGAAAAGTGAATAAGATTATGGTTAAATTTAGGACATTTTCTAAAAATATATACAAGAAGCACAAAACAAAAAAAAAAAAACCAACACAGAGATTTTGTGTAACTACTAAGGAAATGTTTTGGTTTTAATGGATATATTCTTTTAGCTTAAAGAATATATCCTAGTAAAAATGGGATTAAAATATGCACCTAGTAAAAATAAAACCCAGGGAAAAGACTTGAAATTCTGATTTCTTCAATGGTCTCTTATGTAAAATGGAAGTATTTACAGCTACCTGAAATGTTTTAGTTGCTTTTTATTTTTTTTGGTTTGTGCCTTCCAAGTGTGTTTGTTTTTGTACTGCTAACTTATGAATCTYATAAAAATCAGATGCAGAGCTTTGCATTTATACTACAAAGGGCCAAATACAGCTACAACAWCCAATGAGCAAATGGAAAACTTTTGAAGCTGCATGTAGGATAAACTACATAAAATAATTTAAATAATGTACCATTCAGCCTAGGCCGATAACTGATCATTCCAAACTGCAATGTACATTCAGTATTTATAATGATTGGCTGGAGCTAAAACTCTATAAAAATATGTTGAATTCCAAATTTGAGTTCCTCAGCAGCAGTACATACCACTGTTCACAAGTTTTCAAACAGGTCCTTRACCAAGAATCACCTTGAAAAGAGGCAATAACTTTTCATATCTTCTAGGCTGGTTGGTTTGTTATTGTTTCTTCCTAATTAATTTTGTTAAAATAACTTCGATGCTAAGTACATGATTGGGTTCAGGAGTTCAGTGCTTTTTGGTTTTCCATAGTTATCTTGCAAATACCCTCTTCAAACTTTTAAGTCAGATTTTGGTTGTGGTTTTGTTAATTTTCCTTTTTTCGTTTGTTTTTTTTTTAATTTGAGTGCTGTGCACGTGTTTGATAAGAGAAGAAAACACAGTACACAATGGTGAAACTACAAAACAAAATTGTGTGATTTGATCCTGTTTCGAACACTGCAAGGTAGCCATGGGCAGTTCTGAGGGCAAACAAGAATATCAGTGGAATGGAATTGTGTCAAGAGGATGGGGTTGTTTCTATTGCAATTAAATAAATTTGAAATGCTTCAAAGGCAGTTAGTAATCTGCTTTATGATTATCTCCTAAAGACATGATCTCACATAAACTGCAAGTCATTTGCATTCTCTGAACAACTATTTTAATTACATGAGCTGCAAAGTACAGTCGGGGGTAATTTAGAAAGTATTCTTGAATAATACATCATTCAAGCGTGCTTAACTCAAAATAAGGATGTATGAAGAGAAAAGAAGATATCAAAGATCTGAAGCATAATTTGTTTTGTTTTCCTTATTGTGTACATTTATTAGCTGACTCACAACAAATCAGTATAATTTTATTACACTTTTATTTTAGGACTGTTTGAATCTGCTTGATTCCTGCTTAAACACAATCAGCTACGGATCTCTCTATTTTCAGAAAGGCAACAGTATCAGATTTTTATATTGATCAGTATAGACCTAAAATGACAGTAGCATTCTTCATAATTTAAAGAACCATTAAATTCATAATCGCATGATGATGATACATACTTCTAAAGACATTCARTTGAAGTAATAACCTAAATGGTTTTGGTTCCTTTAAAATAATTTTTAAAAGGTAGATAAATTTTTGTCCTATTGTGCTTTTATGCATAGGAGAGTATGAGCAATATATGTGAAAAATTATCAACATCTAGGAATAAGAACAAGATCATTAATTCAACACCTGAATTATTCCACTCATTAAACTCCAGAAAATTCAGCCAGCATCTAAAATGTCTCCTGTAGCACCAATCAGTTTCAGTTCAGACACATTACTTCTCAATCCCTGGCCAAGAAATTACATCTACATCTAAATATGTAAGCTTTCAGAAGGCAATCAGTAATTTCAAGTGCATTAGTTTTTAYTTGCCTTGTCTGAGACACCTCAGGAAAAAACCCTTGATTTTTACGAGGTGCTGAGCATCCATACAGCAAAACTGAATCCCTGTGTAATACTGGGAATTTGAAACTTCAAATATTTAAAGTTAAATAGTTTTTTAAATCTGTGGTAATTTTTTCTCAGTAAACATATATATCATCATTTCAGAGACAAACAAGATTTCAGAAAAAGCTCCTCAGTGTTCTTTGAAAGTAGGTATCTATTTTTACTAAGTATTTGGCTGCAGTTCCAGATGATGTATTTTTTGTGCTTTTTCTGATAATTTTTCAGCCATGATCTCTTTCTTATTCTGGTTTACTGTGGAACTACATAACCAAATGTTGGTTTAATAATGAATACATAAGACTTGACAATCAAAATTAACATAGTGGTTCCTCCAAAACTCTGTCCAAATATGATGCTTGTATCATCTTGTAACTCTTGGGATCTTTTCAGAGGTCTCTCTTAAATAAGATCCTTTGGGAATGTTAGGAGCTGTGGYTGTAATATAGTATAAGCTGAATCTGTAACAGGATTGATCAATCTCATTAAGTTCTGTGAGAAGCATGCCTAATTGTTTTMATCATCCACGTTCTCATGCTCCAGATACATTACAACAACTACTCCAGTATTTCCCCACATATTTTCCCCCACTGTCAGCAATCTCAATACTGTGGGATAAAAYCTCATGTCATAAACCATAATTTTATGGGGTTCTAATGCATCTTGTCTTGTTTGGTATTGCATATTTGATATAGCATTATTTATCCTGAGTGAATAGAGCATACCAGGATGTGCATCAGCCATATGTTGGAGATGGGTTGATCCAGTACCTCCAAAGAACAGATCCAAACCAAACAGCAAGTCCCTGATTCACTGGAATTGTTCAAGAACATTCCAGACTTCTTACTGATTCAATATGGTATTAATCAATTCAAACTGCCAGCATTTTAAAAGGTAATATTTTCAAAAGAAAGAAGCATCAAAACCTTAGGAAAACAAAAATTTTCATCACAAGTGCTGACCATAGAAGAAAATAAAATGAGTCTGCCTTCTGAAGTAATCATAAAAATTAACGAATTTTCAACAAATAAGATGTGTATTACTTAGCAGTTTCAGGGATTTATTGATTCTTTTTTTCTTTCTCGTTGTGCGTACAAATAGATAGATGACACACTGCAATTTCTGCTCTGACCTACAACTACTCCTTTTATTTTTTTTCTGGGGAAAACAAGTGCAGAAAATGAAAATTCTTCAATCTATTAATTCAGACTAACAGCTGTGTTAACTGTGTGACCTTTTATATCAAGTAAACTAAAAATTAGATGGATGTATTCCTCATGAAGTTATGGTCCCTTTTTCAGCCCAAATTTGCACTAGTAAAAATAGTATTCAATACTTGTTCCCTGTTAAATCCAAAGCAAATTGAATTCCATTGAAAAATCCTCAGTGAACTTTAATTAAACTATCATTTATCTTGTTAATTATAATTTCTGACAACTGCTACAAATGATAGCTATTAAAAAATATAGGAAGGAAGAAGCAAATTATTCTAAAGGATGCATTTCATAATGTATGCTGGGCAACTTTTCTGACAATCTTGCATGAAAACATTTCTCTCTATGATCTTTTTTTCCCCCACCATTGCATCACTTTTGTTATTAATTCCTCTCCCCCTTAATCTTTCTGTAACCATTTGACCCTTTGCTTGGCATTTCAGTCAGATAATCTCATTTATTCAAGGGGGATTTCTTTTTTCTACGTGCACTGTGGTACACTCAGATCACAGATTTCAGTGTGTATTGGTGTCCTGGATGGCATGCTTGATGTGAATTTATTGGCTGTTTTTGTTACTCAGCCCCACTGGGGTTGTCCTCCCTCACACATGCCGTTCTCCTCCTGTTTACCTTGGGGAGATTCCCAAGGCAGATGAGATAGGTAGGGCTCCCTCCTCCCCCAGCACATCCTCATGCAGATTGCAACACACCACTAACCTCCACTGCCAGTATTTCTCACAGGAGAGACAGGCCCAAATCCCTCTGCTCCCATCAAGTACCACCACTGAGCTGATTACAGCACACACAGAGACCAGCAACTTATGAGAGTTCTTGTTGTGATGTGCACATGGGCTCTAATTCTGTTCTCACCATTCAAGAACACAGAGAAAGGCTGTCTGGTGAAAACAGAATTAACTGCATTATCATATTTCACTGTGAAAGCAAAATTTGGCATGTTTGGAAGAAAAAAAAGCTGATGCATTACAGCAATATCAGCTCATAGCACACAGGCCAAGGCTACCTCTGAATTTTCAGTCACAAACTTCATCTTACCTCTAATTTTAAATCAGAGAAAATTTTCAAGCAGGATTAGCACTGAACTCCTGAATGCAATCATGTACTTTGCACAGAAGTAATTTTAACAAAATTAATTAGGAAGAAACAATAACAAACCAACCAGCCTAGAAAATATGAAAAGTTTTTGCCTCTTTTCAAGGAGAGGAAAAAAACCCCACATCTTAGTTGAGGTCAAGCAATATTGTTATATGTTTCATTAAAAACACTTGAAAGATATATTTAGCTGAAACTACATATATGTATCAAAGGTATCCTACTATTTACCAAGCTATCTTACTATTCATATCCATATTAATCTCACAGCATGATACACTGCAGTGATGAAATATGGGTAACCTGCCAAATATATTTGTTCCTTAATCATCTTTAGAGCCTATTTACAGATTTGAGGTCTTTTGGTATTACTACATAACAGATATGAGGGATTGAAAATTATTTTAAAAGTAACATTTTGCAAATGTTCCAATGTATTACACCCATGCATATTTYCCAGCCTTTAGCAGCAATGCTGAACATTATCCTATCAGTCAATTTATAGTAAAATTTGGGAAAAGACAATATATAAAAACACAGAGTAGGAGACTGAGGCTATGTTTTTGAAAGCAATTGGGAGCTTATCTTGGAGAGCCAATATCAGCACCTCTCCTGTCCCTAGCTGTGTAACTGTACTGTGGCAGAGCCTGAGAGCATCAGCCATTGATGATCTCAGCTTGCCAGGTGCATTACTAATAAAAGACAAAAGGCCTGCCAGTTCTGCTAAATAACAACTGTTAATGTAAGCTGACATCACACTATTACACTTTAAAGATATGTTGGCTGATCTGAAAATATGCATATTTTCGTACATATTTAAAATCAGACCTGTCATAACTTTATCTTAACTATCAACCCAAATAGTCTCCGAGGCCTTTTTCCTGGATTTTAAGTCTCTTAACTTCAGCAAAATCTATTTAATCTTAACTAGATTGCCTCTTTTTTTGCCCTGACAGAGTGGAAGTCTGTTTTGTTTACTGCTGATGAATGAACAAGTTGGGAAAACTGCTAGAGAAAAAAATAAGTAAACTAGGAATACTGATGCTAGGGCAAAAAACATTTTAACAATTTCATCATGTGTTAGATCTATTTTTAAAAATGCTGTAAATCTAAAATCATTATCTTATTCCTCATTTTGCAATATATGCTTAACATATTGAAGCATTTTCTGGTAAATCTTCATGGAAAAACTCATCACCACATTTGCCTACCCAACCATGCAAAAGTTGACAATTCAGTTGTGGAGAAAACTTTGTGAGATCTAGAAAAGAGAAAGAAATGCTATTTTTCTTCTACAAAAGATTAAATCTAACCTTTTGCCATCCAAAAAAAAAAAAAAACCAAAAAAACCATGACTTCAACAAGATGGGKTTTTTTTCCTCATGGATGAGCTTTAAGTAATGCATGTTTTTCTTTAAAATATGTTCTTGATATCTTTAAATTATTATAGAAGCAAATYGTGATGAGTTTGGGTAGACAACAATAGATAAATAAAGCTGGATTGAGGAATGCTTGGATAGGAAGGATGATTCTACTAATGAGGAACATCTGAGAAGCACATAACACAAGCAGGATGTTGTATATTTTCCATAGTTCTCATTACACACAAAAATAATTCAGTCCTTCCTAAAAATATTAGGTCTTTACATAAAAGTACATGGAATATTCTGGTTTCCCCCCACCCCCCCCAGACAGAATGAACACCTTCCTGCTATTCATTAAACCTTGTTCCACCACTGTTTGCATAGAACAGCCTCCTACTATCATACACAGAATGACTGCATAAATGTAAAGAGGAGGTATCAAAACAAAGGATATAAGCAAGCAGTGTTCCTTTAAAGTGACGTATAAATGATAAAATAAAGAGTATTGAGGTTACACTTTCAAAGGGATGCTACACAAGAAATCCAGTGCASTATCTAAATATCAGTATCTGATAAGCCTTTAAAAACATAATTGCTTCTTTAATTCTAACTGAAATTATCCAATTACATTCTTGCTACCCTCATGTTCCCTGAAAATTTTATGCTCCCAGTGCAAAATATAATTTTTTCTTTCCTTTTCAAAATACAGCTCTAGTTCAATCTAACCTAGGGTATTATAAATATGTGAACTTGGCAGTAATTGGCTTTTTTGGACAAGTTAAATTATCCCCTACTGCAGCATAATTAAACTATGTCATTCAATAAAAATAAACGTAGCAGGAACTCAACCCAGTAACTGTAATTTGTCCATTCTCATGTCACCAACACGTCTCAGTCTTGACACAAACATATTTTTAGTTATGACTTCTTTAAAGGAGATCAAATCTGAGTTTTTCAAAAGCGCCAGGCAGTTTCATTTTAGGCTACAATTCAAGGGTTGATTCAGGCTCCTTTTGACCTTTGCAGATTACATATCTATTTTGTGCAGTAATTTAACTCTCTCCCTGGCCCTTGAGCCCCTCTTCACGCTGCCTGCAACACCAGTTCCCTCCAAGCTACTTTCTACTGCAAGCATAAAGAAGAAAATCTCGAACTCAGTAATGTGGGRCACCCAAGATTCCTCATATCCAGGGCCTGGCAAGACTATGCCATGTTTCAGCCCTGYTCCTGGGCTGTCAAAAATTTTCACATAGTTTTGTCCCTTCATACACTTCATGAGCCATTCTTGGCACACAACATTTCTTCAGGATGAAAATTATTCTTTCCATTRCAGGCACTTAGAATCAAAAGTAATTACTAGAGCATCATTGGAAGATTCCTTGATGGAATACAGGCTGAGTACAAGGCAGTGAAACGTCCKGCTCTGTCACATGTACCAGGGGACACCTGCTTTAGCAGTACATCAATGCTGTTTCAAAATGCTATAAACATATAGGAACATACAGAGATATGGAGAGCATTTCTTCACTGAGGGGAGATGGCTTATTCTGAATTTGATTGCTGTAGGGTTACACATATTAAATGATTAATGAAAAAAATAATTTCCCAATAGCTTTGTGTGTTTCTCATGTATTTTTCATTTTACCTAATTATCAAACTGTATACAAATTTACATGAAATTTTTATAACATTTTAGTGAAGTCTTAATTCTAGGACACTTTCAGGGCCTGGCCTCTCTGAACAGAGAGATTATTTTGGGTAATAAATGTAATTTCCACTTGACTATAATGCTTTTTGCACTAATAGTGCTTGCATTTGGAAGCCAAGTCTAGCTCCATTTGAGARCACCAACAAAACTACCAAGTGTTTCAACAGATTTTCACCAGACTGCAAATTCAAATGACAATTTCTTTTCCAACTGAATATACTTCAAAATAATTCGAAGTAATCCCTGCTATTCAGAGATTTAACTAACTTTACAGATTTACAAATTGTATCATTCTGGGAATTTAGATTTGTCTTCTGAAGTCTTTGGCGGATGGCTTTGTACGTCTTCAAGTTAGTTAACTCACGGTTAAGGCCCTTCCAGTCACAGCTCTTTCTTGTGTATTTTCCTGATAAAGTGAAGCAGCTTCAGCTAACAAATAATTAGTTAAAAAAACCCACAAAAGCAAACAAAAAGAAAACCCTTGAAACTCCTTGAATTAAGATAGTAAAACATCTGGAAACAACAATGAAAAGTATTGAGGAAGAAGAAGGGATAGAGATATCATAAGAACAAAACTGTAAATTCTCAGGAGATGTCCTGACAGGCCTTTACCCTTTGGCTACCCCTGTGTCTGTGGAACAGGCCAGGCAGATCCAGGGCCCATTGCTGGCCCAAAGGGAGCTGGCACAGCCAGGCCACACACACACTGTAACACCTTTTAGACCCCAAAGGAGGATTGCAGGAGTGGAGTTACCTTGCACAAGCAGGACTCAGCCCTTGCCCAGGCCTGGCAAATCTTACCAGCTCACTGGGTTACCAACAGGTAGGTTATACAGGTGGTTGGCATCACTAAGCATAACCAGAAAAGCAGGAATTGCCAAGCAGAGAGACATGAATGCTTTGCTTTGTGAGTATGGCACCAAGACAGCCCAGGGCACAGAGGAATGAATATAGAGAACTAAAGTGGATAGTTCAGCCATGAATACTAATAAACCACAGGCTATCACTGTCATAGAAACTGGATAGATGACATTGAAAAACAATAAAGTCTTTTCATTTTGAAAATGAGCCACTTGAAAGTCTGGGAGACCCTCAGCTCTGACTGTACAATATGAAGGGAATTGCTACACTGACCAGAGTGCAAAAGTTGAGATAGTTTTGTTGATTTAAAGACAGAATGCCAAAAGAACACATCATAATCTGTTGTATCTTTGGCTTAAACTTGAACTCAGCATAAATTATTTCAGGAATGTTTTTCATAGTCTCTTTTTATATCTCCAGTGCAAAATATATTTTGATTGTATGGCCCTGGAATAAGTCTGTTACTTTTCACATTTTATCWTTTTTGGAACCAGCAAACTGCAACACAGTTTTCTTATCTTTCAACCCATGTCCTTCTGCCCCTTAAGTCAAAAATAAAACACACTGCACCACTTGTAAAAGCAGAGAAACAGGCTAGAGTGGAAATCTCCATTCACTGAGGGAAGATTTTGCATCTCCAAAGGAAAAAAAMCAGAAGCTTAGATTGTGGTTAATCTACCTCATATACTATAGTATTCCATAGCTCAGTCTCCTTCTTTAATGCAGGAAATGTTCAAAAGGCAAAGCTGAGGATTTTTTTAAAGACCACAGATTTACCAAAAAGATCATAAACACAGCTGACATAATACACCAAGAACATGAGATGACATTTACAAACACCCCAATKCCAGTTCACTGGTATAACCAAAAATACAAAAAAGATTCACACATATGAAAAAAGGAAAATCATATTTAATATATTAATTTGAATATTGTATACATGAAGAACAGGAACAAGTCCAAAAAGGGCTCAAACTTGGTGGCTGGCAGGAATATCCATTTAATGTGCCTTTACTTCTTCATATTTTTGTTCTGTTCACAGGAACAATCTCTAAAGCCCTTCAAACATGAGTTTGTTACTGCAAAGGAAAGATTAAAGGAAAGATTATAAAGGAAATGGTTGTTTTATGACCTTCTCCATTTCTAAGGCAGGAGACCAGCAAATGCAATGCTCTTACAAGAAGGACTAAAGATGTTTGAATTTCTAAACACCATGATAACGAGCCAGCTTTAGAACAAGGTTAAGGTGAGAGGAAAATAAGTGGACACAAGGAAAGCAATGAAGAGTATCATTGGTGATATCTTGATCTTTCAAGCTTTTTTTCAAGGTACCCATCCCAAAGACCAGGAAAGTGGCCRCAAAATACACTGATGATGCATTGGGAGGCACAGAGAGCATACAGGGGGTAGAGGCTACAGAGAAACAACAGAAATCACTGGATTGATTCCAGGTTGATTGCAACTCTGCAAGCAGCCATCATGCTCTGTTTATGGAGATACCTGCAATGCTAGTGAACCTCTGCCCACAAAGAGACCCAGAGTCAGCAGTGACAAGGAAATGAGGAAATTATATGATTTATTCCATGCGCTCCCAGASCAACTCAAAGCACTCTGCCCATGCTGCTCAACCCAGTAGGGTACTTGGACTGCATACCAGTAATGAACAGCTTGTAAATTCAACCTTGAACGYTGCTCTTCTCCACATCTGCTTTTCCTTATCTCTCTGTTGATATATTTCTGTCTTAGTTACTCTCACCCTAAACTCATACATTTTCCTTAAGGGGCAGACCCTGAACAGCACATCATTCTTCTAGCATGTAAGACGTAAGCAGCAAGTCGCCTCCTCTGCAACTCTGCAATGCAATTCATTAAAAACCTTAAAAAGAGAAAAAAAAAAACAAACAAAAAAACCACAAACAAACCAACAGCATCCCTAGCCATATTTATCTGCAGTTTTGCTGATCAAATATCAACATGCATAAACAACAAACAACATAAGGACTAGCTAAAGAAAATCAAATGCCCTACAGAACTTGGCACAGCTTCCCAAAATTTTTGTATTGAACTATATTATAATTAGTTTTAATTCTCTGTTTGAATTTTAAATTAGTTAAGAAAAATAGAGCAATTCTTTCTAGTTTGTAAACCCAAATCATCTTCATACCATGCCCTGATTTACAGTCAGTTTGTAAAACTGAGTTATTTCATACAATTTAAAGAATTCTTTTTGCCCTAATACATAATGTCATTACAAAACCCTAAGGAGATTTGGGTTTTTTCAGTGCTTTAAATCCACATAGGCTGCATTATAGATTACCTTTGATGAAACAAGGTTCAAATTTGGAACAGTCATTTCATATCTGAGTCATTCTTGAAGCCATTCCCTCTGAGGGACTACTAAAGTGAGTACAGGTTAGACAATCAGACCAATTATTAATCTAGTCTCTGAGAATATTCTTTATCATTCAATTCAATCATGAGACAAGACTTAAAACTTTGGAGCAATATATACATCAGTCATGGCAATTTTGGGAAAGGCGGAAGGAGGATATTTGACCTTGCTATCTTTGGAATGGATATGTGACATTATAGCTGATAGACCAGCAACAGCTGAAAGAGGTCAGTCTCAGGCAGGTAAACATGTCTTCTTCCATTATAAGATTTTCCATAGTTTAGGTAACTATATCTTTGTCTTGTTTTTGCAAATCAGTCCATATTTGCAAAAGTTTGTATTTTCTAGATCTCAGCCATCCATTCTCTATCTTTGATGATTTAGGATAAATAATCAACAAAAGATTATAACAAAGATTACTTCATTGATCACTTGCACCATTGTCCATCATTCACAAACCAATTGCTCCCCCTGAACAAAGACCCTAACCTAGCAAATTCAAAGCTACTTAAAATCTTCAGAGAAAAATTCATGCAATTGTTCACACCCAAGGAGCAGATTTGAGGTTTTGAACAGACTAAACACCATGGAAAATAGTAGATTCTGTTGGTTATTATGCAGTGCATAAATTTCCAAAGCTAATGGRAAGAGAACATTGTTCAAAACTTCCTCCTCCTCTTCCTTGCATATGTACATACTAGTCAAATGAGAGGCTGTTTTTCCCTTGTCTTTTAAAATCTCTGTTGATGATGGATGAGCTACAACAGAATACACTGAACCTGATACCTTTTTCCAGACAAGGCAGATAGCAGTTAAACACAGGGTTTGAGTGAATAAAGCTGGATTTGCCCAAGAGTAATAAAAACCTAAAACTTAGYCCTTGCCTTAGGGCTTTTATCATCTTGTAGCAACTGGTTCAAATTTGCAGACTACTTTGGAAGCCATCTTRTTGTTCATGAACCTCTTCTGTACTTCATGACAGCTACAGCTTTCCTCTACTTAAGGTTTTCTCCCTGTGTACAAAAAATAGACATATCATTTGGAAATACATGATTCCTTAAGCATGACAATAAATGTCACTTATCAAAAATTGTGAATGTCTTCCTGAAGTCTGATCTCTCTTCACCACAACTGCATCTAACAAGATGAAGGAATTTTCAGAAAACAAGCACGTTCAGAATAGCCAATTGTTGATTTTAGTTGTGTATGTGGAATGGCATTTTTGRGGCATCATTAATACACAGAGGTACAAAAACTCTGTTATAGATGCTACTTCTGAATTTACAGACAATACTTCTGAATGCTTACATAATAGAAATGTGTATGAACATATATTTTATATACACACACATGTAAATATGTATGGGCATAATGCTGAAAGAGCTTGGGGTGTTCAGCTTGGAGAAGAGAAGGCTCAAGTACTGAAAGAAAATTTAAAAATAAAACAAAAAAAAGAGAGTGACCTTTTTYCATGGGCATATAGTAATAGCACAAAGGAGGATGGTTCTAATGAAAAAAGAGATCTGGATGAGTTGTTAGGAAGGAATTCTTTACTCTGTGTGATGAGGCACTGGACCAGGTTGCCCACAGAAGCTGTGGAGATCCATCCCTGGCACTCTTCAAGTTCAGGCTAGGTGAAGTTTTCAGCAATGTGCTCTATCCCCCTGTGGCAGGGGATATTGGAGTCAGATAATCTTTAAGGTCCCTTCCAACACGAATCACCCAATGATTCTATAATGCAAATTTTCTTCCTTCACAGCTCATTAAAACAGCCAGTATCCAAAATTATGCCTCCTAGCTCGGGTGTGTCAAATTAGACCTGTAAGAGGTTTAGTATTGCAATCTTGAGAACTAAACAGTGAGAATATGAGAGMAGCAAATTCTTTTTTTCAGCTGTCACCAGTACATATCAGGAGTTTAAGGAGTTCTTCAGAATGGTGGGGAGGGGTTCAAAAAAACTCCACCTAAGATAGCTCCTTGGCAGACAACATTATTTATGAGACTACTGCTTCAAGTGCTTAAAATTTACAGTAAAGGCATAGTCAAAATAAGGGTGTGCCAGCTTTTAATTTCCAGTTAACACAAAGAAAAGCAAAACACATTAAGGTATAAGAGTGTAAGGAAAAAGAAGGTGCTATGTGTCATCTGCTTAAAGTCTGAAAGAAAATTTTAATTCCTTTGTAATAAAAAAGAAGTTCCTCTGATGACAGATGTTGACTTACACTATTAAAAAAGAGCTTAATTGTTACACTGTTACTGTTCTTCAGTATGTTTTTCAAATGGAGCCAGAAAGCATAAAAGCATCTCCCTCTCTTTAAACCACATATTTCATTAGACCCCTTAGAAGAAACAGTAACAAAGWCTAATATTTTGACAAACTCATAGTAAAAAAGATGGTTGACCTTTAATTTTACCCTATTACAAGAAAGCATTATAAAATAAASTTTATACTCTTTTTGACTTAGGATTTTCAGATAGTTTGCCCTTGACTATAGACCACTGAAATAGCTGGATATTCAGAACCTGAATGCAGAACCACATGGAAAAACTAAAGCAAGGAGAAAGCTCTTCCTTCCTTCCTTTCCCCTCCAGGCTCTACCCCTCCCACATCAAGTGCCAAGTCAGCTCTGAACAGAAACATCTGCTGGTCCTGCTGCAAAGAGAGGAGCCCACCCATTTCACATCCAGCCCATTCCCTGCTCTGCAGCCTCTGCAGGGGCACTTGTCCAGCTCTGACCCTCAGCTTCAAAGCCWGCTCTTACCCTGTGGGGCAGAGACATCCCTGATAGGCAAGAGTGCTCTCTAAATATCTTGAGATGACTAAGAGATTTTCTAAGTTCTTTTTGCTTTCAGTYAGAAAAAAACCAAAAACAAAGTGGTCTTTTTACCTTTTCTAGCCATTGTTTGGGAAGAATGTTTGAAATCAAGCCCATTCTATTTTCTGTTTGTATATTTTTTCCCCAAAGATAAGCATGCAGTACCCTGGAGCTCTTCCATGAAATTAAAAAATGCCAGACACCAAACAGAAGACTGTATGTACTTGTCTTACATAGGAAGAACTGATTGAGTTCTGTAGAAGACAGCCTTTTGACAGGATTCTTGAAATGCCAGTTCTTCATCAAAAACCTTATTACTTTCAAAAGAAAACAAAAAAGCTTAAATAAACCAATGAATAAGACGTATTCCTTATTAGTACACAAGTSTGCATAATATTTATACACTTGGTTGCTCATATACCTGATGGAAAAAAATGGAAGACACAAAGGAAGACAAGTAAAAATAATCCCAGAGTATTCAAGGATTTTTGTAAGGACTACACCCTTGCTGACTTTTAAGGAATTTCTGATGATACAGGSGTTTCTGACATGAAAGCAACTTCTGACTAGGACTTTTCATCRAAACACTGTGGGCTGCAGTTACCACAAAATTGCTTCCTACTCATTGCATGTTATTCCACGGTGATTGGCATGATTGCCAGACAAAGCATTTACATGTGTTATGTGTACATTGAATAAAATCTCACAGTGGGAACCCATTACTTCAGTTCTCTAGGACTTCACATGGATACAGAATATGCACACACACAGGCACAAAATGCAAAATATGTAACTTGAATTTCTCATCATGGCATATTAAAGGATTATTATCTGTACAGTTCCTGTTCAAAGTAATTACATGAGCTTGAGCTCTGGAAAGAAGCACCACAACATTTGTCATCTTAAGCTTACTTTCTACTACATGATGTGAAAGSAAGCAATCTTTCACCCTTAAAAATYTTTCCTCACCCTTGTATGTGACCAAGTCAACACATTTTTAAAAGGTGGTAGCAGCAAAGATACAGAAAATAAATATATCAGGTATTTTAAAATAAAACTTCATGACAAACTTGGGTTGAAAAATAGCTGCAAAGCCTGGAATCAATTTGATACTGTGCTATATGAAAATTCCTGCTCCTCACTACCCCATTCCKGGTCTCCAGGAGGTTTGGGTGGGCGGACAAGGGGAGAGTGCTAATTGAAAGCAGTACAACACTGCCTGTGAGGAATCAAACGCAAGAAGCTGTTTGCCTCTCCAACTTTCATGTGAGCAAAACCTAATCCAGACATTATTGTTCTGAGGGCCTAAACATTTACTACACAGCACCATGTGGAGTACCAAAACCCTGAAAGTTGACCCCGTATTCCTATGAGGTCAGAGCTCAAGAACTAGACTGAAATTTTAAGCAAGACAGACACTTTAATGTTTTTTGTCAATGAGAATTACTATGTCAAGGCAGAATAAAGCTTCTGTGTWTGTAGAATATGTCTAAAAATAGGTAAGTCTAGCTTTGTAAACAAGGAAAGGAAATTAGGTTGTTTTCCAGTACCTGCAATACTTATTAATGAGCAGGTATTAATATGCAATTTTCCCCTTGGGAAAACAGGAGTAATTTATGTTACATAATTGGGAGTCAGTTATTTATGATGTACTTGCAGATCCTGCCAAGAACAGATTATCAACAAGGGAGCTCGACTGAGCGCGACACATTAAGACATGCAGAAAGCAGAAGGCCATAGCTATGCTGCACCTCACTTAATTCCTGCCTTTAAGGTAGAGTAGGGTAATTAAGTGCTAATGCTTACTGGAATTTCCAGTGGAAATTCAGGCAGTCACTCCTTGGCAGAGCCACAGACATTTTTTGGTCCTGCAGTTCTGCAAGTGTTTGGTACGAACTAAAAGGAATGCACRTATATGAATGGATATTCCTCCTGATGTGATATGAATGGACACTACTCCTGGTCATATAATATTTATTTTAATGTTCATGAGTCAACATCAGAGCTGAAAAGTTTTTATCTTATAACAAATACTCTAATTGCATACCATGTCTGACTTGCAACATCCAGGCTGCAATTAAACTGTCCCGGAATGTGCAGGGAACTCAGTTCTGCAGTTACATACCAGTCCAATAGCAGAAGAGTGAAAACTTGTGAAGACACAGAACCCTGCATTGATAATCAGATYTTCAGAATCATTAAGTGTTGTGCTTCAGTGGCTCGGACTGAATCAGTAATTAAACAACTTTTTAAAAACAACCTCCCTTAGATTTGAGCACATGATATTCAGAAAACAAACTGCTAACTCCCAAAGTCTGCCATTCAACCATTCAATGGGTATAAAATGGGCTATACCCATTTTATTTTTGCAATAGCAACTGTTCCAGCTTAAMCAGCATTTGACTTGAATTTCCAATCTCACTCTTGCAAATTGTGTCAAGAAATTGARGTTACTAATCGGCATAATCCATTTTTAAGTGGTAGCACTGGACCTAATGGTAGCTCATTCCCTAGCCTACGCTCATTGTCCTTGTTTCTGGGCTGGTCCCAGCAGAGACAGATTGTCAAGAAATAAATGTTCAAAAAAAGATAGTGGGTCAGACTGCTGTASCTGTATTCATTGTCGTTCTCACATAACCTTGTTTTGGTAGCATGGAATTTGCTTCCTAGTATGCAGGAACATGCAAAATTTCTGCATAGCTTTTTGCTGCATGTTATCAGTGGATAGGCTTTTTCTGTCTTCTTTTCAGGCCTTTTGTTTCACCCATTTTTTGTGTATGTGTATACATTTGGCCCTTCACGATTTGCTGACAAAATACATGCAGGCAAATCAGCATAGTAATTCCAATTGTAGTGATTAAAAACACTACAATTTTTCTTTTCTTTTTTTTTTGTCTCGGATGTTCAAACTCAAAAAAACCAAAAAATCCAGTTTTCTTTCCCTGAGGTGTAATGAAAATCTAACTCTCCAAATAAAGCAAAAATTTCTTATTAAAAACAACCCAAACCTGATCAAAACTGTACTTTTCTATTAAAAAAAATAGTTTCTTTTGAAAGCTTTCAATACATCTCAATGATTCTTGGATGCTAAGTATAGAAAGGATGCTGCGGCATTTCACAAGAAAAATGAATAAGAGACTTGTTATCAAAACCTCAACATTTTTAATCCAGATGTTTTTAATTCAGGCATAACAAGCAAGAAGAGAAAAATGGGAAAGAGAAGAACAGAAAGCTTTAAATTAGTAAGAGCAAATGGATCTTCTAGAAAACAAGTTGAAAATAATTGAAATTAGATGGGATAATTAGTTTGGTGAAAACATAAACCASGGACATGTATGAATAAGCTAAAGACTTGTTTCCACATGAATGCTTGYGCATTCATGAAAAATAGGAACATCAGAACAGGAACTATATTAAACAATGATAGCACTTAGGGCATCTTATATTTCATTCAGACTAAGGTGKTTTTTTTCTGCTTTAGATATTTAAAGGCTTTTCAAAGTGCTAGAGAGTCTACAGAAYGTAACATCAAAAAGTCAGAGACTGTTCCAATAAATATGTAGCTGGACATTTTCTATGAAAACAGCTTTAGAGGAAGGGTCTAGTGAAAGACATTACTGAAGCACAGTATCAGGACTAAATAAGAATCCTCTGAAGAAATCCAGGTCTTAGTTATTACACAACCAGACAAACAATTGTTGCAATTTATTTTATTTTTTAATCACCATCTTGGTTTCTGCTTACGTTGCAAAATAAATCACTTACTGAATCTCTCTCAGTGCCAATATAACTTTTTTAGGTCAGTCTGTATGTTGGATTTAGCTTTCCCCACATCCTGACCAGGGCAAACTAAAGCCATACAGTCAATTTTGTCTAAAAGGCACGGAACTAGTGACAAGAAATTAAAGCTGTTCCTAGAAAAGGAGAACATATAGTTTGTGTCACTCATTAAGCTATTGTCATGCTGCTCTGGCACACAGAAAGCAGAATATCCTCTGTTAAAACAAGATATGAAGCCAAGATAGAATAAAATTTTCATATATAATTATCGCTGTATCCAGTACAACATAGGAAACTCACCGTACTGGTTTAGATTTGGCTTTCCAAATGTCCTTGGCTGCTTAGTACTCTTTCCAGAGCCAAACCAGGGCATTCTTGGCTTCAGCTAAATTTGTGTTAGCCCAGCACACCCCAGTCTTCAGTTCCCTCGACACTGAGTTGTCTTTGTAAACCGAGGAAAACAGGATATCTGCAAATAAAAAAAAAAAACCACAGCATCTTATTGTGAGCTTGAAGTACATGTGTCATTTTTCTTTATGGACACAATCCAGTACATTTGCCTATTTTCCAAATTTAAGTAATACAAACCAAGTAAGTCTCTTGGCCAGAAGAAGAGGTTACCAGCTATATATGAAAACTGATTTTAATCTGCATCAGCTTGGCTCACAGGGAAGACATTTGGAACCATTTTGAAAAGTTTTCAGGAGGTAAGCTTCTTAAAATGCTTTGTAATCAAACATGTGCATTGTAGTCCTACAACATGCATAATAACACCGAGGGAATTTCCTGCAGCCATTGCTGTGAAATTATTTCACCCCTCTAATGACAATTATATATAAATTGTACAAATCTTACATACAGATTTCCCAGAAGCACATGCTGTCATGCTTCCCATCCCCAACAGGAAATGGATCCATGGTGATATGAACACAGAAATTAGAATTATTAATTCTGGTTAATAAGAAGGTCTTGAAGTTGAGAGCTTTTCCTGTGTTACACAATCAACATTTTACCAGATGAACTGTTGTCTAGAGTTGCCTATCCCATAAACCAATTCAAGGGAGAGCCCAGCACACTTGAACCATGCCCATTAACTTTCTAGAAAGTTAAATGAAGTCCATCTGTCCTTTGAAAAGTCTGGTTAATTCCAAAATAGAGCATTACTAGAGCTGTAAAAAGCTGCAGGAGCAACAAAACACTGCTTAGCTCTCCAACCTCCCCCACTACAGCGCACCTGTGTGTTATCTGTGTTAAATATGAGGGAGAGAACATGGCCCTCTGGGAACTGAATCCTGACAATATGAGGCAAGCATTGTCTTAAATGGAATAAGGAWAAAAGAACATAAGTTAAATTTGCAGGACCAAAACTTTAGATCTTTTAGGAATAGTTATCATATTTAAAGTCAAACTACAAAGTTACATCCAGTCTCCCTTATTTGGAAGTGCTAACTTAAATACCCATCAGCTTCAATGGAAACACAATTCCACCTCAGCACACCAWCATCTGGCACAAAGTTAGTCTGCAAAGTCAGCTCAGACTGATTTCAGAGAACACAGATCTTTTCCAAATTTGGGATAAAATACTTAATTCTACTACATATAGGAAAGTTTCTAGAATCAATGGCAACAACATGAAGGATTGAAAAAGCATCAGACAGTTACATCCTGTTCCTTGCACACACTACACTTGAACAAATTCCTCACTGTTAACTTTTCCAACACTTAAGTTTTCTTTGAAGATGAGACAAATGGCACAATTTAAGATGAGTACAGCCCAAGATACAATTTTTTAGCTTTWCTGTTCAGTTAAACTGAATACAAACAAACTCTGCAGTCACATATCATGCTGTTCTTGCTTTGAGAATCTATACCACTTCCCCTATTTGTAGAGTAGCAGTAGAAGGAAAACATCTCAATGATCACCTTGCATTATTCATATGAAGAATTATTAGTCTTGTTGCCCCCAGTGTAGTGCATAGGCAAGATGAGTAATGAACAATTAAAGCTAATTTGAGAGGGGATGTCAAAACCCCTCATACATAAAAATCTGCTTAGCTACAGACAAAACCTTTTCATGMTGTCTCAAATGTTGCCTATATCTAGATATGGAATACATAACTTTCTCATTTGCCTTTGTATGAAGTAGTGTTTACACATAGAAGGCCTTATGATATAGTTCAAGTTTATTTCCATATTCTGTAAAATCTTGTAATTAATTAAAAACAATCACAGTAACATTTCATTGCAAGGTTTTTTCCTCCCACTCTATTAAGCTTYTCTTATGTATTAAATGTGTCAAGAATAGATCTCCAAAAGAGATAACATAAATATTAACATAGGTTCCTAAGCCTTGCTTCATGCGTGCATGSATCCTAGGAGAAATACCTGTGGGAGCTAGGGAAAAAGGAGCAGAAGACTTAATTTGAGGCACAGTTTACTTTAGAATTTGCCCTTTGGTCAGACAAAGGGCACTCCACAAAAAGTTTTCAATCATAGGTTCGTGTTAAGRGTCATGTTAAATGCTAATGTGTTTTATTTAAACTCAAGTTCARTAGTCTGAGCTATCAAAACAATTTTTTTTAAATCATATCCTAATAAGAGAAATTCAGCTTAGATATCTTACCYGCTATTGCATTATGGTAATACGAGAGCAATGGTATTTTGCAATTACACCAGAAAAACGTGTCTGTGATTGTTCCTTTCCAGAGCAGGTCTCACAGAGCTAACAAAAGTACAGGGGAAGACTACCTTCACAACCAGCTACTTGGAACAACTTACCTACAATAATTGATTACATAGACTTATACTCTTTTCCAGCCTTAGAAAATGCTTATGAAGTTGTACAACATTACCAGCCCATCCAGTGTTAACAGAGAATGAGCAATRATTATGCTTCCCATTAAAAGAGTTACTGAAGAGCAACCAAAAATAGCAGTGGCCAAGCTWAAGTTTTCCAGGACAAAAGAACAGTCTGTTTACTACAGAGCATCTTAGACATAAGAGGATAAACCAATTATATGGTGATGGCTCTGACCCTGCAGCTTAAACAAGASTTGGTTTTACATACAGAACTAGTGTGACTTCCTAAAATGTTAAAAGAGCATTTTTAGCCCCACAAATTGTTCAACTTCAATTAATCAATTCTATCAGATTCAGAAAAGTTTGCATTTGTAATCTAAGCTCTCCAAGACTCTGTTTACTACAGGGCATCTTAGACACAAGGGGATAAACCAATTATGTAATGATGGATCTGACCCTGCAGTTCAAAGAAGGGTCAGACAGTGGTGTTTAACCTGTATTTATGGGATTTAGTCCCAGCACTCAACTGTTGTTTAGGTAGCCAGTAAGCATACATAGATGGAATTCTGTCAGTGGTGTGTTTTAGGATCCATCTCATTGAATCAATTGCTGAATATTTCTCCGTCGAAATCTGCTCAGAAAACCACAGACACAAAATGTGTCTGCTTGATCCTTCACAGGWCTAAGGAGGTGAACCAAACTGTCAACTTGTCTACTTTAGTGTCACTGCTTYGTTACAGAAACCGGCAAAGATTCAAGCTTCTGGAGGAAAGTGCCAAGGTAGCCTTTGTGATTCTGCAGATTTCTAGAAAGAAAGACTTTMAAGCTGACACTGTTTAGTTCATAATAGTCAAGATTTTTAGGGTGAAAATTCAGATAAAAAYTGAAAACCAAAGTTTCCTTGGTGGAATATCAGTGAATTAGTCTGCAATGCTGGTAATGAGGCATTTGCATTGTGGTAGGCCAACTTTTTGCTGTTGTGATGTGTATCATTTGGATGGAGAAAAAGGATACTTCTATCTAAGAAGATTTCTGTGTAAATAAATTAAAGACGTCAGCTGTGAATAAAGAAGGCACAGAGGTGGTGCATTAATATGTAGATGGCAGAGTTGGAATCAAGGTAATCTAATTCTAGAAAATCATGTCRATATAGTACTACTTGAACCACAAAATAAAACTTACTTTTTTGGTACCAAACAATATGTTTATATATAATATGATGCTATGCATATTGAGTCATGGTGAAAATGACCAGTTTTTTTAAACCATTGCCACTAATTCCATCAAACACAACTGTGCCAGGATCCAAACTCACCAAATCTGGGACAAGAAAGCTCTTTGCTTTTTCCTTTATCATCTAAAATGTTCTTTTCATGCCTGCTTACTGATGCCACAGGGTGCTTCCTTCCAGCCTACAAAGGCACAAAATATACTACAGGAACTATAAATCTCTCCCTCATATATGTAGAAAACTAATTTCCTATATTACTTGTTCCAATCAACTCTCTGCTTTTCATTAAGCACAGCATGTAATTTAAAAATACATTTGGGATACAAGTCTGAGAACTTTCTAAGACCAACCCTCAGGTTGCTGAAGAGTAAGCCAGCATTCAAGCAGGGAGATTTCCAAGAGCTACTTAACATAAAACAATTAAATTGGTTCAATCATTTGAGTTCAAGCTGTTACAATTGTTAAACTCTAGATTCAGAATGTATATGCAGCACTGGATTTTAAAACCAGTAAAGGATATTTGAATAGAGTCAATTCCTAATCTCTTTGCCTCCCAATGGCCACAGGTACTTTTACACTAGAACCTATTTCTTTAGAGACAGTTTACTCCTCCATTTCTCTAACTGCATGTCAAAATATTTCTAGTTCACTGCTAATTTCTGCACTACAGCAGCACCCAAGAACCCTGTTACTAAGCAGGGCAACTTTGAGCAACAATTGCTAGGACAATTCATTCCCAAGAGCTCATGTGCAGAGAAAAAAAATCTCCTAGCACAGCATCTGCTACACAAAAGAAACATGGTTTTAATTTAAGCAGTTTGGATTTCAAAAATCCGTTAGAYTTACTTGTTTGCAAATAGTGTTGGCTGATGAATGGCATCTGTACAATACAGAAATGCTAATATGACATAATTTCACATGTTTTACAAACTGTTAGACAGTGATGCTAAAAATAGGACATTATTTATTTTGAGAACTGGACAGAGAACAGTTCTTTTAAGTTGTCTTTAAAGCTTTTGCAGCTTGAGCTGCATTTGCATTCACAATTAGGGTAGGGATGGACGAAGAAATCTTCCAAGTAGTTTTGGCAAAACAGCTTGGTCAAAGTGCCTTTTTACTTTAAAAAAGAGGGAGAAACAAATCAGGTTTTTGCTTTATATAGAATATATCAATCCAAATCTGTGATTCAAAAATATTTYCTTTCCTTTCTTCCAAGACTTTGAAGCACTTAATTTCTCCTCACACATTTTTCCATGCTTGCCAACCAATTAATTACTATATGTTGCATTTAAGACACTAAACAACAAATTAAATACCCTGGACCAATTAATGCAGAATTTAGGTACCACATAGATGTTTACAACATCRATTGCAACATTACAAGTATCTCCTAGGCTGTGTCTTCTCTAAATTACAGATCTTACACCTTAAAGCCCTCTTTTGTCTATTGCAGAATGTTTCCAGTACAGCTCCCATCTTTTAGAAAACTACCTCAAGTCTAGCAGCATTTCTCACGTCAATTTATTTTACCTACCGATAAATATTAGTTAAATTCATTCAAAGTTTTATATTTGTAGGATTACAAAGCAATAAATTGATTTTTAAATCCTGCTGCTACCTGGCTCCCATGTGTCGCATGATTTTGATTAAGGTGTCTGGGTTTTAAGAAAGAGATCCCTGAGCAGAAAATGACCAAGAATTCATGGTTAGCTAAGCTCTTTAAATTTAGTTGAATACAGTAAAAATAATTAAAAATATCAGCTGTCAGCAAAATATTAGAGGCTCCCAGCAGATACATTTTGAACATTCTGTGAAACCCCAGAATGGTTTTAAAACACTGTAGTCTTTATTAACAGACACGGTACTCCAGTTCATGAATACAAAGTAGACAAATAATAGAAAGGTGAGAGGTAARTTTTGCTACCACATGATCTTTTTCAGACTGTGAAAAATAAGGGATAGACAAGGRGTTATAATAAAACTAACCACACCCCCTAAATTGTGCACACTGATGAAGATTTGTAGCTGATATGCCACACACAGTTACAGTTCTGCAGATCTGAAACTTCTTGATTTCAAATACAATTTTTTCTCCTATTTTTTCGGTTTACATTCTAAAGTTGACAGAGCTGCTAAAACACAGCTTATTCAATAATTTTCAGAAATCATTTTGCTTTACAAAAATGGGCAAAAAAATATTTTTCTTCTTTAGAATCAAATTTAGAGACTTTGACCTATTGTGTACAGGTATACTCACATACATCCACATACAATAGGTATTTTCCATAAAATTGTTCAAATTGAATGCCTTTCAGATAAAAGAATTTCTTTAAATCTTTCTAGATATGCTGAAAAAAAAAACAGTAGTAAAAAAATCTATGGCTGCAGATGGTACATACACTGCCTTCCACTGAATGTTGAAGTCTCTTATTACAATTGGACAAGGAAACTCCAAGTTTTCTTTTAACATAAATTCCTTCCATTGGCAGTTTTTTCTGTCTCTGTGTTCATGTTATTTTAAAACACTTTCATTTGACCATTCAATATTTTCCACCACCAACTAGGTGATAAATAGGCTTGCCACCTGGCTCAGGTTCCCATCCCCTCTCTCAGTTTGAATATTTCTTTAAACACGAAAGCCAAAGGAAATGGAAAAWCTGCCAGAGGTATTTTTTAATGCTTTCAACAAACACAAATAAAAAAGAGATTCTGTATGGACATGAAAGTCAAGACCCTCTCTGGGTCCATCTGTCACCTCCTCCCTTGCAAAAAGTAATTCCTACATTTAAGCCAAAATTAATCTCAGCAGAATTCTAAGCAAAAATATTGATTCAGTCTTAACCTTTCAGTTGCTTCTTCAAGAATCTATTTCTATCTCACTGAATCCTTTTCACATATTTTAGTGCTTTCTCAGCTTCCTGTATGCAGCCTTTCCTTTCCCATTTTTCTATTTCACTTTTTTCTTTTAATATCCTTGCTGAAATAACAAATCTCTTCTGCTCTTCCTACCTTTTGGGATGGTGCAGTGCCTGTATCCTGTAGCTCCATCTCTGCTTCATGTCGTCCCCTTTTCCTTTAACTTCYAACTCTGCTTTTGCATTTTCTGTCTCATTCTACCACATTCAAGATGGCCCAACAATAAGTGATCCCCATGGATAACACCTTTTTCCAATTCATCTTTGGCACCTAGAATAATTGATTACCRTATCAATAGTCCTAGGATACAGCCTGGGGTGGGTACCATGCCCACCCAATAATCCACAAATGTACTACTGACCATCAAAGAATCTACACACGATGATGGTCTCTCAAGATTGACAGATTCCCACAGCACCTTAGAGAAGCCTGCACTTCCTGAGGATGCTTCTCCACTGTAACTTCAGCATCTTCCACATTCCTGAGTCAGGAGTCACAGCTGCCATTAGTTGCTATTCAGTGCCTAGTGGGACCTACAGAAATATATCTCCTCAACGAAGTACAAGTGAAAACTTTGGAGTACCCCTCTGATAAAACTGAGCAAATACRCAAGTGGGATTGGATAGCCTTTCACAGTCTTTGCACTGTTACACCACAGCAAACACAGAGCAAATCTCTATTAAATTAACTCTAAAAATCCAGACGTAAAGGAAAAATGTCCATGGATTGTAGTTGGAAAAGGACAACTTCCAAATTGAATTTTCTGTCAAAAACTTCATATATTATCTGCTTCCTCATACCATATCCTCCTCTAAAAAGCAACACAAAAATATAAACMAACTTTTTCTCCCATTCAGGGAGAAAACCTATATGAATCCCAACTCCAACTTCTAAATCTTGAAGTCTTCATGGAAATTCTTACCTGGTGATATCAGACCATCAGCTTCCCCAAAGGAAATTAATTACTGTGATCAGTTCTGCAGAAAGGATGACTGTGTTTCATTTTAAGAGACTTATACCTGCTAATGATCCTGCCCACATATAAAAGGATGAGGATATGAAATACTCATATTACAATGCTTAACATATTGCTAAATGTTCTAATCAAAACTCACATTTTCAGAGGAGAGYGGACAAGCACAAACTTGGATTATTTCTCATCTCATAACCACTGGAACATTTCTATGTTTGAGAAAGACTTCCTAGTTTGCTTAGAAAAACTGGTCCCCATCTTCAGCTCCATTTTGACAGCCTTTCCATCATATCACATATGTAAGCTGGATCATGAGAAGGAATTKGTGTTGTCCTGAGAACATTGCTACAATTATACTCTGCTCATACCAAACTGTTTTGGAACCTCCTGAAAACTTCATACAAAAGCTGCAGGGAAAGGCATGGGAAAGAGGATCTAATTAAGGTTGCTCTCAGATTTTCAGATCTCTGCCTGCTTATTCTGAATTTCTAGGGTTGGAATAGTTAGCATGAACTAAAATAAGGTTTAGTTTGCTCCAAATAACTGCTGAGTGCTCAATCTTGACAAAGATTGCCTGTAGCTTGGCCCAAACAGATACTCAAGATATCCATGAGCCTCCATTTTCCCTTTACTGCCTTGATCACTGCTCCCCAACTGTGTTACATCTGAATCACAGAATCATTTATGTTGGAAAAGCTCTCCAAGACCATGGAGTCCAACCATGAACCCAGCACTGCTGAGTCCACCACTAAACCACGTTCCTAAGCACCACATCTATACAGCTCTTAAATACCTCTAGGRATGGTGACTCAACCTCTTCTCTGGGCAAACTGTTCCAGCCAATGCAGGTCTGCCCTTACTTCTGAAGACAATGTAAACTCAAACTTTAGCTGCACAATCTTTTTCGCAGTGAGAGGTTAACACTGTTTACTTGCATAACCTCCAACACAAAAAAAATCTCTTCCTTCTACCATAGTGAGAGACACATACTATACTATAATCACAATTCTACTTCTAGTTTTCTGAGATGACTCCTTTCTCTTCAAAGTAACAAGTCCAGAGTTGAAAGCCCTAGTATTAAAGGTAAAACTTGAATAAAATTTAGTAAAAAACAAATCAAAATCGTGTTTTCCTAAGGAAAGACTGATTTCTTCCTAGTTAATTCTGTTTTTTAAAAATGGTAGGAGTGTGAAATTTGGCATAGTCAATAAGCTAGGCTGCCACAAAGTTGAAATTGCAAGCATTCTCGATGTCCATGAGGTAGAAGTAATTTTATGGCAACTTTTGTCAGTTACTTGGATCTTGCACTTATATTTTATAAGAGTCATTCTACTAAATAAAACATGTTCTGCAAGTTGGTTACCTCACTCATGTGCTGATTAAATCATAACATCAGATGTTCCCACAGACCTGGGTGGCAAACATTGATCAACACCAAGGCAGAAAGCATAGATTATCCAGGTGTAACTGTCTGAGAGGATTTGGTAGCAAACAGGCTGTGTCTGCATTTCTGCAGAAAAGCTTCCTGAAAATTCAATTCCAGCTCACACTTAATTCTTGCATATACCTCTTTTGTCACCAGTACTAGACAATACATGGAAACACTGAATCCATTTTACWGAGATAAAACAGAGAGAGCAATTGAAGTCAGAGAATGAAAGGACATAAACCTCACAAAGTCAGTGCTCAAACCAGCAATATTGTGAAAAATTTTTCATTCCAGTGTCTGGCACATCCTGCATTTCAGGTTTCTCTTGCTAGTTAACAGGAGCCCTGTCTCCTGCTTTTCTGCCAGGACTTCATAACTGGCCTCAAAAGCAGCAACTACAGCTTCACTGCCCAGTGGCAGCGGYGCCTTGCTAAAGCCTCAGGTTGTCCTTCAGCCCTCCCTAGCATAGTTCACCTCTCAGCTGTCTCTCCACCATCATTTCTTKTTCAGGACAGCTGTGTCTCTGCTGGTTTGTATTTGTCAAGTATTTACAAAAAGATTAGCAATACAAATCAAACTGAAGAGACACCTTGCTGTCAGGGATAGGCTGCCACCAAAAGGTAAGCACAATGTTTCCTCCAAAACTTCAAGTTATTCAGACAGATATTTTGGCTAAGRAGACCAATAATCCTGACTACACTTGGTGCAGTTTCCTCTGTAGGGCATCTCTGTTTACATCCATTTGTGTCTTGGTCTAGAAAATGAGGCTCACAAGGTTTAGACATAAATCACAAGGTGCAATTCCCAAAGTGGTGAAAGCGCAAACAAACACTATCATTAAAACACATTTACTGCCAAAGCTAAATTTTGTTCTTTCTTTCTTCATCCAGTTTTCTAATTTTGAATACAGTGCAAACTTTTAGTGAACTAAGCATTTGTAYATATGCTTATATTTAAAAGTACAAATATAAGGAGTCAAAAATTTATAGAAATACAAGTCACAAAAATAAGACAAAAGGAGGAGGAAAAAGGGGGAATAAAACTGAATAGCATCAAGATAACTTCTAATCTAAAGCCATAAAAAATTCTTTGTAGTTTTAATTTCACTGCTTAAGAAAGATCTGCAGTCTGTTTTCAGTAAAAACTATATGGTACTTAATAATATATCAGACAGCAATTAAGTCAGCAAATGTGCCTACAGCATTTTGCATTAGAGACATGTTCTGAGAACTGCAATGGGCCAGATGAACATAGATCTACAAACCACTCTCACCTCACATGCTTGCAACGTTCACACAGAGTAAACAACGTGTTCAGGACAGGGAATTTTAAAGCCTAAAGAAAAGCCTTGTGAGCACATTAGATTGGGTCACATACCAAATAAACTACACACCCAAACAACAGTGAGATGAGGACAAATATCTTCTTTAGCCACTACAGGCACACAATGCATGTTATCCCCTAAATCAAGAGCTCTCTGATTTAATGCAGAAATCACTGCATGTAACAGTWTAAAGCCAGAATCCAGGTTGCAAGAAGGACAGAAAGAAAGAACTCCTGCCACTAGAAACAAGAGACACGTTTGTCTCTTTTGGCAGTCAGTGACACAGTAGCTATTTACCAAGAGAGAACAAACATACCACCTAGGCAGAAAAATGTTTGTTTAAACTGCACAACAAATGTGGAGAGTTTAATTTCACCATTTTTACAGGAATGGGCTTGGCAAACACAGCTTTAATACCAATTTGAGAAACTAGGTCAAAAACGCAGGATGCCCAGCATCATGATGAAAATTAGCTAGCAATGGTATGCAGATCTAGTATGTAAATAGAGGTAGACTGGTTGATTTTCAGAGAATCAAGAGATGATTGCATTGAAAAAGAGTCTTTCAAGAGGACAAATGCAAGACAAATGTGTAGAAAATTCAGAAGCAGAATTAGTCAGAAAAAAAAAAWTTCTAAAGTGAATTTTGTAGATGAAGAAAGGCAATATTGAATAGCACAAGAGTAAGAACTTGCAATCAAAACCTTAAGAAAATGTCAGCTTTTTACGTTTTTCAGTCCAACTTTACAACACAGTTCYTAAAGTAGCACATACACTAAAAGTACTTCGTTTATAACCAAACATTTTATTATTATTATTGCACTCAAAGGATGTTAAAATCCCTGAAAGAAACTCCTCAGCTCCCCTGAATAACACTTATTGTTAAAAACACGTGTAGCTCTTTCTGATACATTGCTGCAGCACCTCGCTTCATTTCAGTGCTATTAAAGTAATCCCAGTAAGAGAAAGCCTACACACTTCATCTTAAAGAGGAGTTTGAAGTGATTTGGGAATTTCCTCRTGTTCCTGCAGAGTATTTAAAACAAAACAAAAATCCCCATATKTTTCAATTTCAATGTCTTTAGCACTCACACAAGTATGTGTGAACAGTAGRGGAAAGACAGAAAATTATTTCTATGAGAAAACCCCAAACATGCTCTAAAGAAAAGATTACTTAATATTTCAGGAGACTATATTGACAATCTCATGCAAAGTGATTATTTATGGGCAAGCCTGTGTGCTTCACAAACCAGTACATGACAGCAGTGATTCTGATTTATRGAACAGTTCTCTGGCAGCATTCATTGCACAGATTGATTGTCAGTACCTGGCAAGAACACCCRGCAACTGCATCTAGAGCTTTAGCACACAGTTACAACATACGAGGTGAATTCCCAGGGTTCCACATGTAGATTTTTTAAGTATCATCTGGCTGCCTGATATCAAGCACTTCCCCACAAAGAAATARAAATATTTCCTAAAATTCCACTTAGCCTGTTTAATAAACAGTAAAAGTGTACACAAAGTAAATTCAATTGTTTCACACTATGCTTCAGAGAGGCAGGGTAAAAAGCTAATCTGATTTGTATATCACACATTAGGATTTAGTGGGGGCAAAACCCCACTAAAAATTATTACAGGCACAAATGTCACAATTTAGGCTACATAAGTAACACTTTATAAACTTATCACATCGATGCTACATCTTAGGCTTATCTTGATATTCATTTCATGTAGTAGGAGGAAGCCTGAATCATTGAAAATATCAGCCRTAGGCCAAAAATTATTAGGGAACTTCTGATTACATGAGTCTAGGGAATTGGTGCTGCAACAAAAGAGGCAGCTTTTACAAATTAAGATCCTCTCACATGCTTGGGTAGCCCAATAGAGACAAACAGGCAGCTGARGCTACACAACCGCAGCTGCTTAGGGCTACTGCTTAAACACCATCCCTCCAGGCAATTAAATTCCCTGCTAGCTGCTGCTCAACATAATGCTGCCACAAACTTCAGTGGCTTTGGCCAGAAATACTGAGTCAAGCCCCCTGAAGTGCAGTATTTTTCTTGCACAAAGAAAATTTCTTGAACTGAGTCCCATTCCTTTGACTTGTTCTGGACATCTGCGTCAGCTCTTTCAAGGAAGGGCCAGAGGCAGACCACCTATACTGAGAGGGGCCACACCAAGGCATCAAGAGTCATGTGGCACAAGYATGGACATTCCCACTTGGGTGGCTTAGGTTCCAAAACATTGGGAGACTGAAAACTGAAGAGCTGATATGGTGGAAGCCCACACCAAGTAGAATCAAACATTCTAGGCCTGTCTAATGAAAGCAGCACGAGCATTTCACATCCAGCTGTCTCCCTGGATGCCTGACTCTCCATCTGTGGACAAAATTGGTGCCTAATTAGAGTACAGTATCCACAGCCTCTACTAGCCAGCAACAGGTTTGCCCTGAGAAGTCTTCTTAAGGGTGGGTCACCATGTCCTCACATCATCCTTTTCAATGCGATGGGTTTGAGAGCTCCAAAAGCTTCTGACAATTTCTATTTACTTTTTCCAGTACACGAAATGCAGCAACAGCAACTCTCTGATTTTCAAGTTACCCATCAGAAATATAGAAGCAGTTTTCCTTCTTTTCTCTTGAAGTTCTTGCTGTCAGTCYGGCAGCCCACAGCATATTTCACGAGATGTTTTTATAGCCACTAATACAATAGGATATTCATTTTAAATARAAGTCATATCATAACAGATGTTGACATCTCTAAATATCATCACTGACATAAAAATTGATGGCAAAAGGCATTACTTCTGGTTTCATCATAACTTGCATTATTAAAATATTTCTCAAAAGTAAGGCATTTTTTAGTAACTTGGTAGTTAAGTCTATAGAGTTGTCAATGATGCACAGTTCATGTGAAAAATCTCTGAYCCCAGAAATAAATGGACAATGCAGAAATAAACAATATCTCAATAACTGAGACTTTGGATTCCCCCAAAGTTCTGCCCACATCCTTAATAGTAATTAAGGCCACAAAAAATTTTTTTGGACAGGTGAACAACAAGCCCTTTTGGCAGGGAAACAGGACAGTATTACAACTTCTTTCCACAATTCCTGACAAACAGATGAATTCTCACACAATTCTCACACAATTCTCACACACACCTTGAGAACTAGAGCTACACCTGTACTGCAGCTCACTGATGTGGTATTTATTCTAAGCACTAAAACCCAGCAAAATACATTCCAGGAACATTTCAGGAAACTCCTATTCCAGTCTACAAAAATCTTGTCTCAGAACACAAAAAGTACTGATAGTCCATAATGTTCTACTTAGAAGTTTAAAGTTTTTCTGCATTTTGCTCAATTTCTGCACTATTTTTACACTTTCTCAGYGCATCAACAAAGGAAATAAGTTCCTTAAAAGTGAAGGTCAAAACAATAACTATGTATGGATCCAGAAAACCAGCAGGAGTCTAGCTCAAGCTGGAAGCCAGATGGGAGGAAATCTTCATTGTCATTGTTTTAACTCGTATCGGGAACAGTTATGGAAGCCTCACTAATGGAAATCTCTGCACTAGGACAAATTTCATTTTCCCTTTTTCATCTTATGAAAATGCATGTTACCTCAAAAGACATGGAGAAAAATATTCTCCCATGATTTTCCCAACAGTAGGAACTCCCACACTTTACAGATTGCTTGCATGGGACCGTCTGGATATCCTATACATGGTGCACTCCAAAATTTTTGTGGGTAAAAGTGAGCAAGTAGTGGCGGTTGGGGAAACCAATGGCAGCAGCCATTTTTAGAGGCATTTCCTGCACAGTGTCTCTGTGTTTTCAATTTTTTTATAACAAGTACCAATCTAAGAGACACAGCATTACCATTGCTTATTTAGAGAGGTTTGGAAATTCCCTCAGTACACTAGAAGTTAAGAAAAATGAGGTTTGTATCTACATCTTAGTCAAGGCCACRTAAAAAATATCAGTAGTGATTACTTTGTCTCTGATCCTCTCTGGTTTTCACTCATCCTATTCAAGTAGCTATTGCCAAAAGAGTACATTTAGTACTGAATGCAAAACTATCAGTGTTGAAGAGCAGGACTAAGAAGAACCTATCTACCCCAGCTCTTTTATTTAAGCAGATTACTATCCATCCCTSGCAACTTGTTTAGTCTTAATCCTAAATTTCAGTCTGTCCTTGCAGCTCATGTTTTCTGAAGTGATCATTACTGAAGCTCTTCCCTGGACTCTTGTCAGCTGGCCTACATTTCTGAAAGTACAATTTTCAGAGGAGATTTCATAGTCACCACCAGAAGAGGAGGGATAATTATTTTCTCATCTCACTTTTTTGTGTCTTTACCATGTGTATTAACTATGTGTTACTATCCCAGATCTTGGCCATACTGTTGTTTCATAGCACTGTTATTCTGCAGCTCCTGTTTCTCACTTCGTTCTCCCCCTCATTTTAAGCAGAAAACTTCGTSTCTGTGTTTCGGCTCCATCTTCTGATTTCAGACCGCTGCTGATTTGTCTAGACCATTCTCATTTTCTCTTCTCAAGAACTGCAATGCYTTTGGAACAAACTTACCAAGTCTGATAGTTCCTACTTTTTTCCATCAGCCTAAATCACTGAAATCAGCAGATAGTTCAGACTGGAGCTGGGTATGACCTCACACMGCATCCTCTCTTGTGATGATAGCTTAATCACAAAAAGCTTTTCCAACCAGAGTGCACCACCATCTGTATTTCCTTAATTTGATTAGGAAAACACTGTCTTTTAGGAGAGTATTTAAAGCCCTGGCAAATTCACAGTGGCTTTACTCTGTGCATTAGACAAACATGCTATTTGGGAAAAAAACAAACAAGCAAAAAAAAACCATAAAAAAATAAAAAAATAAAAAAGCAGAAAAAACCCATACCAGATTTGTCAAAAAATTATATCAAACTGATGTATTTTAAATATTATTATTCTCCAAATGCAAACAATTTGTTCCCACAAGCACTTGTAAGTCCCAATTGCACTGATCTGCCTCACTTTCTTCTTTCTCCACATTTGAGCTTCTATTGCTGCTTCTTTGAAGAAAAAAAATTCCTTTTGTCTTYATCCACTTCTTTGGCCTCTTCATGCTCCTCATATCCCAGCTATCACCCACCACCACTCAGATTCCTTCACATACTGAGCCCTTAGCTACTAGCAAGCACCTCTTTCTTACAGCCTAATGAAATTGATAGCAGACCAATCTCATCTCTCATTTAGCCTTTTTTGTTCAAGCCATAATGAAAAAAAAAATCCATTGTGTTGGCAGTATTCTATCTATATGTGTTTTTTTTCTGTGATTTTTAAATTTTTTTTTTTAATACTACAAATTTTAACTACTGTAGTCACATGCCAAYCTTGTCCATTTTTTGAATAACTGCTATTGGAATGCTCCTATTCAAAAGATATTTTCACATAATCAGTTTCAATGTTTGTTTTTGTCTTTTGCAATTGTTGGTGCAATAAAACATATATTCAAACAGTTACACCAGGCTTCCAGCACAGAATATATTCAGAGTATCAGCCTATTCTTGTTTTCCTGCTGTCGTATTACTTAAGTGGAAAATATGCACCTCCTTCCTTCTGCGAATGGAACAAAACACTAACCTAATTTCTGAAGTACAATCTGTGCATTTTCACAAGGAGTAGCTTCAATTACTAGATGAAATTACCATCTAGCTATTTGTAAAGCACATCCTTTTATCTCATCAGCTGAAGTGGAGCAATGTTTACAGCCTTCCCAAAGTTTACATGTTGGTGCAAGTGCTATTCTACCTTGCTACAGAACAGACTTTGAAAACAGGAAAATAAACACCATAAAGGAGAACCTTTTGGGGGAAGAAATCTGAGAATTCTCCMAAAAGCAGTTTTTTCTGAGATGATTAAGAACCGCTTTCATGTATTTTTAATCTTTGTCCACATCTCTTAAAGATATTTACATATTAGTCCTAACAGGATGTCTAAAGTTTGAGTTTTCTGTACTTTACACAACTCTGAATAAATAAAAATGTTTGTTATCTTAGCTTAAAAAACCTTCTGGTCATAAATAGAGTAAGAGAAAAGAGCATAGATGTTTGCATTTCTGGACATATAAAAACTTTCTACATCAAGATGATATAAAAAGATTTTTCCATACTGAACTCTGGGTTCAGGCAAACCATCAAGATTTCAAGGCAGTCACTTTTTTATCTTCTCCTTTGACAAAAATATGAATCTATGTATATCCCCATTTTTAAGCTCCATCTTAACCTCTGACTACAGTGTAAATATAAAAGTGAAAAGACATAAATAAGAATTTTTTATAAGTTTTCTCATGAAAGGGACAACCAAAGGCCTGTGAGTCTCACATTAAGCAAAGAGATAATATCAGAATATTTTAGTATTGGAGTATATAGAGAGAAGTTACAAAGCACAGCCTTCATTCCTTCATTAATGTCTGCTAATTCTCTCTATTCAGAGAAAAGTTGCTATTGTTTCTAAGAGAACACTTACCTTAAAAACCTACTGAAGCTGACTGCAAGGGTGCAAAGTGTTGTCATACAGCTGATAAAATRAAGAACTGAATAAATTTTTATTGTCAACCTTTATTTCCATATGACATTTAACAAGATTTGATACGATGTCTTTTGAATAAATTAGACAAGGTGTAAAAGTACAACACTGACAAAAGGAAAAAAAAAACATCCCAGAAGAACCAGAGAAGTCTGTCGGAGGGACTGTGCTGTTTACTCTAAAGTGACCTAGAGAAGGCAGTAACCAATGAGGTGAACAAATTTGCTAATGAAACAAAGGTATTTAAACAGGTAAGGGAGAATGGCAAAGTGAGGCACTACAAAAAGGCTTCAAACTTTCAGGACAAYAAAAAGGCACCAGAAGTATAAATAAAACTGTTTTTGCATGGAATAAAACAATCCATAGATTCACTCACCAGACAGACTCCAGAACGCTGAGATTATAGAAGCTATTTGGACATTAGTATTCACTCAATACTTACAGCAACAATCAAAACAGAGGATGAAATGTTTTACAGAACCAGAGAATCCCAGAATAGATAGTTTTGGGTGAAACCTGTGGAGGTCATCCAGTCCAACCCTCCTGCCCAGTCAGGGTCACCTAGCGCAAGTTACACAGAAACAAAGCTGGGTTGGGAGCATCTCCAGAAAGGAGACTCCATGACCTCCCTGGGCAGCTTATTCCTATCTTCTGCCACCTTTGATATAGAAATGTTCTTCCTTACGTTTGGCTTAAATTTCTTGTGTTTTAGGAAATTTAGAACATTTGAGGAAGCACTAGAGGAACAAAAGATAGCAGAATCTCATTTTCACGTTATGACATAAATCTACAGTTTGCCCACCACTGGCATGATGAGCAGCTCCAGTCAATTCTCAAAATGTACAACAACTGGAGAAAGTTCAGARAAGAGCAACAAGATTGAAACCAGCTCTACAGAGAAGCAAATAAGTAGGCCAGGCTTCTGTAGCCTGGAACAGATGTAACTAACAGGGAGATGTGATAGAGGCCCATAATATCCTAAATGTTAAGAGAACAATAAAAAAACAGTATTGAGAGTTTACATTTGTCCTGGTATATGAACTGGGATGTGTCAAATGAAGCTAGATAGGTATCRGAGGAAAAACACATGTAGTTGTAGAGGCAACAAGTAACAGACATCAAGAATTTCTTACCAAAGGCTACTCTGTGCACAGTTTACACAGGTTAAAGGACAGGCTGCACAGATTCATGAGAGAGATGGCTGTGGATTTACTAAAAGATAAAACAGATCAGGTTTAGGAAAAAAAAATATTCAAAATGAAGTGAAATTAGTTCAAGGCTGAAAGACTACTTTAGAAAGAAATATTATACACTTGCCTTGTCCTGACTTCCCAGTGAATCCATTTCTAGCAGTTGTAGGTTACAAGGAACTGGGGACAGGTGGCTCTCTAGTCTGAATCTTTTTTTTTTGGGATAGAAGAAAAAACTTCATAATTATTTTGCTAGGACTGAACCGTGTCATCATTTCACATACCAAGTCCTGACAAATACTGAGAAGAGGCACCAAAGAAGGATTATTAATTTAATAAATATCAGACACCTCTGTTACAACATCTGAGCTAGTTCATAATTTCTGGTAAATTATTTTGGCAGATGCATAGACATGACATGTATTTCTAATAATTCACCACACATGGTKACTTTAGTACAGGTAGTATGAGGGACATGAAATGGACCTCAAAAGTATAACAGCAGGCATTTTTGCCCTCTCCAGATAATATAGTCAATTTCCATAACTAATCTCTCTTGTTTATAGTATTTCAAACTTAGGGCTGRAGGGAGAAGTTTGGAAGGGAAAAGGAAAATTCATGAACGAAATCAAGGAAAAGTTCATTTGACATGATATGTTTTGATACTCTGTGTCACCGTTCATAAAGAGATTATATACTGTAGAGAGATTTTTTTCAAAGGCACTGGTCCATCCTTTTGCCTTTTTCCTGTAGAGTAGGTATGGTTATTCCATGCTTTGGCCACCCTTCAGGGGATCTGTTCAGCTGTTTGCATCCATAAAACAAGCTATATAGCTGTCCATACACTAGAGACATACTGAGTTTCCAATAATCAGGATGTTGGAGTAACTTTTCTGATGCCGACCCTGTTCCTCCCCTTCTCAGAACAGCAAAGCTCCACTTCTGCTACTATACAGATTCATTTCTTAAAGAATTGAAAAAAAAAAGGACAGATCTGTGCAGGTATAACTTTTCAAAACAAACCCATTTTCCTATTTTCAGAGCACACTTAAGCAGTACCTAGATATAAAGCCACTACCTGATGCAARGGGGAAAAACAAAAAAATCYCAAAAAAATAGCACAAGGAACCATTCAAAAACTTTATTAAAACATTTATTCCATCAGAGAGCCCTGCAGAAAAAGCATTCCAGAAACCACATCCTTGCACTACAGCCTAACTCAAATCTCTGCCTGTTCAGTGGAGAAAGAATCAGCTCACATGCAAAGAAAAGAATTTAGGTAAACATGGCCCCTGTACTACATGTTTCTCCAGTTGGAGCATGGAAACAACATTTCTGTCCATTTCACCCTTSAAACACACATCTGGTTATGAGTTACACACCAGATAATTTGCTCTTTCCTTCCTGACTCCAAGCTTTCCCTTGGATATGCTGTAGGCAATTGTAAATTTCTAATAAGTTGCCCAGAGCTGCACAGTACAAAAATCTGTAAAAACATTGAAAGGCCTCACAGAGCTACTGCACATGGAGGCAGAGCAGGCAGGTAAATTATCTGATCAGCTTAAACTTCAGAGAGTAGGAASAGCTCATCTAGAAGGCACAGCAGAGAACAGCAATGAGGGACCAGAACAGATGTTTACACTTGAAACAGGACCAAGAGAAAATGACCAAACTCATTTAGATTCTACATTCCTGCAGCAGATTCAAAATTGTATCTGCATGCACATTCCAAAACTTTGCACCCTCAATCTACATGCAAGTCTCTATTTACAGATTTATAGAATGGACTTTTGGAGGATAACATTCCAGGCAGAAATGTGAAGTAGGATCTTGAATCACCTAGGGATGCCAAGTAGGAAAGAGGTGACTGAAATGCCCATGAGCCATGAGCCAACCATGCTTTGATGATATTTTTCTGTGGTGCACAAATCCAGTCCAAGGGAAGAATATTTACGCTGCCTATACTATCTATATCACTTTCCTGATATAGAAGATGTAAATGTATAAAGGCACAGAAAAGTGGAGATTCCCTCTCTTAAGAGTCCCAAAGCCTCCTATTATCTGGTGTGTAACTCATAACCAGATTTGTGTTTCATATTTCGATTTCCTAGAAAACTTTATAAGCCTATGGTAGATTAAGGGCATCTCCATATTCTAAGCAAAATGCTCTGGGACGTTGCTAAATTGTAGATGGCAAAATCTGATTTTTCAGGATGGTTTTAGATTGTTTGCAAACTAAACCAGACCTTACAGCAGCTAAACTTTCTTTTGTCCTTGTGGTYGCATTACATTTACTTTTTATTCCATGTAGATTCAGTATTTTCTGAATACTTCTACAAATATGTCATGGATATCAGCCACAGACACTGTATCTATCAACAGACCAACAGCTTATTATTCCTGAAAAAGGTTTCCTGTAGAAAAAAAAATCCTTTATAAAGAAAACCTGACACAGAAAATCTGCTCTTGTGTTGACATTTATAAGGACAAGTTTCAACTAGAAGGAGAATTTAAAAGCCAAGTTATAAAATACACATTGGGTGGAGCAGGTTACAATAGAGGTGTTGGCACAAAACTATCTAAGGAATTATGAGCACAATGCTAAAATAATAGGATCTCTTGAATGGGAAGCCACAACCTCTGAATTTGAAAGCYTTAGGTTTACTTTCATGTGAAGACTTGTTGATAGCACTGTTAAATGAAAACATCAGAGCTCTTTCCAAATTTCATAATGTGCTACAATCTTGAATACAAACACAGAGACAAAAAGCCAGCATTAAACGCACTAAAATTTCAGAGAGTAATGGTTTAAAAAGGTGGCAGATGAAACAACCCAATTCCTGCACAAATGATGGCCACGACATGCTCAGAAGCTGCACCAGGATGACTTATAAAAAACGCTGGTTTGTTTTCATCCATGCTGCAATGATCGAATTAGTGWGCTTTTGTTAATTGCTCTTAAGAGCAATTTTATTTTGATAAAACTAAAGGTCACTCTTGAGACTGACTATGCTGCAAGAAGGTGTTATGAAAACTTGAGAAAGAGAGAAATGTGATTACTGGAAAGTACACATACATTTATAATATGCTTCCATGGTCTAGCTCCAGAAACGTACTCTGCCTTTTGAAAMATTAATTCTCTTTTCTTTGGGAGTTTAAGGAGGGTTGGCTACTGGCTTTGTTTTTCCTTACTCACTTTGAAGATTTTGAGACTTGTATCTTTAACATATTATTTTGATAGGCTAGAAAAAACCCTACTATATGATGAAATAAGTGAGAAGATTAGTTTTAGTTTTCCAAGTTTTAGAAAATTCTAAAATATGCTATTGTTTAACTTATATTTTTAATGTGATTTATATAAAATGCAAGGAAGCCAGACCTCTAAAAGCAAATGCTGATATAACTCTCAGTCTCATATTTGTTTCACAGCCCTTTTTAAATTACAGCCTCTTCAATAGCACATTTAAGAGTGTTCTGCTGCAGCCTTTTTGTCTGTAAAACAGACATTGGTTGGAATAAAGTTTTACAATGCTCACTAAGGGAGGAATAACTCCTCCAAAGCCATAAGAAATACARCATAAACCTGATACAATTTAAACTGCATATACTCCCTCCCTGGCACAGCTTTCCATCTTCAAGAAACAAAAGCTAAAATGGTTTTCAGGGTTCCTTGCTCATATGACAGTGGGAACAGTAACCAGAGTCCAAAGCGCACCGCTGGGGTGGCTACAGTGRTGTTCATGGTAGTGTTGTATCCTGGAGTACCCAGGTTTCTTCAATGAAACCAACAACTAAACAACTAAAACAAAATGGGATTTAACAGTAATCTTGTTTTCAGGGGAGCCTGGACAGGTTTTCCAGTTCTCCTCATTATATTTCTAATTCAGCCCTGCAAAGCTCTGCATAGGAATTTAGATAGTTTCAATACTTTCTGGTGACAAGATAACGTGGGACATCCATAGGAGAGGGCAAAGTGATAACAGGATACACACATGCAGATGGCAGAACCGATTGGGAGTTGGAACTGAATGATCTTTAAGGTCCCTTCTGACTCAAATCATTCCATGATGCTATGACTGCAAATAGCTGGAAGTGAAGTTACCAATGTCTGATCCTTCAAAGGGACAGAAACAGGCAGAAAAATGAAAACAAAACCACAAAAACCACACCCTCCCAAAAAAAACCAAAACAAAAAAACAAATCAAAAATCCAACAAAACAAAAAACCCAAATATGTTAACAATACATGCTTTGCAAAAAATTTTAAAAATCATTTTCATTTCAGCAGTGAGAGCACTTCTTCCAGATTTTTCTCTTCTGAGCCAAACTCAATCATCTTTTTGAGATGTATCTGCACCAAAAAATGCTTCCAGAAGAAGGCAAAAATGCATTCATACAAGAAAAAATAATTTGAAGAAAACAGAGTCAAATTCTAGGCAGATGCAAGCTTCTAGAGAACACTACCTCTAAAACCCAGAGTGAACTCCCTGATCTGTTACTAAATCAAAGGTATAAAAACCAGAAGGTACATTGTTACTGTTGTGAGTACATAGAGTAATCCTCATGGAGAAATAGCAAACCATTGTTCTAAATGTCAAGATACATAGAATTATAGAATCATTTAAGTTTAAAAAGACCTTTAAGATCATCAAGCCAAATCATAAAGCAAACACTGGAAAGTCTGCCACTAGACCACGTCTTTAAGTCTCACATTTAGAGGTCTTAAATCATCCCAGGGATGATGATTCCACACTTCCCTGGTCTGCCTGTTGCAATGCTTAATGTTATAACATGACAGAAGCTTACAAACCTTGTTTTAATAATGAGAAAATGAAGAAAATGTAGATTTTGGAGGAAAAGGCCTCAGACAGGAGAAGAGTTCAACATCAGAGCAATTTCTTGTGTCAGGCTTTGTTTACATACTGTTACCACATGCAACCGGGATTACTCTACACATCTTTCTTTAACAGACTACATGTACACCCAGGATATTGATTTTACAAGGAAGTAACTCTCAAGTTTTTCCAAGCTCCCTTTTCTCTTCTCCTCTTTCCTCCTCTCATTTTCAAAATGCCACAGAAAACGTCACCAGAAGACAGAAAGGATTCCCTAAAGTTTTGACAAAATAATAAAGCACTAGAAACAATGCTGGCGGTAGCAGAGCATTTTAAAACATCACTAGCCTCCCCACCCCCATATTTAAATATTTATCTTTTAAATGTTTAAGACACTTTTCCAGTAAAAATTTGTATCAATCAGTCCCACTTTTCTCATGGTTTTCTCTATTTATTGTCTTAATTTACATCTGGAGTTCTTAAAGATCAGAGAATGTTGTAAAAATGCTTCCACCACGAAGTCAGCATTCCCTTTAAAGAGGAACAACCCAACATCTGAACTCTGGTCAGCCAACAGAAACAGAGAGGAAATCACTCCATCCACAGCAGCAGAGTTTAAGTCACTTGGAACACTGTGAAAATAGGAAATTCTGTAATTTATCTACTTATGAAAACAACCCTGTGATTTTAGATGTGTAGAGCAACTGGAGCATTCCTCTTCACAGTTTACCGGTAAGAGGACAATGTTTAAAAATTCATCTGTGTTGGCTTTTATGTTTGCATAACAACTATTATAAACAAGAATTCTTAGTTCTGCTTTTAAGCCACAGGAAAAGAGTGTACCAAGCCATTTCATCCAGTCAAATTCCTTCCATGGACCATGATCCCTTCTGCATAAAACCACTTAAAAACAAAAAAAGAACAAAGACATCCTTTTTTTCTTTGTGATCAGTTTCTTCTTTTTCTGAAAACTGCTACAACCCCTAAACTTCTGGTGTAAAAATACATATGGAAAAGTTTCCCCATCTTGATTATGAAAAGGCAAGGTGAAAACATGAATTCTAGCTAAGATAAAAGGATGACTCAAGCATTGCTCAGCAAATATTCTGGTATTACTCCACAAATTTTATGATTTTTGTTTCTGTGTTAGTTGTGTCAATGCAGGCATGGTACACAGACACTTACAGCAGCAGAAAAAGAACTTGCTTTGCTTAAGTACCAATTTCCAACAGTAGGACACAGGATTTCCATTATCAAGCTCTGTGTATTCYAGAAGGGAATTACCTAGGTCCCCATATCTCTTTTGCTTCAGCCACTTAGGATCAGCTGAAAGCCCTGAATTTTAACTGAGCTCATCCCTGTCTCTTTCCCAGACATCTCCTGAGCGATYTCATACTCCAGACAGACATTACCAAAAGTTGGCTACTGGGAATCTCCTCATTTTCTCAGCTTGTACYTCTTAGGAGACATATCTTATCATAATCCCACCACACTCAGTACAGCTGACTAGTGCCAGACTGTGTCAGGCAGAGAGAGACAGCTTCCTGGAAATGGTGTAGCATCAAGTGAGGCAAAGGAACAGCACAAAATACATGCCACTATGCTTAAGTTTATACCAGAGGTGTTTTCTCCATGGATCAGTACCAACTTGGATCCACTTGAACCAGCATGACTGGTTCACAGTAGAGTATGATTGGTTTTAGACCATCTAAACCCTAATCAGGCTTAACAAACAAACATAAATAAACAAACTCCAATTGTGAAGAGTTATCATTGTTTGCAGTGTAACAAAAGAAAACAATCCCCTTAACACATCAGCATCATCAAAAAGCACCAGAGCTGTAGGCTTTTATTCCTTCYTGTTCATGATAAGGCTTTGTGTTACACACAAAAAATCTGAGACATTATGAGAACATTTCCCTAGATGTCTATGTATATATACCTGGAACCATCATAAACCAAACACGTACATCCATAGAATGGAGTAAGCAACCTATTTTACAAAACTCACAGTAGCAAAAGTTCTGGAAAGAAAAAGGTTTTCAAYGCAATTAACCATCAAGATTTTGAAAATAAATGAGGATGGAGAGTATGACAGCTTTCTATACTATCTTTTTTGCTTTTTCCCCTCTCCSCTTTCCGTGTTTAAAAAGCTGTCAATTTAATGAGCCAAAACAAAGTAAATGGTAGCAGACATGGAAATCAGAGCCGTAATGGCAAGGAAAGGCTTGATTGCTGGCAAACAAAGATCTGTCCACTCAACATCTGGCTCATTTTGATCCTTCGAGTTCAGCTGCCAAATGACTATGTCATTTGGACTCCGGAGATGAATGCATGAGGGAGACCTGATATCATCATCCCAAATAGTCTGGGTCTTGCTCTGTGCTTRAAGCAGGCTTTTAAGATCAGCAAGAGTGAAGGAAGCTGTGCTGCTCCAAGGAAAATCTGACTTCATARAAAGTTCCACAAGCCAAAAGCTGGAACTATTAGTGGTATACCGGGAGGTGGAAGAAAACATGTGTGTTATGTATGCTCACAAGCTTGTTATAAATTTCTGTAGCTATGCATATCAACAGTTCTGACCACTTCTAGCCCTGCAACTGCCAGCTATAAGTACATAACAATAAATCTGTTTATTTAGAGAGTAATTTTAAAGTCCTTGTGGCTAAGCTCTCTCAAAAAATTTATGTTTAGAAAATGTTCTTCACCCTGCTATATTTTTATTATTAGCTTAAGCAAGATGCCTGAAAAATTCCATATCAGTTACTGAATGCACATATTTATATGACTTGAAGAATGTCATAGAGTAGACTTAGACTTACTTTTACTGTAAGGAGTAAAGTAGGCTTTCAGTACACAGGGCAAAGAGTGAAAGACATTCAAAAAATAGCAGAAGACTATGAGGATACAGGTAGAAGGATCTCCAGCAAAGCTAAAGAATTTTGTATAGCTAGTTGTACTCATGGAGATTTAAACCCAAGCACACATTATGGCTCTACAAATATCCATAATAAAACAATTAGAACTTTCTCCAAATGGCCCATTTACCTGGGTCCTAGGCACCAGGAGGAATTTGGCCACAAAGAAATTATAGCAAAAGAGAAACTACAACAACAAATGCCTGGATTTTGGAGGCAGACAACTTCAGTAGCACACACACACCAACTCTATTGTTCTATTAGGAAAACATCACAGCAAACATTTGCTGTGCCAGACATCGAACTTAGTGACCAGAAAAAAAATCCGACTGCTTTTGATCAGCTGTGGGGGACTCTTCAGCAGCTTCAAACTGCAACAAAAATCACAGGAACTACCAGTCTGCCATGGCCACACACGGGTGCCCCAGCGCCTCGACRCGCAGCCTGCAAGCATCAATGAAGATTTCAGTGTCCCACACTGTTGGTCTCCTGTACAGAAAGGCACCAAAGGCACTGGGGACACCTGCCAGCTCCAGGCTGCAAGAGTAGCTGTGGAGCTGCAGGGTGGGAACCCCTCTCCCAGCCACAGCTCTTCCCAGCCCTTCCCTGTCAAGTGCAGAGTGCCATTCCAGATGCATKAGTTGGGTTCTTGAGTTAGAAGGGTGGGAACTAAACCCAAATCCATTTGCAAATCCAGGCTCCCCATTAGATTTTCTGAATTACTTGTAACTTCAGCCATTTGCTTGCTGGACATCTCTATTCAAAGGAATTTGACATTTTTCTAATATGGTCATCAAGTAGTAAAAACCACAATTGTAAAAGCAGTTTGAGGTCAGTCGATTTTACAGACCCAAAAATCATTGCAAGGACTACTTTAAAACCCTATTAAAAATGCTCTGAAATAGAAGATATAACTTATATTGACATCTTCAGACTCCAGTACAATTAATTCCTATTTAAATTTCTTAAATTTCTTATTGAGYCGTGAGTCATTTTAGATAAGTCAATTTCAAACACATAGTCAACTATTCATACAAAAAAACCCAAAACAAAAGCAACCAAACAAAAAAAAACAATAAGTGTGGAGATAAGGATGTTACTCAAGAACTACTTAATTCAACCTTATTTTAAAGATCTATACTTAAATATTATTTCTGCCTCCGAAAGTGTTTTAGAGAATTTGGCAGCAACAGAAGCCTTTCTTTTCTCAATAAACAACTTAGTTACAATACCTGTAAAAAGAGACTATTTAATATTTTACATTGTCTACAGAACTTAAAAAAAACATGGTGTCTCTATGGGCCAATGAGACAAAAAGAGTAACAAGAAAAATGACTGAATCTTGCAAAAGATAATTGACCAGATGATTTGACAGAAATTTTAACCTGTTATGTGCAAGACATAAATTTGAGGAAGGCATTTGTTTATGTCAGAGAATAAAAAAGACCTACTCCAATTTGAATAATTTTAAATTAGTATATTGAGATCCATTGTCTTGTGGTGGTGAAATTAAACTCTTGGGTAAGTGTTCAAATTAGCATTCATTATTAAGTCCTCTCAAGCTGTCYGAACTTGCTACTCCTATACAACTTTTGATGAATCTCTGAGGAAGAAAACAGACTGTACCAAATGAGGCAGCACAGAACACAATATTTAAGACTGGTAGGTGAAAATGAAGCATCCTCTATTTTTTTTATTCTTTTCCACATTTTATCACACTGGATCCACCACCCAGCCTACCAATACAGTCTGTGCTCTCTCCCAGTGTGAGTTCCAACTCCTACACCCTTGACTTGAAACAACTCACGCAGCCCAAAAATTTCATTTCAACCAAGACATTTTAAKGGGATATATCCTTTCATCTGAATGAAAGCACTTTGTTTTGGTTTTGTTTTTTTCATTTCAGATTTTAATACCAAACTGTTAAACTGAAACCAGAGCCTTGATATGACTTTTTATTCCAATTACTACTTACTCATCATAGGAATTAATTTATTTCTTAGTTTAATGTCGGCATAGAGAAACTAAACCTTGGGCTTCAAATYTTTGCCTCCATATTACAGATGCTTTTATTATTATTATTATTTTTAAACAATCCCCTATCGTCTTTAATATTTAGCAGTGTATGTTATGGCTGTATCACCATACCTTTAYTTTTCACCTGAAATGCACAGATTTTTTCATTTATCAGCTTGTATTTCATCTTAAATGAAAATATATAGAAAGGCCTGGTTTCAGTGAAACACTGGGCTCCAGTTTTGTAGTGAAGGGGATTCCTATCTGTGCTACATTCTGGTCCCATGAAAGATAAACCACAGTAATTAAAATAAAAGACTTGATTTTTCCCCAGTAAAGTCCAGACAAGTATTAAGCAAAAGCATCATCCCCAAATACCCAATTAASGCTCATATTTAAGCTCATATTCAAGCCTCAGGGACACCTGTGCATGCTGCATATAATCTTAACGATGAATTCTTGAGATATCCTTAGTCAACAAAAGCTCCACCYTCACCTTCATATAGGTGAACTATTGTAATTTATGTTTCTGAAGCCTTCAAAATTAGCTTTTTGGCTTTTCTTTGAAAAGTAGAGTTTAGATGCCTGAACAAGACTGTAAATAATTTGGCCCCAAAATTACTTATATTTCCTACTTGTGGGTAATTGTTAAAAATACTCTCCAGATAATTAAATCAGTGTTAAACTAAGAATAATTCAAATAAATTTCGAGTAAAATATTTTCATCCCTAGTTTTCCAACTTCAAGATGCAATATGAAGGTGAATTAGGCTATCTAGCATTTTTCATATTACATTAACAAAAATGTACACAAGTACTTTTTTCATGGGGAAAGGAGGGTGAGTGTACTACATGAAAAAATGAGAATTAAAAAAGGGGAAAAAAAGTCCAAAATATTGAGTTTAAGATCAAGGTAGTAAGTGACAGCACCAAAAGCTGATAACTGGTTTCAAACCAGATTTCAGGGTGTTATTTACCTGCTGCCCAAAATTGCATTTGGCACASATTTTAATACTTGGACATTTTTAAACCTTTTCATTTAAACTTCATAAATGAGCTGCTTTTTTCCTTGGTAATAAAAATGTATWTTTTCAAGCTAAGTCACTTGGCAAAGAACTTGAACCAATGCCAGAATACCTAAGGTTTTTTTTTTTATTCTTAGTTAATTCATTCCATTTCCTCYTCATTTAAAAAATTMTAGATTTTGAATTAGTGAAAATGAATCATTGTATTATCATTGATAATCATTGTATTATCAAGACACTAGCTACATCTGAGTCAAATCTCAGCCCTTGGAAGAACATGGCATAAAGAAAGAACTTGTATTTTTAAATAAAGACTGGGAGCAGAAAGCACACTTTTTACCAGAATACATTTTCAGTTAAGGGCTGCTTCTAGAGCCAACTTTTAGAAGGCCAAAATGGTAACTTTTCAGTCATGGCTACRTATGAAGACCTCAGCCTTTCTTTGGAATATAACTGTTTATTTTAAGCTAGRCAAAAGAGAGACAAAGACTAACATGAGTTTGATTTCCCACACCAGGCACTATYCTTCATTTTTTAGAAGAACCTCCTCCAGATGAGACAATTTCAAGATTAGCAGAATGATTTATTGACAGCTTATGGAGTAACTTAGCACTCCCTACTTGACCTTCTGCCTTGTTAATGGATTCAGAGATCTCAGCCTCTCAGCTCCGGCCCAGGTCACAAAACATGTCCTGATCACTGAAGGACTGTTAAAAACCCCTCCAGACCTGGTACCTCCAAACTAAATTCCCTTAGGTCAGAACTGATGTTGAATGCATTCATGAAATAGCAAGGCAGAACTTTGAAACCCAGTATGGATGGCTGTGGGCTTAGCACAGTCCCTGTGAAATCTATTTGAGGCCAACAGCACAGAAACAGTTTCAAAGAACAACAAAATTTTAAAATTATTATATTTTTAAAAAACCAAACAAACACAAACCACTCACTTTCTTTACTCAACCTCTTTATCAATCTTGAAAGCAAACTACATAAACATCAAGGTAGCCCAAGACACAGCCAACAGATCCTTATCCACAGTCCTCCTTGGCTCTGAACTGAACCTTTTCTAGAGATGYTCATTAACATGTCACCCACATTTCCACTGTCAATTCTTTGTGAAACAGTAAAAATGGCTTCTGCTCCCTTGAAAATAATCAATTGTTTTAAGGAAGGGAGAGAAAACCAAGAACATTTTCCGTCTGTGAACCATGTCCAAACATCCTAGATATCTTTAATATATCAAGCTGGCCTTCAAAAACAGAAAGATTTAGTGGCGTTCATTTTTGCAAAGTATTCCTATAGTATGGAGCAGTTATGCAGGTCTTTTTCTTTCTAGGTTGAAAATAAGGCAAATTGAACAAATCAAAATCTGAGTATGCCATATCTGTAGCCATATTCCATCTCCTTTTAGGTTAAAGTAAACACCAAAAACTTGAAAACTGCCACTCACCACAGGAGATTAGCCTAGTAGTCATGAATGTAGGAGAAATTATATCAAATGTCTCCTTAAGAGAAAACATACCTCCTCTTGAACCCAATAACAAAATGTATCAGCCTATCCACAATTTCTGTTGTGTTCTGCAGTGAGGTCATCCTTCTCCAAGTTCTTGATCTGAAGTACAGTATCCTTTTATTTTCTACCCACTCCTTTCCTTTTTCTCAATACAGCAATACATATAAGCATGAAGGCAAAGGGGCTTAGCAGAAAAACTGGGTTTGAGGGAGACAAGTTGCTGTCTTAGTTTTACTCCTTCATGACTTAATGACAGACAGATTTCTGCCTTTGACCAAAMTTTTTCACCCCTAAAGCATGGGATTTGATATATGTCTTTAGAAATAAAATTTAATTAAACCTTGCCTTGTAGAAATCTTCAGGACAGGGTCTGCACAGATTGATGTGTGAAACTTGATGAAAGGGTAGATTACAAAGGCACAGAGTCATATAAGAAGGTTCATCCATTCAAGATGCTCTCAACTGCCATCAACCGGTTTTTGCAATAAATATGATCATGTTGACTTTCTACACAAATTTAAGTCATCAACAACAACAACAAAAATTGAAGACAATTAATTTAGCTATGACAAAGCAGCAAATTAGTGGGAAGAAATTTGAATTACTGCTAAGAAAGATCATAGACATCTGAACCATTCCCAGCATGGTTTATAGTTTGTTTGCTTGCTTTCTTTTCTTCTGCTAATGAGCAAAACATGAGATGCTTCATTTAACATTTTCCTGAGATAAAATTATTCTACCACCCATGACTTTCCTAAGGGTACTCAGAGATGAATCAAACAGTAAACAGTAGTACTATGGCACAATAAATTACTATTTGATGTTACCTCTATATTAGTCCCAGTACAACCATTTACCACTTGATTTTCAACTCTATAAACTGCCTCTAGGTGTTCTCTTGCATAAAAAAATCATGCTTCCTTCGACACTATTGTTTCTGTCCCTTTGAAAAATTTGTCCACTTTTTTTTCTTCACTGCTTATCTTTCATAGCTGCCAGTTATGCAGTCAGTTTTGCAACACAATGATCCCTCCCTGTTCAGTTTGTCTTACATAATAAGTTTCTTCACTTACGTGTTTCTTTCTGATTTATAGCTCAGAAGTGCATGCATGTTCACTTGGTTCCTAAAGCACCACAAATGCACTGGAAGAGTACATTTCAAAATAAAGAGATTTTTAATATYGATGTTCACAGCTCAAATCCAATATGACCCAGAAAAAACCTCAGATATTTCAATATTCACATACAATAAAAGCATGTAGAATGTGTGCTTATGGTTCTGTAAGGTGAAGTATMACTGTCCATAGTTGTAGAAAAACATGGAACATTTAAGCAAGGTTTAACATTCAGCAACAGCAGTAATGAAGACACCTTTGTCTCTGGGGAAGTTGCTTGCTCTGCCTTCCTTGCTTTCTCCTGCAAAGCTGTGAGGCCATGCTACAAGATAGCTCAGGACACTGATCTGTCAGAAAGCAGTAAAAAATAAGCAAGTCTTTTTACAGTCAAATCAGTTTTCTGATATTCCTTCACTGCATTATCACAATATTTCACCAGCATTGCACTGGAGAAATAAGTCAGCTGGGACTTCAACGGTAAGTATTAATTTTTCTGGTTACTAATGATACTAGAGTTTCCACAAATGAAAGAAAASTTTAACATGTTTGACACATTTTTATGCGGAGTATTTTTTACTATTGGCATTCATTYTTACAGTAATTGAAAATGCCTTAGTTTGTTTATGCTCTCTTCTACTTCACAACTCATCTGTCTAATTGCTATTTAATGCAACATTAGTGAACAAAAACAAACAAAAGGAATAATTACTTGAAATTCATCAAGGAATTAAATCACTTTTTTTCCTGTGACAGGCCACACCATTAGTCATTCTTTTCCACTGCAAACAGTCATGTCTCCTGCGCTGCCTCTTACTGTGTCAGCCATAAGGGCTTTGGACACGTGTTTGATGAGATCAGCTTTGGGACCTTCTTGAAATGCAAAAGAGAAATGGAACTTGACAAGTATCTTGACCAACAAGCTACAGAGTTTTTCCAAAGCCTAGGATGACCTCCTGGTGAAGTGTTTCTTCCTTGGCTAGAGAGGCAGTTTTCACTAAGCCAGCAACAAGCTGAGAACAAASGTCAGGGAATATGTCTGATCGCACTTTGAAAACAAAAGCTGTTTGAATGTCTGATTTTGAGCATAAATCAAGGAAAGATCAGAGTTTTAGATCTGCAGTTATCCTGGGGCTTTGCTTCCATTTCTAAATGAACAATTGTTCCACTACTCTCATGCATACATTTTATCAGAATTTGAATATTTTCTGTTGTAAAAAAGCTTCATAGACAACTAACGTGATAAAAGAAGAACAAATGTAGATGCACAGGGACTGAGGAACGAATTTACCTCAGCATCTTGCTGATGAGAAGCTTAAGACTCTCGTTACTTTCCCAGAAGCTAAGATTGAAAACAAGAAAAAAATATCATAGGCAATTACTGGCTTATTTTATTTAAATACACAAGAGTTCGTTTGTTCTGTATTCAGTAGATTCACTCACTGCAATAAGGCAGAGCTAAAACTTAGTGGAGGGACAGTTCTAGCTGGCAATTAGACAGAAAAAGGCCAGTTTCATGGCCTCCATGGAACCATCTGTATTTCTCAGTTCCTGCTTGCTACAGTACCCTATTTATTACTACAGACAAATGTAAACTACAACTTATTTTTGCAGAGAAGTGTCCTTTCTTCCTTTGCGTTTATCTGAAAATGATTAAGGGCCTGCAGACATTTGTCTCATATCTGTGAGTCATCTACCTAAATATATATAAGGCCTATAGGGTATTCAGAAGCAACAGTAATTAGCTGCACTGTGCTTGGAATTAGTGTCTGCATCATAGGGCAGTGGTAAGACAGACAACAGAGATAATTTTGAATAAATGATAAGGCTACTCCTGTCTCCAGGCAGGACAGGGTTAATTTTTGCAGTGATCAGGAGGGGGCATGGCAGGACCTGGGACTTAATCTATCCCAGCTCACAGCATTTCCCATGGATGGGGAAAGGGTCCCTTCTGGATCAGACAGTATGGTGGAATGAGGGGTCAGGTATTGTCAGCAGTGAGAATCCATCTGCCARTTGTTTCTTGTATCATCATCCCTAGTGCTGCTGTTAACTATTTTTTTCTTCCCTCATTGCTGTTTCTAGTAAATTGTTCTTATTTCAGCCTGTGATCTTTGCCTTTTGTGCCTCCAACACTCCTCTCCATCCCATCGCAGAGAGAAGGAGAGGGGGAAACCAGAGAGTTGCACATGGTTTGGAGAAACTCAGTGGAAGCACTAAAATGGGCAGTACCATTCCTAAACTATGACAGACCAAGAAAAAAAACCCAAAACACACACACAAATATTCTACAAAATATAATCTGCTGCTTTGAATATGACCTTTGAAGGGTAAATGCCATCAACTTTATATAATTTGCCTCTTCATTATTTGTTGGAGGTAATTGACTGAGTTGACACAAATGTTACTTTTTTTAAAACTGTTGGATATGGGCTTGAAATTCTAGTCGAGGGCCATTATTTATTCATAGCTGAAGGTTTTCAAAAGACAGGTGCTGATAACATTACCTTGTACATTTCAACATCTTGGGAATAAAAAAAATCAAATTTCACATGACATAAATTGATAACCTGTCGATAATTTATCAATTTAGGTCCAAACTTCAAAGAATTTGCTTTACTTAACTAAACTACTCCCTCATCAGCCAAACACCTCCTGAAGGCTGCTAGACCACTGTGCCCTGTTCCCACTCCATGGCCCTATGCTCTTAGGCTTCTACAAATGGGGGAGAGAGAAGGTTTTTTCATTACTTATATTAATTGGGACAAAGCCACAGCTGCTGATTTAGGCTTCACAATTATCTGAAGACTTCACATAAGCCCTTGACCAATAGAAAAGACTGAAGTTTACCTTTCCAGAGACATAGTAGCAAAAAGTTTTTGATGTGAGTAGTTACAATAAGTGGAATTTTTTAACCTAGTCCAAGCAATTTTTTTTGCTTTACTTTCCTTAGTAGAGCATTTTCCAGATCAGACATATTAAATTGACAAAAGAGCAAAAAAAAGTAACATACAGCACAAAAAMCCCTCTACTATATCTAGTTTTCTTTAGAGATTCTCTTTATATGTGGCTTCCAGGGATTTATTTGTTTGTTTTTAAACACAACCTTCATTCTCTATTATCAAACAATCCCACAGTCAGCTTGTTAGATTGTGATCAGTCTTGYACCCACTGATCTACTATCCAGCTAGCCCCTAGGCTAATGAAATCAGTTCTTCTCACTGATATTATTTTAACACACAGACAGAGTTCAGCAATTGTCATAGCATGTTGGTAAATAGCTCCTTAAATCCAGACTAAGCACCACAAGAGTGCTTCCTTGCCTCAAGTTACATGAAGCAAGAAAGAACAGGAAAATCATGGTTTAATAAAAGAGAGGGACAGTAGGGATTCCAGGAAAAGGTATTCCAATAAAAGACATCCCAGTAACAACATGAACTCAGTGCAGTAATGAGCAGAGAGACTAAAGCTCATTGATGTCAAAAAGTTAGTGAGATTAGATATTATTTTTCTTCCCATAACTAACAAAAAAGGGAACGAGAATTATTTGCATGTTTCAGCCCAGTCAGACTAAACTTGTACTGCTGGGTGGTTGGCTACTACTCAGACCTATGGAATACAGTGTACTGTCCAGAATACAGAGCAATCATCATAAAAAAAAAAAAAGAGAGAAACAAAGTTGTGGTGTTTTTGCTCTTGCTTTCCATTCATTTCATTTAAAACTTCTTCACATATATTCTGAATCACACAGTTTGAAGTTTAGCACAGCACTGCTACTGCAATCTTTCTACCATCACTTGCCTTGTTTTCAGGATGACTCTTCACATTTACCCTAGACACTGAGACAAACAACTTTTGTGCAAAATAACWGCCCCAAGACAAGGGGTAGGAGCAGCTTAGGTCACGTGGGACTTCCAATTGGCCACCTTTGCAATGCAGTTTGAAGTACCAACTTCAAAAGGATACTGCCTTTGAACAGATCTAGCTGTAGGCACTTCAAGATTAATAGACTGGTTTAATTACCCTCTCCTTAGCAACCRTGGTGTTGTTTCAACAAAGTCAACCCTTGCAACGTGCTGCTCCCAGGCTCTGGCAGACTGTCTCATCCAATGCCAGGTGATCGTGGCACTCATACAAGTTGCAGCTTGGTGGGAGCTTCCCTTCCCAGCAGGACTCTGGTTTGGTTTTTGACACAGGCAGGATCTCATGTGAGGCAGCTTGCACACTAACCTAACTGCCTGGGACTACAGTACAAGCGTTAACTTGCAAATGCTAGGGGCATGATAAAGGGGAAGAAAGGTTTGCTTGGTTCTCTAATAAGTACAAAAAGTGCACAGTGAAGCAGGGTTTTTGAATGAGAAACATCAGTGCATGAAATGAAGGACTTAATGTATTGTTTATTTCTTCCTCTTCTGTGTTTGCACTTCAGATAGCCAAATGCAGTTTCCTTGACCAGTTTGCCTTCACTAGGATAATCTCCTCAGTAATTGTCCTAGTCATGTGCTCCCCTAGAAAAGGTTGATTCCCTGCATTCTAGTAGTAAATCCCACAATTAGTAGTTAYAGTAAAGTAAGAAGAAATGTTCTCTAAGCAGAGAAAAGGAGGAACAGAAGCATAAGGTAAACTATTCTGCTTTAACCGCCAGAAGGCGTTTGGTTTCCTATGAGCAAGCACACGTGTCCTCTGCTTCCACTTTGTGGCTCCACACTTCAAAATGTGAAAGCTCACCCATTCCCAACAGCCCATTCATTACTACTGTTCAAGGAATCCCACTCCAGCAGCACTCAGAAAGAGAGGCTCCTGGAGGTCTGTTGTCCCACATSCTCAGTTCCCAAAATGTTTGAACTGGCATCAGAGCCAAGACAGGAAGACCCGGCCCTGCTGGTTCATTGCTTTTGCTTTCTTTATAACCCAAACAAGTTTTATGGCACAGACACAGAAGTAGCTAAACTTAGAATGGCAGGGGCTGAAGCAAATCATCTGGAGGAGGACAGACTGAAGACAGAAGTATCTGTGCTGTCAGAAATTAGGCTTACAGGTACTGAGCATATTCTGTAAATCACACCCTTTCAAGAAAAGAAAGTATGTTGCCTCTCAGATGAAYTAATTGCAAAAATATGCAAAAACTAATACACTATTTCTATAGTACAGTATTTATACTATGAGCTAAGCCAACAACCTGGGAAAGWCATGCCTACAGTAAAAAAGTCAAAGGAAAAAATTTTTAATTATAAGTGTACTCATGCTGATCGCTTAAATTTACATCTGCAGGCAGCACAGAAATCTGAGAATGCAGAAGACATTTGGCTGTACCTTCCTGCCATTTGCATGTGAACTCTCAATTGCATACTTAGGASACTCTTTTTCCTCCATAACTATAACACCAACTTTGAGTTCTTTTAATTAAGGCAAGAAAGAATTAACACAGCAGGAGAAACATCATGCRGCAAAATCATCTTACAAGTAAAAAAACCTGAGCTGGTTACTAGAATAGCTACTTGTAGTTAGGGAAGGGAAAACAAAAAAATCAAAAAGTSTGTTTGTTCTTCCAATTTTCTGGATAGATCTAATCAGGATTAGATGAATTCACTTTTAAGAAGTCCTACAGTAGAATTAGAACTATTTGTTAATGTATTAACAGCTAGCTAGCTTATCCTGGGCAACCATTAAAGCAGGAAATTCTTCTCTAAATGCAATATAAACACTATTCTTGTTCTCCACGTGGGGTTTTCTATGGCAGGGAAAATAAGTAAGCAGAGTCTTGTGACACTATAAATACTTCTGGAAATAAATGAAGAACTGGATTTACCAGCACTGAAATAGACATAGAGGCCTTTTGGTTAACTACACYCAGAGAATATTTACTGTCACTGCACCTGGCACTGACTAGCTAAAAAAAATAAAGGCAATTTGCAAAGAGGAGACTTTATAGGGAAGCACCAGAATCTCATTACAATAAACTACAAAGCACTGTATTTGGTAAAAGCTTTTTAAATACATAGTTCTAGTCCTTTAGATTAMCAGAGACAATGTGAAGGCTTCCTGAGCCATGTCAGACAGGGCTGGCAAGATGAATAGAGGCTTTAATTTTATTAGTGTACCAGCACCTGACCAAACAAAGGTGCGGCCAGGCTGAATCAACTTAAAATACTAAACCAGATGCTTTCCCTAATTTTAAAATGTGTAAAGCTGGTATTTAAATATATCAAACCACTAAATTAAAAGGTCTGTGAATACAACCTGGAAGATTTCTCTTAAACCTTCAAAGAGAATAAAGTTTAGGCCTTTTCTCATTCTGCTTATATAGAGCAGTTGTTGAGAAGATTTTGGGGTAATTTTTTAGGGCTTGTTTTGGTTTGAGTTTTTGAAGGCTTTTTTGTGGTTTTTTGGGTTTGTTGTTTTTTTTTTTTGTTGTTGTTGTTTTTTTTTGTTGTTGTTTTGTTGCACAAAACACATTTTAAAGCGCCTTCCATGATAACACCAAATCAGGCATTGGGCACTTTCCTTATAATAGCAACCTGATGAGTCTTGGAAATATAGGTTAATTCCTAAACTAAGTATACACTGGAATTCTGCACCAAAACAAATCAAAACAAACTCAAGCTTWATTTAAGAAAACATCTCACAATAGAGAAGAGAAGGAAGGTGTCTTCCATTTTCATACCATTATGTCTGGTTTATACTTTCTGGCTTTCTTTTCTTTAATGTAATCATTTACTGAAAGGAAAAGTTGTTGCAATAAACTATCAATAAACCTCTGCGTTCTTTTAAAACAGGTGCACATGAAATTGTGATTTAACAAAATATTAGGTCATAAATCTCCTCTTAACCAAGTAAAATCTATGGCATCTATTTAGTCTAATTTATTCTTCCACTTAAATGAGTGTTGGAAGAGAAACAGGCTCATCTTTTTATGTTWTTATTCTGTTGACCTGAAAGTTGGAAGCTAATTGTGCAAAGTGTTGCAGTAATTACTTAGGATTAACAGAGGCTTCAATCCATCAGAGATACATTATGAAATACCTGAATTGGCTTTAAAAACCAGAAATGTTATTACCTTACAACAGGCTATCAGCTTAAAGTGCCTAAGAAATCTTCAAACAGAAATGTAAATATTAAAATGCTATTTTAAGAGATAGTTTCACATCAAACAAAATTTAAGTAGCCAGGCTTTGAAAGGACAAAGCTGCAGAGGAGTTCTGCCATATTAGATGACTTTAAACCCACAGCATGTATTTGTAATTCCTGCTTAATTTTTATATTTGAGGTTGTTTCTCAGAAAGGCAGCAGTACAGCAGGGGAGGAGCAGAAACAAAAACCTGGGAGAACCTCCACCATTGAACTGGAAACCAATGCAAGAACAGCCCTGAAACCACAGCAGCTTCTGAAGTACCACCAGCTGCTTGGTTGGCTTGTGTCTCCTCAATGGAAAGATTGTCCCTTTTTTTCTGTTTTCCTAGTATCTATAAAATGAAAATGTTGCACACACAGCACAAGCCAATGTGCTAAACTGAGGGGTTCCAGATGAGTTAAAGGAAAGATAATGGTTCGTAAATGGTTCATCTTGGCAGGTCTGTTAGGTATCTTGGTTAAAGTTCACCACTTCAAGCACTTAGAAGGAAGTAAAGACACTGAAAGACTTGGCAGAAGTTTAACATAAATACTAACAGACTTGAAAAGACTTTAAAAACTCAATGAATTAAATATTAGTAGAACATTACCAGTGCTACAGTAGTGTCATTAGATCATTAGCTTAAGGTAAAAAAAAAAAAAACAGGAAAAAATACCAAAACAAAACACACACCACAAACCAAAAAACAACTTGTAAACAAACTTTCAGTAATTTCAAGAAAAAACATTTTACAGAATTAGAAAAGAGAAAATAATTCAACACTTAACCTCTCCCCTTACAGGAGACTGTGCTAGAGCATTTTACAGTCCCAAAATGAGCCTGAACAACAAACCCCAGATTTTGATTTCACATGCCCTGTGCTGCAGGCAGAATTGATCCTGATATCAAAGTAAATGTTTAGTGTTTACATGAGCCAATACAGCAGAAAACTGTCTAAAAATATGCATTAGAGCACAATCTCATCATCTAAACAAAAGGGATTAACATTATTGGACGCTGTTTACAGGCTGATTATCCAGTTTATGACCTTAAATACACACAGAGTTGCATTACAAATTTGCAATTATTTGGAAATCCTTCTGGCATCTAAAAAGAAGCAACAAGGGAACTCCTGGACTCCTCAATCATTGGTGCTCACAGAGTGAATGTGCTTTGACACAGAAGTGACACAGCTGCAGGAGCATTTCCCACCTCACTGCTGGCATTCAGTTATCAAAACCTCCAGAAGGCATAGAGATAGAGGGAATGAAATCTCAGTTATCTCCCAGAGTTGTTTACAACCACTTGAAAATAAAAGGCTTTGCTGCTGCAATCTACACTTGAAAATAAAAGGCTTTGCTGCTGCAATCTACAACAGCTGTGTCAGGACAGCTGAAGGGATAACAAATCATCACGTTGTGGGAAGAACTCCTCAATCAACAAAGGAAACCACCTATTCCAGACATAACATCCTTAGTCAYGCTCAGTTGTGGGAAGTAAATTTTTATATTATCATTAATTATTTCAGAAATTAATTTCCAAGGATAACACTGAACCTCTTTTTTAGTTTTACTGCTTATCTAAAGGCAATATCAAATTCCTTTGGCCTCCAGAAGAGTAACTTCTGCACTTCTGCAAAGCTTAAGATTTCRTGAAATATCCCAGGTTTTGGTAAGCTTGTCAGGCCAAAAAGGATATGATACCCTTACTAAACTGCCTTACCAAAATTATGAATGGGCCTATTTATTACCTCAGTACTTATTAGAGCAGAAGTGGAACCCCAAGTGTCAAACACCACTTTACACCTCAAAACTATGCAATTTATTAGGAGGCACAATACCATAGTAGACTATGGCCAAACACAGCATTTCCATTGTTTTTAGTCTGCTCCTTAATAAAAAGGAACCCTTTTATCATAAGCAAACCCAGAGATATTCATTAGAGACTTGTTTGCCCTTCTCTGGACATGCTCCAGCATCTCAACATCTTTCCTAAGGGGAGAGGCCCAGAAGTGAACACAGCACTCAGCCTCACCAGCACTGGGAACAGAGGAAGACTGACTTCCCTGGTCCTGCTGGTCACACTATTCCTGGTACGGGCCAGGATGCCATCAGCCTTCTTGGCCACCTGGGCACACACTGGCTCACATTCAGCCATATGATCCATAAATACCAATAAGGTTATTGAGAAGCAAGAACCAAAKTATTAATGTGAAACCTGTAGCACTGGGCTAAAGAAGTCAGGAGCAATGTGGGACAATATTCAGGGAAGTTATGCAGCATGCAACTCTCCACTGCCATGGATGGTACAGTCCCATTCATTTCAGGTGTCTGTAAGTAGACTCCACCGGGAATAAAACAASAGACCTCCTACTTTGATATGAATGAAAATTACTGAAAAAGCTCAAGACACTGGATATTGACACTATTTGAAGCACCCCAAGCTTTATTGTTTAACAAAACCAAGCGGGGGAAAAGGACAAAGAGAGACAGCAATCCTGGCTCCAGTTGGAAGTGATGATCATTCCAAGGCTCCACATGKGCATGCAAATGACTTGCAACTCAGCCTGCCATTCCAAACTGTTATACCACAGATGATAACATGAGTAAGCGGCCTTTGTCTTCTACATCTACAGTTAACAGCAAAGTCAGCTGCGCCCTGGTGCCTTCAGTTGCCGGAAGAGGGAAGATTATTGGGGTATGTTACAATTAACATAGCTGTATCTGAGTAAGAGAAGACAGTTACAAATGTTTTAAAAATGTTACTTGTCTTTTCTTGCAGGAAACATACTTGAGGAGATTTGAGACCRAGTCATTCAGTCGACTTTTGCATATTTAGAAAATCACCAGCCCTTTAATAGGACTTGGTTTTCTTTCACTGGGMATTCAGACACATCTCTGCTGATTTCCAGATCAGATCTTTCACAACCAGAGATGACAGTGATGCAGTTCTGCTGCTGAGGCTTGGCAGACAATGTGACTGTACTAGAGGCACAGTAGACAGCGATGAAAACAGCAGATCCAGAAATGGCCAACCTAGACAAAATTGGAGAAAGCCTACCCAGCTCCTGTGCTGGAAAACTGAAACCATCCAGATTTTTATTTGTCAGGGATGGGGAGTTCTGACCCAAAAAGTGYCAGGCTCTTGCTCTAAGCTGGAAAGGGGCTGTTCAGTACTTGAATTTTGTGAGGTCGCGTACTATCAAAGCTAGCRTCTGCATCACACAACTTTGAACCGTTTCTAAAGGATTAAGCATGGACATTCCATGCTGGTTACACCAATGGTTAGTCTTATTTGGACATTCAGACATAAAGCTTATCAGAACCTTTTACTTTCTTTGACATTTCTCCCATTCTGTAAGAACTACCAATCCAGTCTCTCAGTGCAGAAGCATCAGAGCTGATGTAGGTGCAYGTTGTGTAGCCACATACATCCATCCCCATTGAAGAGGCAAAATGGGGGTGAAAAGAAGTTTCAGCTGTTTCACTCCTCTCAACAGGTACTTCAATAAGCAAAAACCTTGTTCTCCCCCTCAGATATTTTCTAGGATCAAACCAAGATACTCGGTCAAAAGGTTTAAATTTGGGAGGCATCTGAAATTTGAACTCCTGTCTCCATGTACACATGAAATACCWAAGATGCTGAAAGAGGGTACCAAGAGCTTGTTAAGAATATAATGCAGGGTTGGTTTCTTTTAAATAAATGATCCTGGAGCTGTGGGAAGGAAATGAAGGGGACAWTAAGTGCAACAGGAAAGAAGAAAAGTTAAAATGCAGAAAGCACAAGAGGTTTTTTCAGTAACAAACACCATTGCTAAATCAAAACTTGGAGGAAAGGTGAACTAAAGAACTGTATGGATGCTCAGCCTGAGGAGGAAAACTTATGATGTTTTTTCAAACTGAACTATGCATTTTTCTCTTCTCAAATTATACCACAAGCATCTTGTAAATAGTAAATCAATGTGAGAGGAATTATATTTATCCTGGAAGGTTTCTATTGTGCTCTTATCTCTGTAGTTAGGAGGCAATTTTATACTCACTGCATTTACACCACACTTTTGACTGGACACATGACACCTCACTGCTGTTCTCAATTAAGTGCATTATAAAGCATACTGTGCTGTGGGTTAATACTACTATCACAGAWATTTTCTAAGAGAATATTAGTTGAAGATATGAGCAACTCTAGCATGGTCTGAAATGTCTCTGAGCTGCTACGGGCTGAGTTGCAACTCTCTGTAGCTGTCTACATTCCCAGCATTTGGTAGTAAGCATCTGAGGGCCCTATTTTGATGTATCAGATGTGAATAAGTTACACTGTGTATAATTAGCTACATTCCCTTTAATGTAGCCAATCTAGGAGAAATAAGTYACTCTTTACAAATCATACCACAGTCTCATTCTCTGCCTATAAAAAAWTGTATAAATCTCTGGCCCAGATGAGCATACAGCCTTAACTCATAATTTGAAGTACATTTTTTATGCCTAGCCTGCTATTCACAAGCTAAAATTTTAAGTACATCTTCTTGCCTYAGGCTCCTCCAGCTCCCAGGTAAACAAGCAGCCAAATCAATGCTACCAAGCTGGAGAGGCAGAAGTACAGAAAAGGGCATTGCTCAGAGAGAAGCTCTCTTGACCTTGCAGAAGCAACTCCYGTGACCCACTAGGCAAATATTTGGAGAGAGAGATGGCTGCATTTTCAAAACTAAACAATAGTGCTGTGCAAATATAAAATTAAACAACTGTAAAATAGGCTATAAAAGTAAGCAGTGAGGACACTTAAGATAGCATTTAACTAACACTGCTCCATCTGAACTTAACCCTTAGAAAGAACATTCTCCTCTCCTTAGACACAGCCACAGTGAGCTTCCTCCATTATCTGAGTCTTTTACACCAGTTTCAATCTTGGCAGGCACAATCAAGACAAAATTAGGTAAGATTTAGAGCAGAATATAACAATCACTAAGTTTCTATTAAATAAACTACTGTCACTTTTCATCACATAGATAAAAACCAAGGTATAAAATTAATATAAAGTCAGTGCTAGCATTATCCAGCAGTTCAGTTGTGAGGGGAATAAGCCAGAATGCTGATTTCAAAGATACTTACATCTGCTACCTTTTGAACACATTTAYTATTGAAATAAAAAGCTTATTTTTTCTTTTCTTGTTGCAATTACATACAGCAAAATTTCAATCCAGAACAATTACAATAACAAAATGAAATGATCTGTTTGTTTTGCAAATAACTACAGCCTTTGTGGAGTCAGCAAATGTAGCTTAAATGGATTGGTGTTTTAGATATTTCTTGATCTTTGTATTTTTAAATACAAACTAAAGCTTTTGAAGTATGAGTAAAATCTCCRAGACAGGCTTTACAAAAGCTAAATACAATTGCAGACAGCGACACATCTAAACAGAGAAACCCCTCAAAAATATTTAATAAAGGATGAAAGTAACTGACATTGTAGTTCTACTATATCTGGTGAAGTTACTGCTGAAGCAAACTTGGTTGATGCRAACAATTATATTAACAAGTGGCATGGCTAAAGTTTTTAAGATACGACCTTAGTGCAGCTTGATCCATTTGAGATCAGTTGTACCACATATCTAAGTGTAATAATGGCAATTTTAACAGCACTGTACTATTAAACAAAACACTAGGGAAGAAGGATAATTTCTTCAACCATCCCTTTCTGAGAAGTCACAATCAATTTGATTCGTCCAGCCAACAGCTAACTAACCCAGTGTTCATGGCATCTAATGCGGGCACCTGGAAGCCAACCAGACATGGATTACAGGAGCTAGCATTAACAATATGGATTTGGAGGCTGTTTTCTGCAAAACTGTTTAGCAACACCAAGTTCTCTAATTAAAAATTTCAGCCCTTTATGCTAAAAGTGAATTCTGAAAGCAAAAAAACAAATTGCTAGAAATGTCCTTAGTTCTGCATAGAATAATGTATATAGTTAAAATATTGGCTTTTTTCCCTCTTGCAGCATTCCATCTTTCTGCACATCCATCCAGGAGTTTAGGAAAATCCCAAAAGAAGAACAGATACTTTTGTAGATACTTTTGACTCCCAGGATAAGCAAGTTACAATGCCTTGCAGTTGTTAACACAAACAATGAAATGTGCCTYGCATGGGTGTTGGCAATGGATGTTGCGCAGCTCTTCCCCAACAGAGGCACCACAGCATGTGCACCACCATGCTCAAAAGCCTTCAAACATCACATCTGGCCTCCCAACAGCAGGTTAAATTTTTAGGCCTGATGAAAAACCAGGAATCTCTAAAACGTAATTTTACTTCTATGCAGTACTCCTGTGTTCACATAGCAGCCTACAGACAGTATGAACATACAACTATCCAAATAGACACTCCCAAGGGTTAACTATTAGTCTGAGTCCAAGTGCCTCATTCACTTGGCAGTACTCTTTGTCTTCTTGTTTGCCCACCATATTGAAAAGGTTTAAGAAAGGCACACCTCCACAATCACATTTTTTAGGTGAAGACTTAGACCACAACTAAAAAGGAAAAAAAAAACTTAAAAGAACGACCCCAGTCATATCTTTTTGTGAAAACAAGAACATTTTGTGAAAATATTCAACAMTTCCGAGATGTTCAACATCTTAAGRATAGGGCTCTTAATTAGGATTGCTTTATATTAAAGGTGAAGAAATTGATTAAATGTAAATATGGTATTAAATTATTTGCACAAAGGGCCAGCAAAGCCCATAAATTCTGCTAGAATACTGTACAGAGAATTCAAGAGCACAACACACATCAAACTCCTACAGACTTAGAATCTTTTCTAAATAAACCTTGTGTCTTTGATATGGTCTAAGGAGCACATGGATAGAGATTTTTAAAAAAGGGAACTTGAAATCTGTGACTTTTGGCATAAACTTAGACATGACAAGTTTTTCTGCATCAAATCACACAATCATTAAACTGTAGACAGAGTCACTGTGCACTTAGATATAGTTCCTCACATTTTCCAGTCTATCTTTCTGTACTGGGATATCTAATACTGGAATCTGTTTCTCTTATATTGGAATCCCCAATGCATTGGAAAGTGCTTAGCTTATTGTAACAGTTTTCCTTTAGCTTCACTTCACAACAATTTTCAAAAAATGCTTAAATCATCTCAGTTCAGCATCTGGCCACCAGAGTACAAGCCTGTTTGGGCAAGCATCCTCCAAACAGTTTTGACAGATTCTGTCWTCACTATGAGACAAAATATTGCACTTTTTCTATTGCTCAAGAGCATTTTTACAATAGCCACACAAACTGCTTATAGGAAATGTGAAATTAGGAAGATTCATTAAAACTTTTAATCAATTTCATGAAATCTTCCTGCAGAAAACAATGGCAGAATCAGCATTCTGTAGTCTCTCTGCTCTTTAAGCCAGCTGGGTCACCTAATTCTTCCTAATAACCTAGTCTTATGAACTTCTGATTTAGAACAAAGCCCARCTAACCACATAGGTATTATCACAGAAATATTAAGACTATTTTCTTGCTTAAAATAACTTTTCCTTCACTATAACACCGAAAGTAGCTCAATTTCTTCAAGATCTGCTGCCCTCRTTGCTATTAATCTCATTCCACTGTAAACCAATGACTTTATGAGGTAGCTGCCAAAGTTCTGCTCCAGTGATGGCAGCAGGCATTTTCCACTGCTCCTGGACCAGGGAGAGTAAAAGCAGCGTGATCAAAGAGCATCAGCACACTTCAAATGGCTGCTCTTGAGGAGGAAGCGGAGGAGGAGAGTAGTGGCAACAAAAAGCAACACAAGTCTCCCCTTTTTGGGGCCTGTTTTATTAGCAAAGACAGAAAGGAAAGAGGTCAGCTCTGGGGCTGCTTTAGAATTCAAATGCACATGGTGGAAACTCCATCTTGACCATCTCTCATCAGTTCCCTACCCTGTCAAAATGTCTCTGCATGCACAAAACACCTAGATGCTTAGGAAAATACTTAAATCATAGCTAAAAATCTGTGACAGTAAGGTTTTGCAAAAGAGCAATCTCAGATGTTCCAGACATGAAAATAATTCAAAGGACAGGAGGAAAACCCTATAAATTGAAGGAAATCCCCTAGCTTAGTTGGAGCTATTGGAAAGTGAAGCTTAACTTTGCAGGTTCCCTCTCACAGTTTATGAAAGTGACTGCCTTCTGTGGGGACAAAAACTCTTCCCAACATTTCTGTGAAAGCATTTCTGTGTTAAATAAAAGCTTTTTATTTTAACAAGGTTTGGAGCAGACATTTCCAAMATTTTCAAAGCTGTTTATACATTAATACATTCATATAAAAAATAAGGTATTTCATGAACTAGARCATGCCACATAGAAAATTTAACTGTGTTTTTTCTAAGTACCAGCCTAGTAAATTAAGTGGAAATGAAATGTGGGAACTCAGYGCATCTATCCRGATGTCCAGAGTTGCYGGGAACCTTCCTGGGGGGCTCGGAGGACCTGGAATGTTGCCAGAAGCRCCTGGTAGCTTGACTTTGATCCATCTAGGGATTTGCCACCTGTGTGAGGACATGAGAGGCCCTCAGGTTTGAATGGTGCAGGAATGATGTATTTACAGGGTGAATATGTAGATTTTAGGTTTTGGTACGGGGGTTATGGAGACAAGATRGAGAGATCAGGGCGAGTCTTGTCCTTCTTCTTTCTTCTTCTTGTCATCCATTTTCTGTGGTGATGCTGGCACTTGGGGATTGGTTTAACATWGAAGTGCACAGTTCAATATGGGTGATTGGTATTGGGAAGTAAAGGTAAATATGATACATGTAATTTGTACTACATAAAGACGAGACTGCCTCGGGGACGGTCAGAGTGCTTTTGGCTGCCTTGCTGTTCAGACCTCGGCTGGACAGAAAAAAAATTTTCCAGATAAGAAATAATAAACAACTTGAAGACCGAAAAGTGAAGAGTCCAGTCTCATTCTTCGGAGTGCGGGCTGCCCCAGAACCACCCCACGCATCTCGGGGCAGAGGTAGCCTTTCCCAAGAATGAAATAATTGTAACTTCATTTAAACTACTCATTTTTCTAAAGAAATATACCAAGATTATTCCCCTAGGGAAAAAATTATGACTCTTCAACAACTGTGTAGAGGGAACTTACACAACTGGCATTTTCTGCAACAATTTGCAAGAAAGCCCCTACAACATTTTTGCAAAATGCAAACATTTCAGGTAGGTATGTTACCAGGTTCCCTGAAAACAAACTAAGAACATCCACTCATTTGCCCAAATCAGCTCAGTCTGAATGACACAAAAAGACACCAGATCATAAACCTCACAAAATTTCAGTGCAAACTGRTGTTCAGAGATCTGTTTGTGAACCTGGGTTAAAAAGACACTAAGAATGGGTACACAGAGATAAGGATTTTTTTTCTTTTGTTAAAATTGTATCACTTTTTTAACACTAAAACTGTAYTAACAGGGTTTTTTAAAAAGTAACACAGTGATGTAAGTTCTGATTGGAACATATCTTTTTAGTTCTGAACTGAAAAAAATCAATTTAAGCTAATTTTCTTTTTAAAAACCCTCCAGAATTATCCCCTCCCAGGTCCTTCAGCTAGAATTTACAGTTGAATTGATCCATTAGGCACTTTTGACTGCAYAATTATGGCCAACCTTGCAATTTGATTATGAAGCCATCTAATTAATGAGTCTGCACAGCAAAAACAAATTAAGTTAAATGGAGGAATACCAACAGCCCAAGAAAGTGTACAGTGAAGTCATTTTAGAAACTTCAGTGAAAATCTACTTTGTGAATGCAATTTTCCCAATCCACAATTAGATCATTAACCCAGTGCCACTTTTAAGAGCTGAGATTCAATGACTGGTGAGTTGACAACACTGCGTGATTTACCATCARCTGTCTGCCATCTGCCCAAAATTAATCATTTTAGTCTGCAAATGTGGAATAAGGCAATACTGCAGCAAGYTACAGATGACCTCCTTATATTTTTGCAATGTAACACAGCAAGGCATTCTTCTTTAGGAGAATGAGCTTGATACCTGCAAAGTCAAAGCCAAGGGCACAAGACTCAGTCGATCTGACTGAGTTTTAAAGTCAGTACAGAATGGCTTGGGGCTTTTTTTAAATGTCTTTCTAAACATTCTGTTTATCTGAACAGCTGAATAATCARCCATAACTCCATCCATATGTGCACAAACAACTACAGATATCTATAAGGACTACAGGTGTCAAACTGTAGGACAGCTCCAGCGATGAACAGCCATCAGATTTACAAACACACGGAATAAGCAAGGGAGTTATTACACAGCAAGCTTAAAGGATACTACCTGCAAGTTCATTATAGAATGCATTCATGTTTCTAGAAACATGAGATAGTAAAAGAATTTCACATAGAAAGCTTTAAAGTTCAGCTCGGGCAGAGAGCTTGCAAAGACAAGAATAGATTTTCCAAACGTTCATAAAATAGAAGATAAATAAAATCTTATTTATAAAGATCATCCAGTTGTCCTAGGAACTAGATAGTGATGTTTGAGTTCTATGGTTACAATAGCAACCCTGGCAAATTCTGCAGGACTGGGAATAGATGGAAAAAACAGTGCCTCTCCTACATTAGTCAAAGTCACCAGAAAAATTAAAATGTGTCTTTATGCAAGACCATGGCCCTGTTCATAGTCCTCAATATGCCAAGCTTTAGATTATAAAATGCATAGGGTGTAGAGGCCCAGAGACAGAACAGAGATATTCTGAGCGGGGAGAAAGGATTTTGCCACAGCTGGATTGACACTGACACAAYGGTTATCAGCTGAATTGGCACTGAAACCAGGATGGACATCCCATGACCTGGATTTACACTGGAACCAGGACTGCTGACCTCTTTTCTGTCTTTTCCCCTCTCTCTCTTTCCCCAGTTTCTCTCCTCCCTGTCACCCTACCCCTTTATCCAAAAACCACTGCTGTGTGCTCATATAGTAGGTTGGGAACTAATATACAATTTCTATCCTAAGTGTGTAATTTGCTACTATATCTTTCTGATTGTTTGAAGATCTTCTGACTTTTGTCACTACTTTCAACCACAAGCATTTACAAATCTTGGGTGCATCCTTCCCCTTAAGGGTGAGTCATCACATAGGGGAAAGTAGGATGAAACAAATGATGCAGGGAGATTTTGAGACTTGAAGTAAAAATCGATTTTAGCTGCTATAGCATAGCTGTAGCAGACCTCTCTCACAGACCTCTCTCCCTATTGGATCTACCAGTTCCTTGCTTCCTAAGGCTGTGAAGGCCTTTCTCAGATACAGTTYGGTCCGAGAGATTTCTGGGCTACTCTGGGAACTATGTGACAACTCTAGGGCCAACAGAAAACTAGTAGCACAAGGAGCAGTTTGATGCTCATGAATCCAGCCAAGGCCTCAGGCCAGCCCAGCAATGAGGAGCTGACTTTTCCAGGAGGTAATTTCTGGAGACTCATGCTTCAACACAGTGTACAATATGGGGTAGTGGTGTAACCTGTGACATTGAGATAGCTTGTACTCTGTAACACCTTGTAGGAAAGCGCACAAGGCACAAACTGTCTTGTTAAAATCAGATGCTTCAACAGCAACAAGCTGGGACATAGGCTTAGGTATCAGTTCTCCACCCAAGGCCAGCTTTAAACTATTGGTTTTCATTTCTGCAGTGCACAGAAATGCTGTTAGAAGACAAAAAGCTGGAGATTTAAACACAGCTGCCAAGAAGTATAAAGGGTTTTTGGTAATCCAAGAATACAAGGCTTTCTTGCTAATATAGTTTAGAAATGGCAAAATTTTGTATTCCGGATACAATTGTGATAGTTGTGCAATCACTTAAAATTAGATATTAAGTTTGCTTTTCTGAGTCTTGCTTCATCTGAACTATTTTATGATCGTTTATTTTCCTGTTGACAGTTGAGGTCAGTGCAAGAGCAGTAAGTCATATCTCACACTTCAGGAGTTTATGCAATAGCTGGCAACAAGACAATCTATCTGACATCTGGGAACTAATTTGCAAGAAAAGCTGGTGAAATGAGGCCATCCTGTGTTACAAACACAAGTCTAATGATATCTTCCAGCTTTGCAGATCGCTTTTTATAGAGTGGAARCTATGCAATTATGTGTATCGTTTCAATTGTCATGACAAAGTCTTTCCTACACACAGCTCGTACTTAATCAATGAAACAAACCATCAGTTTACAAGATTCCCTAAAATACTTGAACAAGTTACAATACTGGATAAACACTTAAGGAAAATTAATAACGAAACTTTATCTCTCACACACACAAAGAAAAACAAACCACTGGGAGATTCAGCCCTAAAGATCCAGCTCTGCAAATTTTGGAATTTACAGAAATCAGAAGCTGCTGCTGAATAATCCTTTTGTTACAACAGCAGACACTTGTGTGCAACYGTTTGGTAAATTTCAAGTTAGCTGTTGTCTTGGGTGAAGGACCTTTCAGATATTTACCCATTTTCTACTAGCTAGCCATCACATCTTGAAGTGTTATGAACTAGCTATACATCCCAAGGTAACCTGCAGAAGGCTAGGCCCTTAGGAGCCCATCCCTCCACGTAAAATTATTCCTAACATAAGCAGTTTGTTGGARCGTCAGGTAAAGATAAAAACCCTCACCCATCACTTGCAGTTTAGGCCCTTCCTTCAGGTTCCCATAAGTGTTTTGTTATTGATTATGAATTTAATAAAAAAATCAGACAGACAGATTGTTATTCTGAAARAAAACCATGGCTTTACTTGCCAGAAAAAATCTGTTGAAGTCAATGAGAAAGCTCAAGTGACAGAGAAACCCTCATACACAGCCCAAACACAAATTCAGCACATTCATTTCTGGGCAGAAACAGCCTGTTGGTCGAGTAGTACCCTGCAGCAGATCAGCAGCTTGGAGCACCTGGTTTTGCAGGCTCTATTGTACTGCACTCCCTTGGATTTCTGCTTTGGTTTATTTTGATTCCTTGAGCCTAATGTCCTGACTACATTTACAGTTTGAAGCTGTGTGAAGGAAAGCTATCCAAAGAGCCTTTGCTGCCTGCTTTCCCGGAATGCTATCTTGGCAGCTGTGATGTGCAAAAAACCCAGCAGCACATTAATGCTTTCCCATATGGAAGCAAACCATATTTCTGCTCTTGTTCATTCAGGAGTGGCACCTTCTTGTGTGTCACCACATCACGCAGTGAAACCACACTGAATCTCACTTCGATGCTGAGCTCAGTTACCAGCCATGCAAAAGGAAAACACAAGGGAAGGAGTACCCATCATGTGCCTAGCTCACCACTTCACTTTCTCTGAGTGCAGGAGGTATCCTTAGGTGCCACTGTGGCCTTCTCAGGATTTGTTTGCAGGAATGGGACTCCTGGAACAGAGCTGAGCCTGCACTCCTCTCCAGACTTGTACATGGTACAATGCCTTAAGCATGGCTGTTCAATTCACGCTGAGGGTACAGCTTCTGAGCAATCCCCACATTCTGGGCCCTCAGGGAGGTACTGTTCATCATCTTGGACAGACAACTGCTGCCCTTCTCACTCCTCAGGGGACCAATGGGGTTGGCAGCCTCTCGATTCTGCTCCTAAATTCCCCTATCCAGAGCAGCTCCAGCCTCTCTCACGGCACAAACCAAGGAGCAGCAGTACCATTTCCTTGGTGTCCTAGGTGGATTTTCTGGAACGTGCAGGTGCTGAAGAGCTGAGTGGTCAATTAGAAATGGGAAAAACTAGTAATGGTCCATTCCCAAGACAAAAAGTTCAGAAAACGACTTTGCAAGGGCAATAGGAGGAGAGTGTAAAAMAATATTTGAAACTACAGACTGTAAAAAACACAGAGCTGCTGCTGGAAGACTGACATTTGATAGCAAGTAAAAGGCTGCCCAAGCCCTGGGGCTCCTTTAACAGTGTAAGGAGCCTTCT